>CM076289.1:4537500-4680000 GCA_038380795.1 Pyrocephalus nanus
CCAGAGGTAATAAATTATAGCCAAACAGGCTAAGGTAGATATTTGAATAGGTAAAATAGGCCCGAAGCCAAGGCTTTTTCCAAGCTCCAACGGATAGAACATGAAACAATGGAAAGTACAGAAGGTCTCCGGGGTCACCCAAAAATGAGGAATAAATTTGAGACCCTATGATGAAGGCAGGATGTATCACCATGATATTCCTCAGAAGAAAGACCACGCCTCAAACTCCACCCTGACATATAGTAATCCAATAATACAATAACATGGGTACGTATATGAATATGTTGTAATCGTAATTAGAAACTGTATAAATTGCGTGTTTTTACTCAAACATTTCGGAGCTCTTTTTGCCCAGCCCGAGCCGGAGAGCTGCATGACGTCGCCTAATAAATACCTGCTGTTTAAAGGCATAAAACTCTGTCTCTAAGCAGTTTTTACTGTGTAATTTGCTTAGGAACGGTAAGGTGCTTTTGTAATTTGATGGGGGTTTTCTGGTGTTTGGGGGGTTTTTAGGAGCATTTTGTCGTTTGGGGTTTCCTGACGGTTTCAAATATAATTTGGTGTTGTGATCTGATCTGGTCCTTATCCCTCCTAGCAGTCTCTATCCACATTTTGCACCAAAAATGTTTTGCGTTTACTCTGGGCCAATTTTCTCTCACCCTCCACAAATCTAACTAGGCAATAATGCTCTATATTTACAGCAGTGCTTCCCTATTCTTGTATCAGTTTAGAAAGAGCAGCAGTCTCACAACGGTTTAAACTAGTTCAGACCGGTTCAGACCGGTTCAGACTTGGTTAGGGTTAGGGTTAGGGTTAGGGTTTAGGGTTAGGGTTTAGGGTTAGGGTTAGGGTTAAGGTTAGGGTTAGGGTTAGGGTTAGGGTTAGGGGTTAGGGTTAGGGTTAGGGTTATAGTTAAGGTTAGGGTTAGGGTTTAGGGTTAGGGTTAGGGTTAGGGTTAGGGTTAGGGTTAGGGTTAGGGTTAGGGTTAGGGTTAGGGTTAGGGTTAGGGTAAGGGTTAGGGTAAGCAGTATTTTTCCCGGGAGAAAGAGCTGTCGTCCGCTTGCAGGGATCCTGCGCCAAAATTACCAGTCTGAATGCCAAAATTAAGTATGGAGAAAGATTCCTGCCAGGCAAGAGGTGCCATCAAAGAAAGCTCCTGCTTCCAATAGAGTGCCCAGGCTTGCCCACAACCCGGACATTTTACCCTGAGGGTAAGCGTTTTGTTTTCTGGGATAAAGGGCTGTTGTTCACTTGCAGGAATTCTGTGATGAAATTTCCAATCTGACTCCAAAATCGAATACGGACAAAGATCGCTCTCAGACTGAAGGTGGCTGGACAGATAGCTCCTGCTGCCCATAGAGTTCCAAGGCTGGCCCACCAATTGTACCCGATATCTCAAGGGTTGGCACTCGCCTTCCTGGGAGAAAGGGCTTTTGTGCACTTGCAGATGTCCTGCTCTGAAATTGCCGGTCTGATTCCAATATAAAGTACGAATGAAGATTCCTCCCAGACAAGATGTGCCAACACACAAAGCTCTCTCCTTTCGTGGGCTCAGCCTTTCCCACTAACTACTCCTAACAGCCCAGTTCTGTGGGAAAGGGCTGTCGTTTGGTTTTCAGAGAGTAGTGCCGATCATAACAGTATGACCGTCTAAGGCGTACACGTATCAACATACTCTCCATACAGAAGAGGCAAGGACAAAAATGTGTGGCTGCCCCATGCACTGTCACGGGTCTCCCTTCACTTGCATTAGAGTACTTGTGGCTACTAGCTGCCTTTCATGCGGAAATGGTCTGCGATTTGCTCGCAGGAGCCCCGTGCCGATATTGTCAGTCTGCCATCCAACATTGAATATGGACTAAGAATCCTCCCAGAGAAAGGGTGTCACCGCAGCAAGTTCTTGCTGTCCATGGAAGGGTAGGCTGGTCTATCAATTGCACCTTAGATCCCAAGGTTAAGGGCTTTCTTTTTCTGGGGGAACGGCGTTTTGTGCACTAGCAGGAGTCCCACCCCAAACTCAGATGTTCAATTTAGACACCGGAATGCTTCTGAGGATTCCTCTCAGGCAAACGGTGCGAGGGCAGAAAGTTGTCGCCGCTCCCAGAGAGTCACACCGCCCGCCTTTTTGACTGAAGCAAAACGAGGCTCTAGAACTGTAAATCGAAGCATCTTACTGCAAAATCCACTGTTCTCTTCCTCCCCCGCTTTCTCTACCTCACTCAAAAAAGATTTTGTTCCGTACAAATTCTGCAGACCTAGAAACCAACAGGTACGTTGCACAAAGAGCCCAGAGGTAATAAATTATAGCCAAACAGGCTAAGGTAGATATTTGAATAGGTAAAATAGGCCCGAAGCCAAGGCTTTTTCCAAGCTCCAACGGATAGAACATGAAACAATGGAAAGTACAGAAGGTCTCCGGGGTCACCCAAAAATGAGGAATAAATTTGAGACCCTATGATGAAGGCAGGATGTCTCACCATGATATTCCTCAGAAGAAAGACCACGCCTCAAACTCCACCCTGACATATAGTAATCCAATAATACAATAACATGGGTACGTATATGAATATGTTGTAATCGTAATAAGAAACTGTATAAATTGCGTGTTTTTACTCAAACATTTCGGAGCTCTTTTTGCCCAGCCCGAGCCGGAGAGCTGCATGACGTCGCCTAATAAATACCTGCTGTTTAAAGGCATAAAACTCTGTCTCTAAGCAGTTTTTACTGTGTAATTTGCTTAGGAACGGTAAGGTGCTTTTGTAATTTGATGGGCGTTTTCTGGTGTTTGGGGGGTTTTTAGGAGCATTTTGTCGTTTGGGGTTTCCTGACGGTTTCAAATATAATTTGGTGTTGTGATCTGATCTGGTCCTTATCCCTCCTAGCAGTCTCTATCCACATTTTGCACCAAAAATGTTTTGCGTTTACTCTGGGCCAATTTTCTCTCACCCTCCACAAATCTAACAAGGCAATAATGCTCTATATTTACAGCAGTGCTTCCCTATCCTTGTATCAGTTTAGAAAGAGCAGCAGTCTCACAACGGTTTAAACTAGTTCAGACCGGTTCAGACCAGTTCAGACTTGGTTAGGGTTAGGGTTAGGGTTAGGGTTAGGGTTTAGGGTTAGGGTTAGGGTTAGGGTTAGGGTTAGGGTTAGGGGTTAGGGTTAGGGTTAGGGTTAGGGTTATAGTTAAGGTTAGGGTTAGGGTTTAGGGTTAGGGTTTAGGGTTAGGGTTAGGGTTAGGGTTAGGGTTAGGGTTAGGGTTAGGGTTAGGGTTAGGGTTAGGGTAAGCAGTATTTTTCCCGGGAGAAAGAGCTGTCGTCCGCTTGCAGGGATCCTGCGCCAAAATTACCAGTCTGAATGCCAAAATTAAGTATGGAGAAAGATTCCTGCCAGGCAAGAGGTGCCATCAAAGAAAGCTCCTGCTTCCAATGGAGTGCCCAGGCTTGCCCACAACCCGGACATTTTACCCTGAGGGTAAGCGTTTTGTTTTCTGGGATAAAGGGCTGTTGTTCACTTGCAGGAATTCTGTGATGAAATTTCCAATCTGACTCCAAAATCGAATACGGACAAAGATCGCTCTCAGACTGAAGGTGGCTGGACAGATAGCTCCTGCTGCCCATAGAGTTCCAAGGCTGGCCCACCAATTGTACCCGATATCTCAAGGGTTGGCACTCGCCTTCCTGGGAGAAAGGGCTTTTGTGCACTTGCAGATGTCCTGCTCTGAAATTGCCGGTCTGATTCCAATATAAAGTACGAATGAAGATTCCTCCCAGACAAGATGTGCCAACACACAAAGCTCTCTCCTTTCGTGGGCTCAGCCTTTCCCACTAACTACTCCTAACAGCCCAGTTCTGTGGGAAAGGGCTGTCGTTTGGTTTTCAGAGAGTAGTGCCGATCATAACAGTATGACCGTCTAAGGCGTACACGTATCAACATACTCTCCATACAGAAGAGGCAAGGACAAAAATGTGTGGCTGCCCCATGCACTGTCACGGGTCTCCCTTCACTTGCATTAGAATACTTGTGGCTACTAGCTGCCTTTCATGCGGAAATGGTCTGCGATTTGCTCGCAGGAGCCCCGTGCCGATATTGTCAGTCTGCCATCCAACATTGAATATGGACTAAGAATCCTCCCAGAGAAAGGGTGTCACCGCAGCAAGTTCTTGCTGTCCATGGAAGGGTAGGCTGGTCTATCAATTGCACCTTAGATCCCAAGGTTAAGGGCTTTCTTTTTCTGGGGGAACGGCGTTTTGTGCACTAGCAGGAGTCCCACCCCAAACTCAGATGTTCAATTTAGACACCGGAATGCTTCTGAGGATTCCTCTCAGGCAAACGGTGCGAGGGCAGAAAGTTGTCGCCGCTCCCAGAGAGTCACACCGCCCGCCTTTTTGACTGAAGCAAAACGAGGCTCTAGAACTGTAAATCGAAGCATCTTACTGCAAAATCCACTGTTCTCTTCCTCCCCCGCTTTCTCTACCTCACTCAAAAAAGATTTTGTTCCGTACAAATTCTGCAGACCAAGAAACCAACAGGTACATTGCACAAAGAGCCCAGAGGTAATAAATTATAGCCAAACAGGCTAAGGTAGATATTTGAATAGGTAAAATAGGCCCGAAGCCAAGGCTTTTTCCAAGCTCCAACGGATAGAACATGAAACAATGGAAAGTACAGAAGGTCTCCGGGGTCACCCAAAAATGAGGAATAAATTTGAGACCCTATGATGAAGGCAGGATGTATCACCATGATATTCCTCAGAAGAAAGACCACGCCTCAAACTCCACCCTGACATATAGTAATCCAATAATACAATAACATGGGTACGTATATGAATATGTTGTAATCGTAATTAGAAACTGTATAAATTGCGTGTTTTTACTCAAACATTTCGGAGCTCTTTTTGCCCAGCCCGAGCCGGAGAGCTGCATGACGTCGCCTAATAAATACCTGCTGTTTAAAGGCATAAAACTCTGTCTCTAAGCAGTTTTTACTGTGTAATTTGCTTAGGAACGGTAAGGTGCTTTTGTAATTTGATGGGGGGTTTCTGGTGTTTGGGGGGTTTTTAGGAGCATTTTGTCATTTGGGGTTTCCTGACGGTTTCAAATATAATTTGGTGTTGTGATCTGATCTGGTCCTTATCCCTCCTAGCAGTCTCTATCCACATTTTGCACCAAAAATGTTTTGCGTTTACTCTGGGCCAATTTTCTCTCACCCTCCACAAATCTAACTAGGCAATAATGCTCTATATTTACAGCAGTGCTTCCCTATTCTTTTATCAGTTTAGAAAGAGCAGCAGTCTCACAACGGTTTAAACTAGTTCAGACCGGTTCAGACCGGTTCAGACTTGGTTAGGGTTAGGGTTAGGGTTAGGGTTTAGGGTTAGGGTTTAGGGTTAGGGTTAGGGTTAGGGTTAGGGTTAGGGGTTAGGGTTAGGGTTAGGGTTAGGGTTAGGGTTAGGATAAGCAGTATTTTTCCCGGGAGAAAGAGCTGTCGTCCGCTTGCAGGGATCCTGCGCCAAAATTACCAGTCTGAATGCCAAAATTAAGTATGGAGAAAGATTCCTGCCAGGCAAGAGGTGCCATCAAAGAAAGCTCCTGCTTCCAATGGAGTGCCCAGGCTTGCCCACAACCCGGACATTTTACCCTGAGGGTAAGCGTTTTGTTTTCTGGGATAAAGGGCTGTTGTTCACTTGCAGGAATTCTGTGATGAAATTTCCAGTCTGACTCCAAAATCGAATACGGACAAAGATCGCTCTCAGACTGAAGGTGGCTGGACAGATAGCTCCTGCTGCCCATAGAGTTCCAAGGCTGGCCCACCAATTGTACCCGATATCTCAAGGGTTGACACTCGCCTTCCTGGGAGAAAGGGCTTTTGTGCACTTGCAGATGTCCTGCTCTGAAATTGCCGGTCTGATTCCAATATAAAGTACGAATGAAGATTCCTCCCAGACAAGATGTGCCAACACACAAAGCTCTCTCCTTTCGTGGGCTCAGCCTTTCCCACTAACTACTCCTAACAGCCCAGTTCTGTGGGAAAGGGCTGTCGTTTGGTTTTCAGAGAGTAGTGCCGATCATAACAGTATGACCGTCTAAGGCGTACACGTATCAACATACTCTCCATACAGAAGAGGCAAGGACAAAAATGTGTGGCTGCCCCATGCACTGTCACGGGTCTCCCTTCACTTGCATTAGAGTACTTGTGGCTACTAGCTGCCTTTCATGCGGAAATGGTCTGCGATTTGCTCGCAGGAGCCCCGTGCCGATATTGTCAGTCTGCCATCCAACATTGAATATGGACTAAGAATCCTCCCAGAGAAAGGGTGTCACCGCAGCAAGTTCTTGCTGTCCATGGAAGGGTAGGCTGGTCTATCAATTGCACCTTAGATCCCAAGGTTAAGGGCTTTCTTTTTCTGGGGGAACGGCGTTTTGTGCACTAGCAGGAGTCCCACCCCAAACTCAGATGTTCAATTTAGACACCGGAATGCTTCTGAGGATTCCTCTCAGGCAAACGGTGCGAGGGCAGAAAGTTGTCGCCGCTCCCAGAGAGTCACACCGCCCGCCTTTTTGACTGAAGCAAAACGAGGCTCTAGAACTGTAAATCGAAGCATCTTACTGCAAAATCCACTGTTCTCTTCCTCCCCCGCTTTCTCTACCTCACTCAAAAAAGATTTTGTTCCATACAAATTCTGCAGACCTAGAAACCAACAGGTACATTGCACAAAGAGCCCAGAGGTAATAAATTATAGCCAAACAGGCTAAGGTAGATATTTGAATAGGTAAAATAGGCCCGAAGCCAAGGCTTTTTCCAAGCTCCAACGGATAGAACATGAAACAATGGAAAGTACAGAAGGTCTCCGGGGTCACCCAAAAATGAGGAATAAATTTGAGACCCTATGATGAAGGCAGGATGTATCACCATGATATTCCTCAGAAGAAAGACCACGCCTCAAACTCCACCCTGACATATAGTAATCCAATAATACAATAACATGGGTACGTATATGAATATGTTGTAATCGTAATTAGAAACTGTATAAATTGCGTGTTTTTACTCAAACATTTCGGAGCTCTTTTTGCCCAGCCCGAGCCGGAGAGCTGCATGACGTCGCCTAATAAATACCTGCTGTTTAAAGGCATAAAACTCTGTCTCGAAGCAGTTTTTACTGTGTAATTTGCTTAGGAACGGTAAGGTGCTTTTGTAATTTGATGGGGGTTTTCTGGTGTTTGGGGGGTTTTTAGGAGCATTTTGTCGTTTGGGGTTTCCTGACGGTTTCAAATATAATTTGGTGTTGTGATCTGATCTGGTCCTTATCCCTCCTAGCAGTCTCTATCCACATTTTGCACCAAAAATGTTTTGCGTTTACTCTGGGCCAATTTTCTCTCACCCTCCACAAATCTAACTAGGCAATAATGCTCTATATTTACAGCAGTGCTTCCCTATTCTTGTATCAGTTTAGAAAGAGCAGCAGTCTCACAACGGTTTAAACTAGTTCAGACCGGTTCAGACCGGTTCAGACTTGGTTAGGGTTAGGGTTAGGGTTAGGGTTTAGGGTTAGGGTTTAGGGTTAGGGTTAGGGTTAGGGTTAGGGTTAGGGTTAGGGATTAGGGTTAGGGTTAGGGTTAGGGTTAGGGTTAGGGTTAGGATAAGCAGTATTTTTCCCGGGAGAAAGAGCTGTCGTCCGCTTGCAGGGATCCTGCGCCAAAATTACCAGTCTGAATGCCAAAATTAAGTATGGAGAAAGATTCCTGCCAGGCAAGAGGTGCCATCAAAGAAAGCTCCTGCTTCCAATGGAGTGCCCAGGCTTGCCCACAACCCGGACATTTTACCCTGAGGGTAAGCGTTTTGTTTTCTGGGATAAAGGGCTGTTGTTCACTTGCAGGAATTCTGTGATGAAATTTCCAATCTGACTCCAAAATCGAATACGGACAAAGATCGCTCTCAGACTGAAGGTGGCTGGACAGATAGCTCCTGCTGCCCATAGAGTTCCAAGGCTGGCCCACCAATTGTACCCGATATCTCAAGGGTTGGCACTCGCCTTCCTGGGAGAAAGGGCTTTTGTGCACTTGCAGATGTCCTGCTCTGAAATTGCCGGTCTGATTCCAATATAAAGTACGAATGAAGATTCCTCCCAGACAAGATGTGCCAACACACAAAGCTCTCTCCTTTCGTGGGCTCAGCCTTTCCCACTAACTACTCCTAACAGCCCAGTTCTGTGGGAAAGGGCTGTCGTTTGGTTTTCAGAGAGTAGTGCCGATCATAACAGTATGACCGTCTAAGGCGTACACGTATCAACATACTCTCCATACAGAAGAGGCAAGGACAAAAATGTGTGGCTGCCCCATGCACTGTCACGGGTCTCCCTTCACTTGCATTAGAATACTTGTGGCTACTAGCTGCCTTTCATGCGGAAATGGTCTGCGATTTGCTCGCAGGAGCCCCGTGCCGATATTGTCAGTCTGCCATCCAACATTGAATATGGACTAAGAATCCTCCCAGAGAAAGGGTGTCACCGCAGCAAGTTCTTGCTGTCCATGGAAGGGTAGGCTGGTCTATCAATTGCACCTTAGATCCCAAGGTTAAGGGCTTTCTTTTTCTGGGGGAACGGCGTTTTGTGCACTAGCAGGAGTCCCACCCCAAACTCAGATGTTCAATTTAGACACCGGAATGCTTCTGAGGATTCCTCTCAGGCAAACGGTGCGAGGGCAGAAAGTTGTCGCCGCTCCCAGAGAGTCACACCGCCCGCCTTTTTGACTGAAGCAAAACGAGGCTCTAGAACTGTAAATCGAAGCATCTTACTGCAAAATCCACTGTTCTCTTCCTCCCCCGCTTTCTCTACCTCACTCAAAAAAGATTTTGTTCCGTACAAATTCTGCAGACCAAGAAACCAACAGGTACATTGCACAAAGAGCCCAGAGGTAATAAATTATAGCCAAACAGGCTAAGGTAGATATTTGAATAGGTAAAATAGGCCCGAAGCCAAGGCTTTTTCCAAGCTCCAACGGATAGAACATGAAACAATGGAAAGTACAGAAGGTCTCCGGGGTCACCCAAAAATGAGGAATAAATTTGAGACCCTATGATGAAGGCAGGATGTATCACCATGATATTCCTCAGAAGAAAGACCACGCCTCAAACTCCACCCTGACATATAGTAATCCAATAATACAATAACATGGGTACGTATATGAATATGTTGTAATCGTAATTAGAAACTGTATAAATTGCGTGTTTTTACTCAAACATTTCGGAGCTCTTTTTGCCCAGCCCGAGCCGGAGAGCTGCATGACGTCGCCTAATAAATACCTGCTGTTTAAAGGCATAAAACTCTGTCTCTAAGCAGTTTTTACTGTGTAATTTGCTTAGGAACGGTAAGGTGCTTTTGTAATTTGATGGGGGTTTTCTGGTGTTTGGGGGGTTTTTAGGAGCATTTTGTCGTTTGGGGTTTCCTGACGGTTTCAAATATAATTTGGCGTTGTGATCTGATCTGGTCCTTATCCCTCCTAGCAGTCTCTATCCACATTTTGCACCAAAAATGTTTTGCGTTTACTCTGGGCCAATTTTCTCTCACCCTCCACAAATCTAACTAGGCAATAATGCTCTATATTTACAGCAGTGCTTCCCTATTCTTGTATCAGTTTAGAAAGAGCAGCAGTCTCACAACGGTTTAAACTAGTTCAGACCGGTTCAGACCGGTTCAGACTTGGTTAGGGTTAGGGTTAGGGTTAGGGTTAGGGTTTAGGGTTAGGGTTTAGGGTTAGGGTTAGGGTTAGGGTTAGGGGTTAGGGGTTAGGGTTAGGGTTAGGGTTAGGGTTAGGGTTAGGGTTAGGGTTAGGATAAGCAGTATTTTTCCCGGGAGAAAGAGCTGTCGTCCGCTTGCAGGGATCCTGCGCCAAAATTACCAGTCTGAATGCCAAAATTAAGTATGGAGAAAGATTCCTGCCAGGCAAGAGGTGCCATCAAAGAAAGCTCCTGCTTCCAATGGAGTGCCCAGGCTTGCCCACAACCCGGACATTTTACCCTGAGGGTAAGCGTTTTGTTTTCTGGGATAAAGGGCTGTTGTTCACTTGCAGGAATTCTGTGATGAAATTTCCAGTCTGACTCCAAAATCGAATACGGACAAAGATCGCTCTCAGACTGAAGGTGGCTGGACAGATAGCTCCTGCTGCCCATAGAGTTCCAAGGCTGGCCCACCAATTGTACCCGATATCTCAAGGGTTGACACTCGCCTTCCTGGGAGAAAGGGCTTTTGTGCACTTGCAGATGTCCTGCTCTGAAATTGCCGGTCTGATTCCAATATAAAGTACGAATGAAGATTCCTCCCAGACAAGATGTGCCAACACACAAAGCTCTCTCCTTTCGTGGGCTCAGCCTTTCCCACTAACTACTCCTAACAGCCCAGTTCTGTGGGAAAGGGCTGTCGTTTGGTTTTCAGAGAGTAGTGCCGATCATAACAGTATGACCGTCTAAGGCGTACACGTATCAACATACTCTCCATACAGAAGAGGCAAGGACAAAAATGTGTGGCTGCCCCATGCACTGTCACGGGTCTCCCTTCACTTGCATTAGAGTACTTGTGGCTACTAGCTGCCTTTCATGCGGAAATGGTCTGCGATTTGCTCGCAGGAGCCCCGTGCCGATATTGTCAGTCTGCCATCCAACATTGAATATGGACTAAGAATCCTCCCAGAGAAAGGGTGTCACCGCAGCAAGTTCTTGCTGTCCATGGAAGGGTAGGCTGGTCTATCAATTGCACCTTAGATCCCAAGGTTAAGGGCTTTCTTTTTCTGGGGGAACGGCGTTTTGTGCACTAGCAGGAGTCCCACCCCAAACTCAGATGTTCAATTTAGACACCGGAATGCTTCTGAGGATTCCTCTCAGGCAAACGGTGCGAGGGCAGAAAGTTGTCGCCGCTCCCAGAGAGTCACACCGCCCGCCTTTTTGACTGAAGCAAAACGAGGCTCTAGAACTGTAAATCGAAGCATCTTACTGCAAAATCCACTGTTCTCTTCCTCCCCCGCTTTCTCTACCTCACTCAAAAAAGATTTTGTTCCATACAAATTCTGCAGACCTAGAAACCAACAGGTACATTGCACAAAGAGCCCAGAGGTAATAAATTATAGCCAAACAGGCTAAGGTAGATATTTGAATAGGTAAAATAGGCCCGAAGCCAAGGCTTTTTCCAAGCTCCAACGGATAGAACATGAAACAATGGAAAGTACAGAAGGTCTCCGGGGTCACCCAAAAATGAGGAATAAATTTGAGACCCTATGATGAAGGCAGGATGTATCACCATGATATTCCTCAGAAGAAAGACCACGCCTCAAACTCCACCCTGACATATAGTAATCCAATAATACAATAACATGGGTACGTATATGAATATGTTGTAATCGTAATTAGAAACTGTATAAATTGCGTGTTTTTACTCAAACATTTCGGAGCTCTTTTTGCCCAGCCCGAGCCGGAGAGCTGCATGACGTCGCCTAATAAATACCTGCTGTTTAAAGGCATAAAACTCTGTCTCTAAGCAGTTTTTACTGTGTAATTTGCTTAGGAACGGTAAGGTGCTTTTGTAATTTGATGGGGGTTTTCTGGTGTTTGGGGGGTTTTTAGGAGCATTTTGTCGTTTGGGGTTTCCTGAGGGTTTCAAATATAATTTGGTGTTGTGATCTGATCTGGTCCTTATCCCTCCTAGCAGTCTCTATCCACATTTTGCACCAAAAATGTTTTGCGTTTACTCTGGGCCAATTTTCTCTCACCCTCCACAAATCTAACTAGGCAATAATGCTCTATATTTACAGCAGTGCTTCCCTATTCTTGTATCAGTTTAGAAAGAGCAGCAGTCTCACAACGGTTTAAACTAGTTCAGACCGGTTCAGACCGGTTCAGACTTGGTTAGGGTTAGGGTTAGGGTTAGGGTTTAGGGTTAGGGTTTAGGGTTAGGGTTAGGGTTAGGGTTAGGGTTAGGGTTAGGGGTTAGGGTTAGGGTTAGGGTTAGGGTTAGGGTTAGGGTTAGGATAAGCAGTATTTTTCCCGGGAGAAAGAGCTGTCGTCCGCTTGCAGGGATCCTGCGCCAAAATTACCAGTCTGAATGCCAAAATTAAGTATGGAGAAAGATTCCTGCCAGGCAAGAGGTGCCATCAAAGAAAGCTCCTGCTTCCAATGGAGTGCCCAGGCTTGCCCACAACCCGGACATTTTACCCTGAGGGTAAGCATTTTGTTTTCTGGGATAAAGGGCTGTTGTTCACTTGCAGGAATTCTGTGATGAAATTTCCAATCTGACTCCAAAATCGAATACGGACAAAGATCGCTCTCAGACTGAAGGTGGCTGGACAGATAGCTCCTGCTGCCCATAGAGTTCCAAGGCTGGCCCACCAATTGTACCCGATATCTCAAGGGTTGGCACTCGCCTTCCTGGGAGAAAGGGCTTTTGTGCACTTGCAGATGTCCTGCTCTGAAATTGCCGGTCTGATTCCAATATAAAGTACGAATGAAGATTCCTCCCAGACAAGATGTGCCAACACACAAAGCTCTCTCCTTTCGTGGGCTCAGCCTTTCCCACTAACTACTCCTAACAGCCCAGTTCTGTGGGAAAGGGCTGTCGTTTGGTTTTCAGAGAGTAGTGCCGATCATAACAGTATGACCGTCTAAGGCGTACACGTATCAACATACTCTCCATACAGAAGAGGCAAGGACAAAAATGTGTGGCTGCCCCATGCACTGTCACGGGTCTCCCTTCACTTGCATTAGAGTACTTGTGGCTACTAGCTGCCTTTCATGCGGAAATGGTCTGCGATTTGCTCGCAGGAGCCCCGTGCCGATATTGTCAGTCTGCCATCCAACATTGAATATGGACTAAGAATCCTCCCAGAGAAAGGGTGTCACCGCAGCAAGTTCTTGCTGTCCATGGAAGGGTAGGCTGGTCTATCAATTGCACCTTAGATCCCAAGGTTAAGGGCTTTCTTTTTCTGGGGGAACGGCGTTTTGTGCACTAGCAGGAGTCCCACCCCAAACTCAGATGTTCAATTTAGACACCGGAATGCTTCTGAGGATTCCTCTCAGGCAAACGGTGCGAGGGCAGAAAGTTGTCGCCGCTCCCAGAGAGTCACACCGCCCGCCTTTTTGACTGAAGCAAAACGAGGCTCTAGAACTGTAAATCGAAGCATCTTACTGCAAAATCCACTGTTCTCTTCCTCCCCCGCTTTCTCTACCTCACTCAAAAAAGATTTTGTTCCGTACAAATTCTGCAGACCAAGAAACCAACAGGTACATTGCACAAAGAGCCCAGAGGTAATAAATTATAGCCAAACAGGCTAAGGTAGATATTTGAATAGGTAAAATAGGCCCGAAGCCAAGGCTTTTTCCAAGCTCCAACGGATAGAACATGAAACAATGGAAAGTACAGAAGGTCTCCGGGGTCACCCAAAAATGAGGAATAAATTTGAGACCCTATGATGAAGGCAGGATGTATCACCATGATATTCCTCAGAAGAAAGACCACGCCTCAAACTCCACCCTGACATATAGTAATCCAATAATACAATAACATGGGTACGTATATGAATATGTTGTAATCGTAATTAGAAACTGTATAAATTGCGTGTTTTTACTCAAACATTTCGGAGCTCTTTTTGCCCAGCCCGAGCCGGAGAGCTGCATGACGTCGCCTAATAAATACCTGCTGTTTAAAGGCATAAAACTCTGTCTCTAAGCAGTTTTTACTGTGTAATTTGCTTAGGAACGGTAAGGTGCTTTTGTAATTTGATGGGGGTTTTCTGGTGTTTGGGGGGTTTTTAGGAGCATTTTGTCGTTTGGGGTTTCCTGAGGGTTTCAAATATAATTTGGTGTTGTGATCTGATCTGGTCCTTATCCCTCCTAGCAGTCTCTATCCACATTTTGCACCAAAAATGTTTTGCGTTTACTCTGGGCCAATTTTCTCTCACCCTCCACAAATCTAACTAGGCAATAATGCTCTATATTTACAGCAGTGCTTCCCTATTCTTGTATCAGTTTAGAAAGAGCAGCAGTCTCACAACGGTTTAAACTAGTTCAGACCGGTTCAGACCGGTTCAGACTTGGTTAGGGTTAGGGTTAGGGTTAGGGTTTAGGGTTAGGGTTTAGGGTTAGGGTTAGGGTTAGGGTTAGGGTTAGGGGTTAGGGTTAGGGTTAGGGTTAGGGTTAGGGTTAGGGTTAGGGTTAGGGTTCGGGTTAGGATAAGCAGTATTTTTCTTGGGAGAAAGAGCTGTCGTCCGCTTGCAGGGATCCTGCGCCAAAATTACCAGTCTGAATGCCAAAATTAAGTATGGAGAAAGATTCCTGCCAGGCAAGAGGTGCCATCAAAGAAAGCTCCTGCTTCCAATGGAGTGCCCAGGCTTGCCCACAACCCGGACATTTTACCCTGAGGGTAAGCGTTTTGTTTTCTGGGATAAAGGGCTGTTGTTCACTTGCAGGAATTCTGTGATGAAATTTCCAATCTGACTCCAAAATCGAATACGGACAAAGATCGCTCTCAGACTGAAGGTGGCTGGACAGATAGCTCCTGCTGCCCATAGAGTTCCAAGGCTGGCCCACCAATTGTACCCGATATCTCAAGGGTTGGCACTCGCCTTCCTGGGAGAAAGGGCTTTTGTGCACTTGCAGATGTCCTGCTCTGAAATTGCCGGTCTGATTCCAATATAAAGTACGAATGAAGATTCCTCCCAGACAAGATGTGCCAACACACAAAGCTCTCTCCTTTCGTGGGCTCAGCCTTTCCCACTAACTACTCCTAACAGCCCAGTTCTGTGGGAAAGGGCTGTCGTTTGGTTTTCAGAGAGTAGTGCCGATCATAACAGTATGACCGTTGTCCAAGTTTAAATGGGACAAGGGTCTTCTGCTGAGGATGGATTAGGAGGAAAAGACCCCAAACTTTTTCCTAAGCAATTATTAATCCAAAACTAAGGAGCTTTGATTGAAGGGAAAAAAAAAACAAATTATGGAAAAGGGAAAACAAAATAACAGCCCTTTATAAAAGGTATGTTTGTATTAACAAGAACACAAAAAGAACCCAAGTAAACAACCAAGCAATACTACTATACCCACCAATAATCCCCTTCAAGAACAAAACCGATAGCCCGGCAAAAGGAAAATTTAAAATAGTTCAATTTTTAGCACCCTTTGGTGTAGTTCCAACCACAGTCAGCAGGGGGCGCCGTCGGGTCACTGGAGGTGTAAAACTTGTAATGTCCTGTACCATTCACCAGGTGGCGCTGTTGGGTCGTTGGAAGTGCAGAACCTGTAGTGTCCTATGGTAGTCACCAGGTGGCGCTGTTGGATCACTACAGGAGCAGAGCTTGTCACCAGTGCCTGTCACCAGGCAGCGCTGTGGGATCCCTGGTCACTGCCACTTGGGATGGGGAAAACAAAAAAAAACAACAACAACACCCCCCCCCGGGTATATCGGAGAAAAAAAACAACAAAAAAACTGATTCCTCTTCCCCTCCCGAGGAAAAGGAGGAAGGGGGGGGGGGCGAAGGGGAAGGGGGAAGCGAAAAAAACAACACCGACAACACAGAAAGTTCTCTCAATGGAAGAAAAACTCACGAACTCCGGGGGGGCCCCGACAAACAGGAATAGTTGGGAAGGAACCGCAGCAGCCAAAAAAACTTCCCTCCAACAGGAAAAAAAACAACAACAAAAAAAAAAACCAAATGAACCAGCGTCTGCCAGCTCACAGCAGCCTCTCCTCCTCCCCGCGAGCCCGACTTCCCCCCCCACCTCCTTCCAGCCCACACACCAGCCCCAACCCCTCCCCCTTCGTTGCTAGGCAACTAATGTTCGACCATTAGCGCCCCGGCTAGTTCTTTTGTTTTCACCTAAATGGGTGTGCTGCACACACACACACACAGGGGGAGGGGAAGGGAAGAAAAATTCCTTGCTAAAGTCAGAACTATGACATTATCCACCCCTAATTTTTCTTCCCATTCCCATGCCACTATACATCTATCAAATTGAACCCTTTTTCTTGAACTCCATACATACATACATTATTCTAAACTACATACACATTCATAAATATATAGGTACAAATACGGGTACAATTATAGCCTGTTTACCCTAAGATAATATCTCCTTGGGGTATGCACCGGGTTTCTCCATCTTCTTGCATCACCCACCATGTGGAACCAGGTCCTTGGGCAAAGACAACTCCACGAATGGATTTGCCTTTGCTCGAGGCATGGTTAACCCAAACTGTTTTACCTAACATACCTCTCATGTGAACCACTGGGACCTTGTCCCCATCTACAGTGTGAAGGGACTCTGATTGGGCAGGGCCGGCTCGATTGACAGAGCCTCTAGTGTTGACTAACCATGTAGCCTTTGCTAGGTGTTGATCCCAGTGTTTGAAAGTCCCTCCACCTAATGCTTTCAGGGTAGTCTTCAACAGTCCATTGCACCGTTCAACCTTCCCGGCAGCTGCTGCATGGTATGGTATGTGATAGACCCACTCAATGCCATGCTCTTTCGCCCAAGTGGTAACTAAACTATTCTTGAAGTGTGTCCCATTATCTGACTCAATCCGCTCTGGGGTGCCGTGCCGCCACAGGACCTGTTTTTCGAGGCCCAGGATGGTATTTCTGGCAGTGGCGTGGGGCACCGGATGCGTCTCCAGCCATCCAGTGGTGACTTCCACCATGGTGAGCACATAGCGCTTACCTTGGCGGGTCTGTGGCAGTGTGATATAATCAACCTGCCAAGCCTCCCCATATCTGTATTTATTCCACCGTCCACCATACCACAGGGGTTTCAGTCTCTTAGCCTGTTTAATGGCAGCGCATGTCTCACAGTCATGGATAACCTGAGAGATAGCATCCATGGTTAGATCCACCCCTCGGTCTCGTGCCCATCTGTAGGTGGCATCTCTGCCCTGATGGCCGGCGGCATCATGGGCCCATCGTGCTAAGAACAGTTCGCCTTTGTGCTGCCAATCTAGGTCCACCTGTAACACCTCAACTTGTGCAGCTCGGTCTGCCTGTGCATTGTTGCGATGTTCTTCATTGGCTCGATTTTTGGGCACGTGGGCGTCTACGTGGCGGACTCTCACAATCAGTTTCTCTACCCGGGTAGCAATGTTTGGCCATATATCAGCGGCCCAGATGGGTTTTCCCCTACGTTTCCAATTGGTCTTCTTCCATCTGTCCAACCACCCCCACAGGGCATTGGCCACCATCCATGAGTCTGTGTAAAGGAAAAGTTTCGGCCACTTCTCTCGTTCAGCAATGTCCAATGCCAGCTGGACGGCTTTGAGTTCTGCGAATTGGCTTGATTCACCCTCTCCTTCTATAGCTTCTGCAACTTGTCGTGTGGGACTCCATACAGCTGCTTTCCATTTACGTTTCATTCCTACAATACGGCAGGAACCATCAGTAAAGAGTGCATAGCGTATGTCTTCTTCTGGTAGTTGGTTGTATGCTGGGGCTTCCTCTGCCCGTACCACTTGCTCCCCTTCTTCTTCTTCTGCTAGACTAAAATTCTCACCTTCCGGCCAGTTCGTGATGATCTCTAGGATCCCAGGGCGATTTGGGTTTCCAATGCGGGCGCGCTGCGTGATCAGGGCAATCCATTTGCTCCAGGTGGCATCAGTGGCATGATGTGTAGAGGGCGTCTTCCCTTTGAACATCCAACTCAATACCGGTAGCCGAGGTGCCAGGAGGAGCTGTTCTTCTGTGCCAATCACCTCTGAGGCAGCTTGTACTCCCTCATAAGCTGCTAGGATCTCCTTTTCTGTTGGAGTGTAATTGGCTTCTGACCCTCTGTAGCTTCGGCTCCAGAACCCAAGTGGGCGGCCTCGGGTCTCACCAGGCACCTTCTGCCAGAGGCTCCAGGAGAGGCCCTTATCCCCAGATGCAGAGTAGAGCACATTCTTCACATCTGGTCCTGTCCTGACTGGCCCAAGGGCTACAGCATGGGCAATCTCCTGTTTAATCTGTTCGAATGCTTGCTGTTGTTCAGGACCCCACTGGAAATCATTCTTCTTGCGGGTTACCAGATAGAGAGGGCTTACGATCTGGCTGTACTCGGGGATATGCATCCTCCAAAAACCTATGACACCCAGGAAAGCTTGGGTTTCTTTCTTGCTAGTTGGGGGGGCCATTGCTGTGATTTTATCGATGACTTCAGTCGGGATCTGACGACGTCCATCTTGCCACTTTACTCCCAGGAACTGGATCTCTCGGGCAGGTCCCTTGACTTTACTTCTTTTGATGGCCAACCCAGCATCCAGGAGAATCTGTATGATCTTCTTTCCTTTCTCAGAGACCTCTTCTGCTGTGTCCCCCCATACAATGATGTCATCAATGTACTGAAGGTGTTCTGGAGCTTCACCTTTCTCTAGCGTAGCCTGGATCAATCCGTGGCAGATGGTGGGGCTGTGTTTCCACCCCTGGGGCAGTCGGTTCCACGTGTACTGCACGCCCCTCCACGTGAAAGCAAACTGCGGCCTGCACTCTGCCGCCAAGGGAATGGAGAAGAACGCATTCGCGATGTCAATAGTGGCGTACCACCTCGCTGCCTTAGACTCCAGCTCGTACTGGAGCTCCAACATGTCTGGAACAGCGGCGCTCAGTGGCGGGGTGGCTTCATTCAGGCCACGATAGTCCACAGTCAATCTCCATTCTCCGTCAGACTTACGCACAGGCCAAATGGGGCTGTTGAAGGGGGAGTGGATCCTGCTGATCACTCCTTGACTTTCCAGCTCACGGATCATCTTATGGATGGGGATCACAGAGTCTCGGTTCGTTCGGTACTGCCGACGGTGCACTATTGTAGTGGCAATTGGCACTCGCTGTTCCTCAACTTTCAACAGTCCCACAGCAGAAGGGTTCTCCGAGAGGCCAGGTAGTGAATTCAACTGCTTAGTCACTTCTGTCTCTACAGCAGCTATCCCGAAAGCCCACCTATGTCCCTTGGGGTCTTTGAAATACCCATTCCTAAGGTAGTCAATGCCCAGGATACATGGGGCATCTGGACCAGTCACAATGGGGTGTTTCTGCCACTCCTTCCCGGTCAAGCTCACTTCAGCTTCCAACACGGTCAACAGCTGTGACCCTCCGGTCACCCCAGAAATGGAAATAGCCTCTGGTCCCACATGTCCTGAGGGCATTAACGTGCATTGAGCGCCAGTGTCAACCAAAGCCTTATATTCTTGTGGGTCTGATGTGCCAGGCCATCGGATCCACACCGTCCAATAGACACGGTTGTCCCGTGCCTCCACCTGGCTAGAGGCAGGGCCCCTCTAATACTGGTCTCTGTCTTGCTCGTCACAGTTTTCCGTCTGCAAATACCGGCGGGAGGTACCTTCTAGTGGGTCAGATCCCTGCCCACGGGATACCGGCACTGCACTCACTTTCACGGACGTTGTTTTTCTCTGGTCCTTAACCTCTTGTACTCGGGCTGCCAAGGCATGGGTGGGTTTCTTGTCCCACTGTCCCATGTCTTCTCCAGAGCCAGCTAGGAAATACCACAGCTCGGTTCGTGAGGCCTGTCTCCCCTCTCTGGCTGGGGGGCGCCTGGTTCTCACTGGTGCCACCTGGGAGCTGTTCTTCTCCATCTTTTCTAGGATTTTCTCCTGTTGATCTTGTAGTTTTGTAGCTATGGTAGTGAGGTTGTTGATCGAGGTCTCTACGGAGGAAACGCGGGCTTGTAGTGATTCTTGGACCATACTGTTGTACATCCGAAGTTTATTTGTTATAAACGCCACTGGCTCTCTCTTTTCCCCAGCCTCCAATGATGTCAGGTAACTGATGTGTGCAGATGGCCCCATACGTATGAGGGTCCACCACATGTATGGTGTACATCTAACCTTGTCGGGATCGTGATTAGCTTGCATATCCCCTCCAAACAGTACCTCCAACAGTGCCATTTCCCTCAGGCGTCGGATCCCCTCCTCCATGGTATTCCAGCTCTTTGTAAGATGGTCTGCTTGGAAGGCCTCTTTGTGAATGAACTTCTCTCTCACAGCATCCAGCAGCCGTGCCCAGAGAGACAGGGGCTTTGATTCTCTCACAAATGCCTCTTCAATGCCCGCATCTCGGGCAATAGACCTCAAGGACCTTGCTTCACCACCATCAAGGCTTATGGCATCACCCGTGGAATCCCAAACTCGGATCATCCAGGTTAGTATGGACTCATTCGGCTGACGAATGACGTCTTCCCGTAATTTCCGGAGATTGTCATACGATAAGGACTCAGTGATGATTTCTGGCTCCGGGTTGGCTGCCTGTGAGGGTCCTGCCTCCTCATCATCATCAACTGGGCGGGCTGATTTGGTCTTATATTTTCTCCTTTGGATAGGTGCAACCTCCATTGACTTGTTTGGTTCCTTGGAACTGGCCTGATCTGGAGTCACCCTTGTATCAGACCTCTCGTTTTCATCTTTTCTTTTTCCCTGTGAAGGCTGCACCATACCGAGCACCTTTTGGTAGGCAACGGCTAAAGCCCCACATGCATCTGCCACCTGCCTCTCTATGGGTTTACCATGACTCCTCTCCCTTGCAGCTATTATTATCTGTGTAGGGTCTGGGAGTTTTTCGAGAGCGAACTTCCATGCTGTAGGAACTGAACCACTTTCTAGAAATTTACCCAAGTCTTCCCATGGCCCATGCCATTCGAAGTTTCCCACCCCTGGGGCTGGCTTCTGTGCCCGTGCCTGGTTAATCATGGGCCTAACTACAAATGTTAGATATAACACCGTGGCACAAGCTTGCACGAAAAACCCCAAAAGGAAAACGTCTCTTACACCTAAAGAGAGTTTAAATGTCTCAGAGGCCGTTGTATTAGAACCAAAGAGAAAATGTAGGAGGGGTTGGGTAAATATACCTCCCTGTGTTTCTCCATAGGGATAGGTGCCATTATCCTTAAAACCCCAAAGGAGACAGTGTAGGCTAGAGCAGTAATATATCCTTGAGAACATGTCCCGAAGGAAAATAACAGGTGCTGAGTTTGCTATGTCATGAACCCAATGCGAGATCTCAAACATACTTATTACAATGAGGGTCATAGTGTCTGAGCTGAAAAACATCGACAGGTGAGACATAGATTTTGGCATAATTATATACCACAGAAAAGCAGCGAGCTTAGACTTCATGGTGCCTACAGGTTCACAAACACGTATAAAGTCACAAAAGGGCAGTTATTCCTTTTCCACTTTTCCTCTCTCAAAGCCCCGCTTTGGGCGCCAAAAATGTCCAAGTTTAAATGGGACAAGGGTCTTCTGCTGAGGATGGATTAGGAGGAAAAGACCCCAAACTTTTTCCTAAGCAATTATTAATCCAAAACTAAGGAGCTTTGATTGAAGGGAAAAAAAAAAACAAATTATGGAAAAGGGAAAACAAAATAACAGCCCTTTATTAAAAGGTATGTTTGTATTAACAAGAACACAAAAAGAACCCAAGTAAACAACCAAGCAATACTACTATACCCACCAATAATCCCCTTCAAGAACAAAACCGATAGCCCGGCAAAAGGAAAATTTAAAATAGTTCAATTTTTAGCACCCTTTGGTGTAGTTCCAACCACAGTCAGCAGGGGGCGCCGTCGGGTCACTGGAGGTGTAAAACTTGTAATGTCCTGTACCATTCACCAGGTGGCGCTGTTGGGTCGTTGGAAGTGCAGAACCTGTAGTGTCCTATGGTAGTCACCAGGTGGCGCTGTTGGATCACTACAGGAGCAGAGCTTGTCACCAGTGCCTGTCACCAGGCAGCGCTGTGGGATCCCTGGTCACTGCCACGTGGGATGGGGAAAACAAAAAAAAACAACAACAACACCCCCCCCCCGGGTATATCGGAGAAAAAAAACAACAAAAAAACTGATTCCTCTTCCCCTCCCGAGGAAAAGGAGGAAGGGGGGGGGGCGAAGGGGAAGGGGGAAGCGAAAAAAAAAACACCGACAACACAGAAAGTTCTCTCAATGGAAGAAAAACTCACGAACTCCGGGGGGGCCCCGACAAACAGGAATAGTTGGGAAGGAACCGCAGCAGCCAAAAAAACTTCCCTCCAACAGGAAAAAAAACAACAACAAAAAAAAAACCAAATGAACCAGCGTCTGCCAGCTCACAGCAGCCTCTCCTCCTCCCCGCGAGCCCGACTTCCCCCCCCACCTCCTTCCAGCCCACACACCAGCCCCAACCCCTCCCCCTTCGTTGCTAGGCAACTAATGTTCGACCATTAGCGCCCCGGCTAGTTCTTTTGTTTTCACCTAAATGGGTGTGCTGCACACACACACACACAGGGGGAGGGGAAGGGAAGAAAAATTCCTTGCTAAAGTCAGAACTATGACATTATCCACCCCTAATTTTTCTTCCCATTCCCATGCCACTATACATCTATCAAATTGAACCCTTTTTCTTGAACTCCATACATACATACATTATTCTAAACTACATACACATTCATAAATATATAGGTACAAATACGGGTACAATTATAGCCTGTTTACCCTAAGATAATATCTCCTTGGGGTATGCACCGGGTTTCTCCATCTTCTTGCATCACCCACCATGTGGAACCAGGTCCTTGGGCAAAGACAACTCCACGAATGGATTTGCCTTTGCTCGAGGCATGGTTAACCCAAACTGTTTTACCTAACATACCTCTCATGTGAACCACTGGGACCTTGTCCCCATCTACAGTGTGAAGGGACTCTGATTGGGCAGGGCCGGCTCGATTGACAGAGCCTCTAGTGTTGACTAACCATGTAGCCTTTGCTAGGTGTTGATCCCAGTGTTTGAAAGTCCCTCCACCTAATGCTTTCAGGGTAGTCTTCAACAGTCCATTGCACCGTTCAACCTTCCCGGCAGCTGCTGCATGGTATGGTATGTGATAGACCCACTCAATGCCATGCTCTTTCGCCCAAGTGGTAACTAAACTATTCTTGAAGTGTGTCCCATTATCTGACTCAATCCGCTCTGGGGTGCCGTGCCGCCACAGGACCTGTTTTTCGAGGCCCAGGATGGTATTTCTGGCAGTGGCGTGGGGCACCGGATGCGTCTCCAGCCATCCAGTGGTGACTTCCACCATGGTGAGCACATAGCGCTTACCTTGGCGGGTCTGTGGCAGTGTGATATAATCAACCTGCCAAGCCTCCCCATATCTGTATTTATTCCACCGTCCACCATACCACAGGGGTTTCAGTCTCTTAGCCTGTTTAATGGCAGCGCATGTCTCACAGTCATGGATAACCTGAGAGATAGCATCCATGGTTAGATCCACCCCTCGGTCTCGTGCCCATCTGTAGGTGGCATCTCTGCCCTGATGGCCGGCGGCATCACGGGCCCATCGTGCTAAGAACAGTTCGCCTTTGTGCTGCCAATCTAGGTCCACCTGTAACACCTCAACTTGTGCAGCTCGGTCTGCCTGTGCATTGTTGCGATGTTCTTCATTGGCTCGATTTTTGGGCACGTGGGCGTCTACGTGGCGGACTCTCACAATCAGTTTCTCTACCCGGGTAGCAATGTTTGGCCATATATCAGCGGCCCAGATGGGTTTTCCCCTACGTTTCCAATTGGTCTTCTTCCATCTGTCCAACCACCCCCACAGGGCATTGGCCACCATCCATGAGTCTGTGTAAAGGAAAAGTTTCGGCCACTTCTCTCGTTCAGCAATGTCCAATGCCAGCTGGACGGCTTTGAGTTCTGCGAATTGGCTTGATTCACCCTCTCCTTCTATAGCTTCTGCAACTTGTCGTGTGGGACTCCATACAGCTGCTTTCCATTTACGTTTCATTCCTACAATACGACAGGAACCATCAGTAAAGAGTGCATAGCGTATGTCTTCTTCTGGTAGTTGGTTGTATGCTGGGGCTTCCTCTGCCCGTACCACTTGCTCCCCTTCTTCTTCTTCTGCTAGACTAAAATTCTCACCTTCCGGCCAGTTCGTGATGATCTCTAGGATCCCAGGGCGATTTGGGTTTCCAATGCGGGCGCGCTGCGTGATCAGGGCAATCCATTTGCTCCAGGTGGCATCAGTGGCATGATGTGTAGAGGGCGTCTTCCCTTTGAACATCCAACTCAATACCGGTAGCCGAGGTGCCAGGAGGAGCTGTTCTTCTGTGCCAATCACCTCTGAGGCAGCTTGTACTCCCTCATAAGCTGCTAGGATCTCCTTTTCTGTTGGAGTGTAATTGGCTTCTGACCCTCTGTAGCTTCGGCTCCAGAACCCAAGTGGGCGGCCTCGGGTCTCACCAGGCACCTTCTGCCAGAGGCTCCAGGAGAGGCCCTTATCCCCAGATGCAGAGTAGAGCACATTCTTCACATCTGGTCCTGTCCTGACTGGCCCAAGGGCTACAGCATGGGCAATCTCCTGTTTAATCTGTTCGAATGCTTGCTGTTGTTCAGGACCCCACTGGAAATCATTCTTCTTGCGGGTTACCAGATAGAGAGGGCTTATGATCTGGCTGTACTCGGGGATATGCATCCTCCAAAAACCTATGACACCCAGGAAAGCTTGGGTTTCTTTCTTGCTAGTTGGGGGGGCCATTGCTGTGATTTTATCGATGACTTCAGTCGGGATCTGACGACGTCCATCTTGCCACTTTACTCCCAGGAACTGGATCTCTCGGGCAGGTCCCTTGACTTTACTTCTTTTGATGGCCAACCCAGCATCCAGGAGAATCTGTATGATCTTCTTTCCTTTCTCAGAGACCTCTTCTGCTGTGTCCCCCCATACAATGATGTCATCAATGTACTGAAGGTGTTCTGGAGCTTCACCTTTCTCTAGCGTAGCCTGGATCAATCCGTGGCAGATGGTGGGGCTGTGTTTCCACCCCTGGGGCAGTCGGTTCCACGTGTACTGCACGCCCCTCCACGTGAAAGCAAACTGCGGCCTGCACTCTGCCGCCAAGGGAATGGAGAAGAACGCATTCGCGATGTCAATAGTGGCGTACCACCTCGCTGCCTTAGACTCCAGCTCGTACTGGAGCTCCAACATGTCTGGAACAGCGGCGCTCAGTGGCGGGGTGGCTTCATTCAGGCCACGATAGTCCACAGTCAATCTCCATTCTCCGTCAGACTTACGCACAGGCCAAATGGGGCTGTTGAAGGGGGAGTGGATCCTGCTGATCACTCCTTGACTTTCCAGCTCACGGATCATCTTATGGATGGGGATCACAGAGTCTCGGTTCGTTCGGTACTGCCGACGGTGCACTATTGTAGTGGCAATTGGCACTCGCTGTTCCTCAACTTTCAACAGTCCCACAGCAGAAGGGTTCTCCGAGAGGCCAGGTAGTGAATTCAACTGCTTAGTCACTTCTGTCTCTACAGCAGCTATCCCGAAAGCCCACCTATGTCCCTTGGGGTCTTTGAAATACCCATTCCTAAGGTAGTCAATGCCCAGGATACATGGGGCATCTGGACCAGTCACAATGGGGTGTTTCTGCCACTCCTTCCCGGTCAAGCTCACTTCAGCTTCCAACACGGTCAACAGCTGTGACCCTCCGGTCACCCCAGAAATGGAAATAGCCTCTGGTCCCACATGTCCTGAGGGCATTAACGTGCATTGAGCGCCAGTGTCAACCAAAGCCTTATATTCTTGTGGGTCTGATGTGCCAGGCCATCGGATCCACACCGTCCAATAGACACGGTTGTCCCGTGCCTCCACCTGGCTAGAGGCAGGGCCCCTCTAATACTGGTCTCTGTCTTGCTCGTCACAGTTTTCCGTCTGCAAATACCGGCGGGAGGTACCTTCTAGTGGGTCAGATCCCTGCCCACGGGATACCGGCACTGCACTCACTTTCACGGACGTTGTTTTTCTCTGGTCCTTAACCTCTTGTACTCGGGCTGCCAAGGCATGGGTGGGTTTCTTGTCCCACTGTCCCATGTCTTCTCCAGAGCCAGCTAGGAAATACCACAGCTCGGTTCGTGAGGCCTGTCTCCCCTCTCTGGCTGGGGGGCGCCTGGTTCTCACTGGTGCCACCTGGGAGCTGTTCTTCTCCATCTTTTCTAGGATTTTCTCCTGTTGATCTTGTAGTTTTGTAGCTATGGTAGTGAGGTTGTTGATCGAGGTCTCTACGGAGGAAACGCGGGCTTGTAGTGATTCTTGGACCATACTGTTGTACATCCGAAGTTTATTTGTTATAAACGCCACTGGCTCTCTCTTTTCCCCAGCCTCCAATGATGTCAGGTAACTGATGTGTGCAGATGGCCCCATACGTATGAGGGTCCACCACATGTATGGTGTACATCTAACCTTGTCGGGATCGTGATTAGCTTGCATATCCCCTCCAAACAGTACCTCCAACAGTGCCATTTCCCTCAGGCGTCGGATCCCCTCCTCCATGGTATTCCAGCTCTTTGTAAGATGGTCTGCTTGGAAGGCCTCTTTGTGAATGAACTTCTCTCTCACAGCATCCAGCAGCCGTGCCCAGAGAGACAGGGGCTTTGATTCTCTCACAAATGCCTCTTCAATGCCCGCATCTCAGGCAATAGACCTCAAGGACCTTGCTTCACCACCATCAAGGCTTATGGCATCACCCGTGGAATCCCAAACTCGGATCATCCAGGTTAGTATGGACTCATTCGGCTGACGAATGACGTCTTCCCGTAATTTCCGGAGATTGTCATACGATAAGGACTCAGTGATGATTTCTGGCTCCGGGTTGGCTGCCTGTGAGGGTCCTGCCTCCTCATCATCATCAACTGGGCGGGCTGATTTGGTCTTATATTTTCTCCTTTGGATAGGTGCAACCTCCATTGACTTGTTTGGTTCCTTGGAACTGGCCTGATCTGGAGTCACCCTTGTATCAGACCTCTCGTTTTCATCTTTTCTTTTTCCCTGTGAAGGCTGCACCATACCGAGCACCTTTTGGTAGGCAACGGCTAAAGCCCCACATGCATCTGCCACCTGCCTCTCTATGGGTTTACCATGACTCCTCTCCCTTGCAGCTATTATTATCTGTGTAGGGTCTGGGAGTTTTTCGAGAGCGAACTTCCATGCTGTAGGAACTGAACCACTTTCTAGAAATTTACCCAAGTCTTCCCATGGCCCATGCCATTCGAAGTTTCCCACCCCTGGGGCTGGCTTCTGTGCCCGTGCCTGGTTAATCATGGGCCTAACTACAAATGTTAGATATAACACCGTGGCACAAGCTTGCACGAAAAACCCCAAAAGGAAAACGTCTCTTACACCTAAAGAGAGTTTAAATGTCTCAGAGGCCGTTGTATTAGAACCAAAGAGAAAATGTAGGAGGGGTTGGGTAAATATACCTCCCTGTGTTTCTCCATAGGGATAGGTGCCATTATCCTTAAAACCCCAAAGGAGACAGTGTAGGCTAGAGCAGTAATATATCCTTGAGAACATGTCCCGAAGGAAAATAACAGGTGCTGAGTTTGCTATGTCATGAACCCAATGCGAGATCTCAAACATACTTATTACAATGAGGGTCATAGTGTCTGAGCTGAAAAACATCGACAGGTGAGACATAGATTTTGGCATAATTATATACCACAGAAAAGCAGCGAGCTTAGACTTCATGGTGCCTACAGGTTCACAAACACGTATAAAGTCACAAAAGGGCAGTTATTCCTTTTCCACTTTTCCTCTCTCAAAGCCCCGCTTTGGGCGCCAAAAATGTCCAAGTTTAAATGGGACAAGGGTCTTCTGCTGAGGATGGATTAGGAGGAAAAGACCCCAAACTTTTTCCTAAGCAATTATTAATCCAAAACTAAGGAGCTTTGATTGAAGGGAAAAAAAAAAAACAAATTATGGAAAAGGGAAAACAAAATAACAGCCCTTTATTAAAAGGTATGTTTGTATTAACAAGAACACAAAAAGAACCCAAGTAAACAACCAAGCAATACTACTATACCCACCAATAATCCCCTTCAAGAACAAAACCGATAGCCCGGCAAAAGGAAAATTTAAAATAGTTCAATTTTTAGCACCCTTTGGTGTAGTTCCAACCACAGTCAGCAGGGGGCGCCGTCGGGTCACTGGAGGTGTAAAACTTGTAATGTCCTGTACCATTCACCAGGTGGCGCTGTTGGGTCGTTGGAAGTGCAGAACCTGTAGTGTCCTATGGTAGTCACCAGGTGGCGCTGTTGGATCACTACAGGAGCAGAGCTTGTCACCAGTGCCTGTCACCAGGCAGCGCTGTGGGATCCCTGGTCACTGCCACGTGGGATGGGGAAAACAAAAAAAAACAACAACAACACCCCCCCCCCGGGTATATCGGAGAAAAAAAACAACAAAAAAACTGATTCCTCTTCCCCTCCCGAGGAAAAGGAGGAAGGGGGGGGGGCGAAGGGGAAGGGGGAAGCGAAAAAAAAAACACCGACAACACAGAAAGTTCTCTCAATGGAAGAAAAACTCACGAACTCCGGGGGGGCCCCGACAAACAGGAATAGTTGGGAAGGAACCGCAGCAGCCAAAAAAACTTCCCTCCAACAGGAAAAAAAACAACAACAAAAAAAAAACCAAATGAACCAGCGTCTGCCAGCTCACAGCAGCCTCTCCTCCTCCCCGCGAGCCCGACTTCCCCCCCCACCTCCTTCCAGCCCACACACCAGCCCCAACCCCTCCCCCTTCGTTGCTAGGCAACTAATGTTCGACCATTAGCGCCCCGGCTAGTTCTTTTGTTTTCACCTAAATGGGTGTGCTGCACACACACACACACAGGGGGAGGGGAAGGGAAGAAAAATTCCTTGCTAAAGTCAGAACTATGACAACCGTCTAAGGCGTACACGTATCAACATACTCTCCATACAGAAGAGGCAAGGACAAAAATGTGTGGCTGCCCCATGCACTGTCACGGGTCTCCCTTCACTTGCATTAGAGTACTTGTGGCTACTAGCTGCCTTTCATGCGGAAATGGTCTGCGATTTGCTCGCAGGAGCCCCGTGCCGATATTGTCAGTCTGCCATCCAACATTGAATATGGACTAAGAATCCTCCCAGAGAAAGGGTGTCACCGCAGCAAGTTCTTGCTGTCCATGGAAGGGTAGGCTGGTCTATCAATTGCACCTTAGATCCCAAGGTTAAGGGCTTTCTTTTTCTGGGGGAACGGCGTTTTGTGCACTAGCAGGAGTCCCACCCCAAACTCAGATGTTCGATTTAGACACCGGAATGCTTCTGAGGATTCCTCTCAGGCAAACGGTGCGAGGGCAGAAAGTTGTCGCCGCTCCCAGAGAGTCACACCGCCCGCCTTTTTGACTGAAGCAAAACGAGGCTCTAGAACTGTAAATCGAAGCATCTTACTGCAAAATCCACTGTTCTCTTCCTCCCCCGCTTTCTCTACCTCACTCAAAAAAGATTTTGTTCCGTACAAATTCTGCAGACCTAGAAACCAACAGGTACGTTGCACAAAGAGCCCAGAGGTAATAAATTATAGCCAAACAGGCTAAGGTAGATATTTGAATAGGTAAAATAGGCCCGAAGCCAAGGCTTTTTCCAAGCTCCAACGGATAGAACATGAAACAATGGAAAGTACAGAAGGTCTCCGGGGTCACCCAAAAATGAGGAATAAATTTGAGACCCTATGATGAAGGCAGGATGTATCACCATGATATTCCTCAGAAGAAAGACCACGCCTCAAACTCCACCCTGACATATAGTAATCCAATAATACAATAACATGGGTACGTATATGAATATGTTGTAATCGTAATTAGAAACTGTATAAATTGCGTGTTTTTACTCAAACATTTCGGAGCTCTTTTTGCCCAGCCCGAGCCGGAGAGCTGCATGACGTCGCCTAATAAATACCTGCTGTTTAAAGGCATAAAACTCTGTCTCTAAGCAGTTTTTACTGTGTAATTTGCTTAGGAACGGTAAGGTGCTTTTGTAATTTGATGGGGGTTTTCTGGTGTTTGGGGGGTTTTTAGGAGCATTTTGTCGTTTGGGGTTTCCTGACGGTTTCAAATATAATTTGGTGTTGTGATCTGATCTGGTCCTTATCCCTCCTAGCAGTCTCTATCCACATTTTGCACCAAAAATGTTTTGCGTTTACTCTGGGCCAATTTTCTCTCACCCTCCACAAATCTAACTAGGCAATAATGCTCTATATTTACAGCAGTGCTTCCCTATTCTTGTATCAGTTTAGAAAGAGCAGCAGTCTCACAACGGTTTAAACTAGTTCAGACCGGTTCAGACTGGTTCAGACTTGGTTAGGGTTAGGGTTAGGGTTAGGGTTAGGGGTTAGGGTTAGGGTTAGGGTTAGGGTTAGGGTTAGGGGTTAGGGTTAGGGTTAGGGTTAGGGTTAGGGTTAGGGTTAGGGTTAGGATAAGCAGTATTTTTCCCGGGAGAAAGAGCTGTCGTCCGCTTGCAGGGATCCTGCGCCAAAATTACCAGTCTGAATGCCAAAATTAAGTATGGAGAAAGATTCCTGCCAGGCAAGAGGTGCCATCAAAGAAAGCTCCTGCTTCCAATGGAGTGCCCAGGCTTGCCCACAACCCGGACATTTTACCCTGAGGGTAAGCGTTTTGTTTTCTGGGATAAAGGGCTGTTGTTCACTTGCAGGAATTCTGTGATGAAATTTCCAATCTGACTCCAAAATCGAATACGGACAAAGATCGCTCTCAGACTGAAGGTGGCTGGACAGATAGCTCCTGCTGCCCATAGAGTTCCAAGGCTGGCCCACCAATTGTACCCGATATCTCAAGGGTTGGCACTCGCCTTCCTGGGAGAAAGGGCTTTTGTGCACTTGCAGATGTCCTGCTCTGAAATTGCCGGTCTGATTCCAATATAAAGTACGAATGAAGATTCCTCCCAGACAAGATGTGCCAACACACAAAGCTCTCTCCTTTCGTGGGCTCAGCCTTTCCCACTAACTACTCCTAACAGCCCAGTTCTGTGGGAAAGGGCTGTCGTTTGGTTTTCAGAGAGTAGTGCCGATCATAACAGTATGACCGTCTAAGGCGTACACGTATCAACATACTCTCCATACAGAAGAGGCAAGGACAAAAATGTGTGGCTGCCCCATGCACTGTCACGGGTCTCCCTTCACTTGCATTAGAGTACTTGTGGCTACTAGCTGCCTTTCATGCGGAAATGGTCTGCGATTTGCTCGCAGGAGCCCCGTGCCGATATTGTCAGTCTGCCATCCAACATTGAATATGGACTAAGAATCCTCCCAGAGAAAGGGTGTCACCGCAGCAAGTTCTTGCTGTCCATGGAAGGGTAGGCTGGTCTATCAATTGCACCTTAGATCCCAAGGTTAAGGGCTTTCTTTTTCTGGGGGAACGGCGTTTTGTGCACTAGCAGGAGTCCCACCCCAAACTCAGATGTTCGATTTAGACACCGGAATGCTTCTGAGGATTCCTCTCAGGCAAACGGTGCGAGGGCAGAAAGTTGTCGCCGCTCCCAGAGAGTCACACCGCCCGCCTTTTTGACTGAAGCAAAACGAGGCTCTAGAACTGTAAATCGAAGCATCTTACTGCAAAATCCACTGTTCTCTTCCTCCCCCGCTTTCTCTACCTCACTCAAAAAAGATTTTGTTCCGTACAAATTCTGCAGACCTAGAAACCAACAGGTACGTTGCACAAAGAGCCCAGAGGTAATAAATTATAGCCAAACAGGCTAAGGTAGATATTTGAATAGGTAAAATAGGCCCGAAGCCAAGGCTTTTTCCAAGCTCCAACGGATAGAACATGAAACAATGGAAAGTACAGAAGGTCTCCGGGGTCACCCAAAAATGAGGAATAAATTTGAGACCCTATGATGAAGGCAGGATGTATCACCATGATATTCCTCAGAAGAAAGACCACGCCTCAAACTCCACCCTGACATATAGTAATCCAATAATACAATAACATGGGTACGTATATGAATATGTTGTAATCGTAATTAGAAACTGTATAAATTGCGTGTTTTTACTCAAACATTTCGGAGCTCTTTTTGCCCAGCCCGAGCCGGAGAGCTGCATGACGTCGCCTAATAAATACCTGCTGTTTAAAGGCATAAAACTCTGTCTCTAAGCAGTTTTTACTGTGTAATTTGCTTAGGAACGGTAAGGTGCTTTTGTAATTTGATGGGGGTTTTCTGGTGTTTGGGGGGTTTTTAGGAGCATTTTGTCGTTTGGGGTTTCCTGACGGTTTCAAATATAATTTGGTGTTGTGATCTGATCTGGTCCTTATCCCTCCTAGCAGTCTCTATCCACATTTTGCACCAAAAATGTTTTGCGTTTACTCTGGGCCAATTTTCTCTCACCCTCCACAAATCTAACTAGGCAATAATGCTCTATATTTACAGCAGTGCTTCCCTATTCTTGTATCAGTTTAGAAAGAGCAGCAGTCTCACAACGGTTTAAACTAGTTCAGACCGGTTCAGACCGGTTCAGACTTGGTTAGGGTTAGGGTTAGGGTTAGGGTTTAGGGTTAGGGTTTAGGGTTAGGGTTAGGGTTAGGGTTAGGGTTAGGGGTTAGGGTTAGGGTTAGGGTTAGGGTTAGGGTTAGGGTTAGGGTTAGGGTTAGGATAAGCAGTATTTTTCCCGGGAGAAAGAGCTGTCGTCCGCTTGCAGGGATCCTGCGCCAAAATTACCAGTCTGAATGCCAAAATTAAGTATGGAGAAAGATTCCTGCCAGGCAAGAGGTGCCATCAAAGAAAGCTCCTGCTTCCAATGGAGTGCCCAGGCTTGCCCACAACCCGGACATTTTACACTGAGGGTAAGCGTTTTGTTTTCTGGGATAAAGGGCTGTTGTTCACTTGCAGGAATTCTGTGATGAAATTTCCAATCAGACTCCAAAATCGAATACGGACAAAGATCGCTCTCAGACTGAAGGTGGCTGGACAGATAGCTCCTGCTGCCCATAGAGTTCCAAGGCTGGCCCACCAATTGTACCCGATATCTCAAGGGTTGGCACTCGCCTTCCTGGGAGAAAGGGCTTTTGTGCACTTGCAGATGTCCTGCTCTGAAATTGCCGGTCTGATTCCAATATAAAGTACGAATGAAGATTCCTCCCAGACAAGATGTGCCAACACACAAAGCTCTCTCCTTTCGTGGGCTCAGCCTTTCCCACTAACTACTCCTAACAGCCCAGTTCTGTGGGAAAGGGCTGTCGTTTGGTTTTCAGAGAGTAGTGCCGATCATAACAGTATGACCGTCTAAGGCGTACACGTATCAACATACTCTCCATACAGAAGAGGCAAGGACAAAAATGTGTGGCTGCCCCATGCACTGCCACGGGTCTCCCTTCACTTGCATTAGAGTACTTGTGGCTACTAGCTGCCTTTCATGCGGAAATGGTCTGCGATTTGCTCGCAGGAGCCCCGTGCCGATATTGTCAGTCTGCCATCCAACATTGAATATGGACTAAGAATCCTCCCAGAGAAAGGGTGTCACCGCAGCAAGTTCTTGCTGTCCATGGAAGGGTAGGCTGGTCTATCAATTGCACCTTAGATCCCAAGGTTAAGGGCTTTCTTTTTCTGGGGGAACGGCGTTTTGTGCACTAGCAGGAGTCCCACCCCAAACTCAGATGTTCGATTTAGACACCGGAATGCTTCTGAGGATTCCTCTCAGGCAAACGGTGCGAGGGCAGAAAGTTGTCGCCGCTCCCAGAGAGTCACACCGCCCGCCTTTTTGACTGAAGCAAAACGAGGCTCTAGAACTGTAAATCGAAGCATCTTACTGCAAAATCCACTGTTCTCTTCCTCCCCCGCTTTCTCTACCTCACTCAAAAAAGATTTTGTTCCGTACAAATTCTGCAGACCTAGAAACCAACAGGTACGTTGCACAAAGAGCCCAGAGGTAATAAATTATAGCCAAACAGGCTAAGGTAGATATTTGAATAGGTAAAATAGGCCCGAAGCCAAGGCTTTTTCCAAGCTCCAACGGATAGAACATGAAACAATGGAAAGTACAGAAGGTCTCCGGGGTCACCCAAAAATGAGGAATAAATTTGAGACCCTATGATGAAGGCAGGATGTATCACCATGATATTCCTCAGAAGAAAGACCACGCCTCAAACTCCACCCTGACATATAGTAATCCAATAATACAATAACATGGGTACGTATATGAATATGTTGTAATCGTAATTAGAAACTGTATAAATTGCGTGTTTTTACTCAAACATTTCGGAGCTCTTTTTGCCCAGCCCGAGCCGGAGAGCTGCATGACGTCGCCTAATAAATACCTGCTGTTTAAAGGCATAAAACTCTGTCTCTAAGCAGTTTTTACTGTGTAATTTGCTTAGGAACGGTAAGGTGCTTTTGTAATTTGATGGGGGTTTTCTGGTGTTTGGGGGGTTTTTAGGAGCATTTTGTCGTTTGGGGTTTCCTGACGGTTTCAAATATAATTTGGTGTTGTGATCTGATCTGGTCCTTATCCCTCCTAGCAGTCTCTATCCACATTTTGCACCAAAAATGTTTTGCGTTTACTCTGGGCCAATTTTCTCTCACCCTCCACAAATCTAACTAGGCAATAATGCTCTATATTTACAGCAGTGCTTCCCTATTCTTGTATCAGTTTAGAAAGAGCAGCAGTCTCACAACGGTTTAAACTAGTTCAGACCGGTTCAGACCGGTTCAGACTTGGTTAGGGTTAGGGTTAGGGTTAGGGTTTAGGGTTAGGGTTTAGGGTTAGGGTTAGGGTTAGGGTTAGGGTTAGGGGTTAGGGTTAGGGTTAGGGTTAGGGTTAGGGTTAGGGTTAGGGTTAGGATAAGCAGTATTTTTCCCGGGAGAAAGAGCTGTCGTCCGCTTGCAGGGATCCTGCGCCAAAATTACCAGTCTGAATGCCAAAATTAAGTATGGAGAAAGATTCCTGCCAGGCAAGAGGTGCCATCAAAGAAAGCTCCTGCTTCCAATGGAGTGCCCAGGCTTGCCCACAACCCGGACATTTTACCCTGAGGGTAAGCGTTTTGTTTTCTGGGATAAAGGGCTGTTGTTCACTTGCAGGAATTCTGTGATGAAATTTCCAATCTGACTCCAAAATCGAATACGGACAAAGATCGCTCTCAGACTGAAGGTGGCTGGACAGATAGCTCCTGCTGCCCATAGAGTTCCAAGGCTGGCCCACCAATTGTACCCGATATCTCAAGGGTTGGCACTCGCCTTCCTGGGAGAAAGGGCTTTTGTGCACTTGCAGATGTCCTGCTCTGAAATTGCCGGTCTGATTCCAATATAAAGTACGAATGAAGATTCCTCCCAGACAAGATGTGCCAACACACAAAGCTCTCTCCTTTCGTGGGCTCAGCCTTTCCCACTAACTACTCCTAACAGCCCAGTTCTGTGGGAAAGGGCTGTCGTTTGGTTTTCAGAGAGTAGTGCCGATCATAACAGTATGACCGTCTAAGGCGTACACGTATCAACATACTCTCCATACAGAAGAGGCAAGGACAAAAATGTGTGGCTGCCCCATGCACTGCCACGGGTCTCCCTTCACTTGCATTAGAGTACTTGTGGCTACTAGCTGCCTTTCATGCGGAAATGGTCTGCGATTTGCTCGCAGGAGCCCCGTGCCGATATTGTCAGTCTGCCATCCAACATTGAATATGGACTAAGAATCCTCCCAGAGAAAGGGTGTCACCGCAGCAAGTTCTTGCTGTCCATGGAAGGGTAGGCTGGTCTATCAATTGCACCTTAGATCCCAAGGTTAAGGGCTTTCTTTTTCTGGGGGAACGGCGTTTTGTGCACTAGCAGGAGTCCCACCCCAAACTCAGATGTTCGATTTAGACACCGGAATGCTTCTGAGGATTCCTCTCAGGCAAACGGTGCGAGGGCAGAAAGTTGTCGCCGCTCCCAGAGAGTCACACCGCCCGCCTTTTTGACTGAAGCAAAACGAGGCTCTAGAACTGTAAATCGAAGCATCTTACTGCAAAATCCACTGTTCTCTTCCTCCCCCGCTTTCTCTACCTCACTCAAAAAAGATTTTGTTCCGTACAAATTCTGCAGACCTAGAAACCAACAGGTACGTTGCACAAAGAGCCCAGAGGTAATAAATTATAGCCAAACAGGCTAAGGTAGATATTTGAATAGGTAAAATAGGCCCGAAGCCAAGGCTTTTTCCAAGCTCCAACGGATAGAACATGAAACAATGGAAAGTACAGAAGGTCTCCGGGGTCACCCAAAAATGAGGAATAAATTTGAGACCCTATGATGAAGGCAGGATGTATCACCATGATATTCCTCAGAAGAAAGACCACGCCTCAAACTCCACCCTGACATATAGTAATCCAATAATACAATAACATGGGTACGTATATGAATATGTTGTAATCGTAATTAGAAACTGTATAAATTGCGTGTTTTTACTCAAACATTTCGGAGCTCTTTTTGCCCAGCCCGAGCCGGAGAGCTGCATGACGTCGCCTAATAAATACCTGCTGTTTAAAGGCATAAAACTCTGTCTCTAAGCAGTTTTTACTGTGTAATTTGCTTAGGAACGGTAAGGTGCTTTTGTAATTTGATGGGGGTTTTCTGGTGTTTGGGGGGTTTTTAGGAGCATTTTGTCGTTTGGGGTTTCCTGACGGTTTCAAATATAATTTGGTGTTGTGATCTGATCTGGTCCTTATCCCTCCTAGCAGTCTCTATCCACATTTTGCACCAAAAATGTTTTGCGTTTACTCTGGGCCAATTTTCTCTCACCCTCCACAAATCTAACTAGGCAATAATGCTCTATATTTACAGCAGTGCTTCCCTATTCTTGTATCAGTTTAGAAAGAGCAGCAGTCTCACAACGGTTTAAACTAGTTCAGACCGGTTCAGACCGGTTCAGACTTGGTTAGGGTTAGGGTTAGGGTTAGGGTTTAGGGTTAGGGTTTAGGGTTAGGGTTAGGGTTAGGGTTAGGGGTTAGGGTTAGGGTTAGGGTTAGGGTTAGGGTTAGGGTTTAGGGTTAGGGTTTAGGGTTAGGGTTAGGGTTAGGGTTAGGGTTAGGGGTTAGGGTTAGGGTTAGGGTTAGGGTTAGGGTTAGGGTTAGGGTTAGGATAAGCAGTATTTTTCCCGGGAGAAAGAGCTGTCGTCCGCTTGCAGGGATCCTGCGCCAAAATTACCAGTCTGAATGCCAAAATTAAGTATGGAGAAAGATTCCTGCCAGGCAAGAGGTGCCATCAAAGAAAGCTCCTGCTTCCAATGGAGTGCCCAGGCTTGCCCACAACCCGGACATTTTACCCTGAGGGTAAGCGTTTTGTTTTCTGGGATAAAGGGCTGTTGTTCACTTGCAGGAATTCTGTGATGAAATTTCCAATCTGACTCCAAAATCGAATACGGACAAAGATCGCTCTCAGACTGAAGGTGGCTGGACAGATAGCTCCTGCTGCCCATAGAGTTCCAAGGCTGGCCCACCAATTGTACCCGATATCTCAAGGGTTGGCACTCGCCTTCCTGGGAGAAAGGGCTTTTGTGCACTTGCAGATGTCCTGCTCTGAAATTGCCGGTCTGATTCCAATATAAAGTACGAATGAAGATTCCTCCCAGACAAGATGTGCCAACACACAAAGCTCTCTCCTTTCGTGGGCTCAGCCTTTCCCACTAACTACTCCTAACAGCCCAGTTCTGTGGGAAAGGGCTGTCGTTTGGTTTTCAGAGAGTAGTGCCGATCATAACAGTATGACCGTCTAAGGCGTACACGTATCAACATACTCTCCATACAGAAGAGGCAAGGACAAAAATGTGTGGCTGCCCCATGCACTGCCACGGGTCTCCCTTCACTTGCATTAGAGTACTTGTGGCTACTAGCTGCCTTTCATGCGGAAATGGTCTGCGATTTGCTCGCAGGAGCCCCGTGCCGATATTGTCAGTCTGCCATCCAACATTGAATATGGACTAAGAATCCTCCCAGAGAAAGGGTGTCACCGCAGCAAGTTCTTGCTGTCCATGGAAGGGTAGGCTGGTCTATCAATTGCACCTTAGATCCCAAGGTTAAGGGCTTTCTTTTTCTGGGGGAACGGCGTTTTGTGCACTAGCAGGAGTCCCACCCCAAACTCAGATGTTCGATTTAGACACCGGAATGCTTCTGAGGATTCCTCTCAGGCAAACGGTGCGAGGGCAGAAAGTTGTCGCCGCTCCCAGAGAGTCACACCGCCCGCCTTTTTGACTGAAGCAAAACGAGGCTCTAGAACTGTAAATCGAAGCATCTTACTGCAAAATCCACTGTTCTCTTCCTCCCCCGCTTTCTCTACCTCACTCAAAAAAGATTTTGTTCCGTACAAATTCTGCAGACCTAGAAACCAACAGGTACGTTGCACAAAGAGCCCAGAGGTAATAAATTATAGCCAAACAGGCTAAGGTAGATATTTGAATAGGTAAAATAGGCCCGAAGCCAAGGCTTTTTCCAAGCTCCAACGGATAGAACATGAAACAATGGAAAGTACAGAAGGTCTCCGGGGTCACCCAAAAATGAGGAATAAATTTGAGACCCTATGATGAAGGCAGGATGTATCACCATGATATTCCTCAGAAGAAAGACCACGCCTCAAACTCCACCCTGACATATAGTAATCCAATAATACAATAACATGGGTACGTATATGAATATGTTGTAATCGTAATTAGAAACTGTATAAATTGCGTGTTTTTACTCAAACATTTCGGAGCTCTTTTTGCCCAGCCCGAGCCGGAGAGCTGCATGACGTCGCCTAATAAATACCTGCTGTTTAAAGGCATAAAACTCTGTCTCTAAGCAGTTTTTACTGTGTAATTTGCTTAGGAACGGTAAGGTGCTTTTGTAATTTGATGGGGGTTTTCTGGTGTTTGGGGGGTTTTTAGGAGCATTTTGTCGTTTGGGGTTTCCTGACGGTTTCAAATATAATTTGGTGTTGTGATCTGATCTGGTCCTTATCCCTCCTAGCAGTCTCTATCCACATTTTGCACCAAAAATGTTTTGCGTTTACTCTGGGCCAATTTTCTCTCACCCTCCACAAATCTAACTAGGCAATAATGCTCTATATTTACAGCAGTGCTTCCCTATTCTTGTATCAGTTTAGAAAGAGCAGCAGTCTCACAACGGTTTAAACTAGTTCAGACCGGTTCAGACCGGTTCAGACTTGGTTAGGGTTAGGGTTAGGGTTAGGGTTTAGGGTTAGGGTTTAGGGTTAGGGTTAGGGTTAGGGTTAGGGTTAGGGGTTAGGGTTAGGGTTAGGGTTAGGGTTAGGGTTAGGGTTAGGGTTAGGGTTAGGGTTAGGGTTAGGATAAGCAGTATTTTTCCCGGGAGAAAGAGCTGTCGTCCGCTTGCAGGGATCCTGCGCCAAAATTACCAGTCTGAATGCCAAAATTAAGTATGGAGAAAGATTCCTGCCAGGCAAGAGGTGCCATCAAAGAAAGCTCCTGCTTCCAATGGAGTGCCCAGGCTTGCCCACAACCCGGACATTTTACCCTGAGGGTAAGCGTTTTGTTTTCTGGGATAAAGGGCTGTTGTTCACTTGCAGGAATTCTGTGATGAAATTTCCAGTCTGACTCCAAAATTGAATACGGACAAAGATCGCTCTCAGACTGAAGGTGGCTGGACAGATAGCTCCTGCTGCCCATAGAGTTCCAAGGCTGGCCCACCAATTGTACCCGATATCTCAAGGGTTGGCACTCGCCTTCCTGGGAGAAAGGGCTTTTGTGCACTTGCAGATGTCCTGCTCTGAAATTGCCGGTCTGATTCCAATATAAAGTACGAATGAAGATTCCTCCCAGACAAGATGTGCCAACACACAAAGCTCTCTCCTTTCGTGGGCTCAGCCTTTCCCACTAACTACTCCTAACAGCCCAGTTCTGTGGGAAAGGGCTGTCGTTTGGTTTTCAGAGAGTAGTGCCGATCATAACAGTATGACCGTCTAAGGCGTACACGTATCAACATACTCTCCATACAGAAGAGGCAAGGACAAAAATGTGTGGCTGCCCCATGCACTGTCACGGGTCTCCCTTCACTTGCATTAGAGTACTTGTGGCTACTAGCTGCCTTTCATGCGGAAATGGTCTGCGATTTGCTCGCAGGAGCCCCGTGCCGATATTGTCAGTCTGCCATCCAACATTGAATATGGACTAAGAATCCTCCCAGAGAAAGGGTGTCACCGCAGCAAGTTCTTGCTGTCCATGGAAGGGTAGGCTGGTCTATCAATTGCACCTTAGATCCCAAGGTTAAGGGCTTTCTTTTTCTGGGGGAACGGCGTTTTGTGCGCTAGCAGGAGTCCCACCCCAAACTCAGATGTTCAATTTAGACACCGGAATGCTTCTGAGGATTCCTCTCAGGCAAACGGTGCGAGGGCAGAAAGTTGTCGCCGCTCCCAGAGAGTCACACCGCCCGCCTTTTTGACTGAAGCAAAACGAGGCTCTAGAACTGTAAATCGAAGCATCTTACTGCAAAATCCACTGTTCTCTTCCTCCCCCGCTTTCTCTACCTCACTCAAAAAAGATTTTGTTCCGTACAAATTCTGCAGACCAAGAAACCAACAGGTACGTTGCACAAAGAGCCCAGAGGTAATAAATTATAGCCAAACAGGCTAAGGTAGATATTTGAATAGGTAAAATAGGCCCGAAGCCAAGGCTTTTTCCAAGCTCCAACGGATAGAACATGAAACAATGGAAAGTACAGAAGGTCTCCGGGGTCACCCAAAAATGAGGAATAAATTTGAGACCCTATGATGAAGGCAGGATGTATCACCATGATATTCCTCAGAAGAAAGACCACGCCTCAAACTCCACCCTGACATATAGTAATCCAATAATACAATAACATGGGTACGTATATGAATATGTTGTAATCGTAATTAGAAACTGTATAAATTGCTTGTTTTTACTCAAACATTTCGGAGCTCTTTTTGCCCAGCCCGAGCCGGAGAGCTGCATGACGTCGCCTAATAAATACCTGCTGTTTAAAGGCATAAAACTCTGTCTCTAAGCAGTTTTTACTGTGTAATTTGCTTAGGAACGGTAAGGTGCTTTTGTAATTTGATGGGGGTTTTCTGGTGTTTGGGGGGTTTTTAGGAGCATTTTGTCGTTTGGGGTTTCCTGACGGTTTCAAATATAATTTGGTGTTGTGATCTGATCTGGTCCTTATCCCTCCTAGCAGTCTCTATCCACATTTTGCACCAAAAATGTTTTGCGTTTACTCTGGGCCAATTTTCTCTCACCCTCCACAAATCTAACTAGGCAATAATGCTCTATATTTACAGCACTGCTTCCCTATCCTTGTATCAGTTTAGAAAGAGCAGCAGTCTCACAACGGTTTAAACTAGTTCAGACCGGTTCAGACCAGTTCAGACTTGGTTAGGGTTAGGGTTAGTGTTAGGGTTAGGGTTTAGGGTTAGGGTTAGGGTTAGGGTTAGGGTTAGGGTTAGGGTTAGGGGTTAGGGTTAGGGTTAGGGTTAGGGTTATAGTTAAGGTTAGGGTTAGGGTTTAGAGTTAGGGTTAGGGTTAGGGTTAGGGTTAGGGTTAGGGTTAGGGTTAGGGTTAGGGTAAGCAGTATTTTTCCCGGGAGAAAGAGCTGTCGTCCGCTTGCAGGGATCCTGCGCCAAAATTACCAGTCTGAATGCCAAAATTAAGTATGGAGAAAGATTCCTGCCAGGCAAGAGGTGCCATCAAAGAAAGCTCCTGCTTCCAATAGAGTGCCCAGGCTTGCCCACAACCCGGACATTTTACCCTGAGGGTAAGCGTTTTGTTTTCTGGGATAAAGGGCTGTTGTTCACTTGCAGGAATTCTGTGATGAAATTTCCAATCTGACTCCAAAATCGAATACGGACAAAGATCGCTCTCAGACTGAAGGTGGCTGGACAGATAGCTCCTGCTGCCCATAGAGTTCCAAGGCTGGCCCACCAATTGTACCCGATATCTCAAGGGTTGGCACTCGCCTTCCTGGGAGAAAGGGCTTTTGTGCACTTGCAGATGTCCTGCTCTGAAATTGCCGGTCTGATTCCAATATAAAGTACGAATGAAGATTCCTCCCAGACAAGATGTGCCAACACACAAAGCTCTCTCCTTTGGTGGGCTCAGCCTTTCCCACTAACTACTCCTAACAGCCCAGTTCTGTGGGAAAGGGCTGTCGTTTGGTTTTCAGAGAGTAGTGCCGATCATAACAGTATGACCGTCTAAGGCGTACACGTATCAACATACTCTCCATACAGAAGAGGCAAGGACAAAAATGTGTGGCTGCCCCATGCACTGTCACGGGTCTCCCTTCACTTGCATTAGAGTACTTGTGGCTACTAGCTGCCTTTCATGCGGAAATGGTCTGCGATTTGCTCGCAGGAGCCCCGTGCCGATATTGTCAGTCTGCCATCCAACATTGAATATGGACTAAGAATCCTCCCAGAGAAAGGGTGTCACCGCAGCAAGTTCTTGCTGTCCATGGAAGGGTAGGCTGGTCTATCAATTGCACCTTAGATCCCAAGGTTAAGGGCTTTCTTTTTCTGGGGGAACGGCGTTTTGTGCACTAGCAGGAGTCCCACCCCAAACTCAGATGTTCAATTTAGACACCGGAATGCTTCTGAGGATTCCTCTCAGGCAAACGGGGCGAGGGCAGAAAGTTGTCGCCGCTCCCAGAGAGTCACACCGCCCGCCTTTTTGACTGAAGCAAAACGAGGCTCTAGAACTGTAAATCGAAGCATCTTACTGCAAAATCCACTGTTCTCTTCCTCCCCCGCTTTCTCTACCTCACTCAAAAAAGATTTTGTTCCGTACAAATTCTGCAGACCTAGAAACCAACAGGTACGTTGCACAAAGAGCCCAGAGGTAATAAATTATAGCCAAACAGGCTAAGGTAGATATTTGAATAGGTAAAATAGGCCCGAAGCCAAGGCTTTTTCCAAGCTCCAACGGATAGAACATGAAACAATGGAAAGTACAGAAGGTCTCCGGGGTCACCCAAAAATGAGGAATAAATTTGAGACCCTATGATGAAGGCAGGATGTATCACCACGATATTCCTCAGAAGAAAGACCACGCCTCAAACTCCACCCTGACATATAGTAATCCAATAATACAATAACATGGGTACGTATATGAATATGTTGTAATCGTAATTAGAAACTGTATAAATTGCGTGTTTTTACTCAAACATTTCGGAGCTCTTTTTGCCCAGCCCGAGCCGGAGAGCTGCATGACGTCGCCTAATAAATACCTGCTGTTTAAAGGCATAAAACTCTGTCTCTAAGCAGTTTTTACTGTGTAATTTGCTTAGGAACGGTAAGGTGCTTTTGTAATTTGATGGGCGTTTTCTGGTGTTTGGGGGGTTTTTAGGAGCATTTTGTCGTTTGGGGTTTCCTGACGGTTTCAAATATAATTTGGTGTTGTGATCTGATCTCGTCCTTATCCCTCCTAGCAGTCTCTATCCACATTTTGCACCAAAAATGTTTTGCGTTTACTCTGGGCCAATTTTCTCTCACCCTCCACAAATCTAACTAGGCAATAATGCTCTATATTTACAGCAGTGCTTACCTATCCTTGTATCAGTTTAGAAAGAGCAGCAGTCTCACAACGGTTTAAACTAGTTCAGACCGGTTCAGACCAGTTCAGACTTGGTTAGGGTTAGGGTTAGGGTTAGGGTTTAGGGTTAGGGTTAGGGTTAGGGGTTAGGGGTTAGGGTTAGGGTTAGGATTATAGTTAAGGTTAGGGTTAGGGTTTAGGGTTAGGGTTAGGGTTAGGGTTAGGGTTAGGGTTAGCGTTAGGGGTAGGGTTAGGGTTAGGGTTAGGGTTAGGGTTAGGGTAAGCAGTATTTTTCCCGGGAGAAAGAGCTGTCGTCCGCTTGCAGGGATCCTGCGCCAAAATTTCCAGTCTGAATGCCAAAATTAAGTATGGAGAAAGATTCCTGCCAGGCAAGAGGTGCCATCAAAGAAAGCTCCTGCTTCCAATAGAGTGCCCAGGCTTGCCCACAACCCGGACATTTTACCCTGAGGGTAAGCGTTTTGTTTTCTGGGATAAAGGGCTGTTGTTCACTTGCAGGAATTCTGTGATGAAATTTCCAGTCTGACTCCAAAATTGAATACGGACAAAGATCGCTCTCAGACTGAAGGTGGCTGGACAGATAGCTCCTGCTGCCCATAGAGTTCCAAGGCTGGCCCACCAATTGTACCCGATATCTCAAGGGTTGGCACTCGCCTTCCTGGGAGAAAGGGCTTTTGTGCACTTGCAGATGTCCTGCTCTGAAATTGCCGGTCTGATTCCAATATAAAGTACGAATGAAGATTCCTCCCAGACAAGATGTGCCAACACACAAAGCTCTCTCCTTTCGTGGGCTCAGCCTTTCCCACTAACTACTCCTAACAGCCCAGTTCTGTGGGAAAGGGCTGTCGTTTGGTTTTCAGAGAGTAGTGCCGATCATAACAGTATGACCGTCTAAGGCGTACACGTATCAACATACTCTCCATACAGAAGAGGCAAGGACAAAAATGTGTGGCTGCCCCATGCACTGTCACGGGTCTCCCTTCACTTGCATTAGAGTACTTGTGGCTACTAGCTGCCTTTCATGCGGAAATGGTCTGCGATTTGCTCGCAGGAGCCCCGTGCCGATATTGTCAGTCTGCCATCCAACATTGAATATGGACTAAGAATCCTCCCAGAGAAAGGGTGTCACCGCAGCAAGTTCTTGCTGTCCATGGAAGGGTAGGCTGGTCTATCAATTGCACCTTAGATCCCAAGGTTAAGGGCTTTCTTTTTCTGGGGGAACGGCGTTTTGTGCACTAGCAGGAGTCCCACCCCAAACTCAGATGTTCAATTTAGACACCGGAATGCTTCTGAGGATTCCTCTCAGGCAAACGGTGCGAGGGCAGAAAGTTGTCGCCGCTCCCAGAGAGTCACACCGCCCGCCTTTTTGACTGAAGCAAAACGAGGCTCTAGAACTGTAAATCGAAGCATCTTACTGCAAAATCCACTGTTCTCTTCCTCCCCCGCTTTCTCTACCTCACTCAAAAAAGATTTTGTTCCGTACAAATTCTGCAGACCTAGAAACCAACAGGTACATTGCACAAAGAGCCCAGAGGTAATAAATTATAGCCAAACAGGCTAAGGTAGATATTTGAATAGGTAAAATAGGCCCGAAGCCAAGGCTTTTTCCAAGCTCCAACGGATAGAACATGAAACAATGGAAAGTACAGAAGGTCTCCGGGGTCACCCAAAAATGAGGAATAAATTTGAGACCCTATGATGAAGGCAGGATGTATCACCATGATATTCCTCAGAAGAAAGACCACGCCTCAAACTCCACCCTGACATATAGTAATCCAATAATACAATAACATGGGTACGTATATGAATATGTTGTAATCGTAATTAGAAACTGTATAAATTGCGTGTTTTTACTCAAACATTTCGGAGCTCTTTTTGCCCAGCCCGAGCCGGAGAGCTGCATGACGTCGCCTAATAAATACCTGCTGTTTAAAGGCATAAAACTCTGTCTCTAAGCAGTTTTTACTGTGTAATTTGCTTAGGAACGGTAAGGTGCTTTTGTAATTTGATGGGGGTTTTCTGGTGTTTGGGGGGTTTTTAGGAGCATTTTGTCGTTTGGGGTTTCCTGACGGTTTCAAATATAATTTGGTGTTGTGATCTGATCTGGTCCTTATCCCTCCTAGCAGTCTCTATCCACATTTTGCACCAAAAATGTTTTGCGTTTACTCTGGGCCAATTTTCTCTCACCCTCCACAAATCTAACTAGGCAATAATGCTCTATATTTACAGCAGTGCTTCCCTATTCTTGTATCAGTTTAGAAAGAGCAGCAGTCTCACAACGGTTTAAACTAGTTCAGACCGGTTCAGACCGGTTCAGACTTGGTTAGGGTTAGGGTTAGGGTTAGGGTTTAGGGTTAGGGTTTAGGGTTAGGGTTAGGGTTAGGGTTAGGGTTAGGGTTAGGATAAGCAGTATTTTTCCCGGGAGAAAGAGCTGTCGTCCGCTTGCAGGGATCCTGCGCCAAAATTACCAGTCTGAATGCCAAAATTAAGTATGGAGAAAGATTCCTGCCAGGCAAGAGGTGCCATCAAAGAAAGCTCCTGCTTCCAATGGAGTGCCCAGGCTTGCCCACAACCCGGACATTTTACCCTGAGGGTAAGCGTTTTGTTTTCTGGGATAAAGGGCTGTTGTTCACTTGCAGGAATTCTGTGATGAAATTTCCAATCTGACTCCAAAATCGAATACGGACAAAGATCGCTCTCAGACTGAAGGTGGCTGGACAGATAGCTCCTGCTGCCCATAGAGTTCCAAGGCTGGCCCACCAATTGTACCCGATATCTCAAGGGTTGGCACTCGCCTTCCTGGGAGAAAGGGCTTTTGTGCACTTGCAGATGTCCTGCTCTGAAATTGCCGGTCTGATTCCAATATAAAGTACGAATGAAGATTCCTCCCAGACAAGATGTGCCAACACACAAAGCTCTCTCCTTTCGTGGGCTCAGCCTTTCCCACTAACTACTCCTAACAGCCCAGTTCTGTGGGAAAGGGCTGTCGTTTGGTTTTCAGAGAGTAGTGCCGATCATAACAGTATGACCGTCTAAGGCGTACACGTATCAACATACTCTCCATACAGAAGAGGCAAGGACAAAAATGTGTGGCTGCCCCATGCACTGTCACGGGTCTCCCTTCACTTGCATTAGAGTACTTGTGGCTACTAGCTGCCTTTCATGCGGAAATGGTCTGCGATTTGCTCGCAGGAGCCCCGTGCCGATATTGTCAGTCTGCCATCCAACATTGAATATGGACTAAGAATCCTCCCAGAGAAAGGGTGTCACCGCAGCAAGTTCTTGCTGTCCATGGAAGGGTAGGCTGGTCTATCAATTGCACCTTAGATCCCAAGGTTAAGGGCTTTCTTTTTCTGGGGGAACGGCGTTTTGTGCACTAGCAGGAGTCCCACCCCAAACTCAGATGTTCGATTTAGACACCGGAATGCTTCTGAGGATTCCTCTCAGGCAAACGGTGCGAGGGCAGAAAGTTGTCGCCGCTCCCAGAGAGTCACACCGCCCGCCTTTTTGACTGAAGCAAAACGAGGCTCTAGAACTGTAAATCGAAGCATCTTACTGCAAAATCCACTGTTCTCTTCCTCCCCCGCTTTCTCTACCTCACTCAAAAAAGATTTTGTTCCGTACAAATTCTGCAGACCTAGAAACCAACAGGTACGTTGCACAAAGAGCCCAGAGGTAATAAATTATAGCCAAACAGGCTAAGGTAGATATTTGAATAGGTAAAATAGGCCCGAAGCCAAGGCTTTTTCCAAGCTCCAACGGATAGAACATGAAACAATGGAAAGTACAGAAGGTCTCCGGGGTCACCCAAAAATGAGGAATAAATTTGAGACCCTATGATGAAGGCAGGATGTATCACCACGATATTCCTCAGAAGAAAGACCACGCCTCAAACTCCACCCTGACATATAGTAATCCAATAATACAATAACATGGGTACGTATATGAATATGTTGTAATCGTAATTAGAAACTGTATAAATTGCGTGTTTTTACTCAAACATTTCGGAGCTCTTTTTGCCCAGCCCGAGCCGGAGAGCTGCATGACGTCGCCTAATAAATACCTGCTGTTTAAAGGCATAAAACTCTGTCTCTAAGCAGTTTTTACTGTGTAATTTGCTTAGGAACGGTAAGGTGCTTTTGTAATTTGATGGGGGTTTTCTGGTCTTTGGGGGGTTTTTAGGAGCATTTTGTCGTTTGGGGTTTCCTGACGGTTTCAAATATAATTTGGTGTTGTGATCTGATCTGGTCCTTATCCCTCCTAGCAGTCTCTATCCACATTTTGCACCAAAAATGTTTTGCGTTTACTCTGGGCCAATTTTCTCTCACCCTCCACAAATCTAACTAGGCAATAATGCTCTATATTTACAGCAGTGCTTCCCTATTCTTGTATCAGTTTAGAAAGAGCAGCAGTCTCACAACGGTTTAAACTAGTTCAGACCGGTTCAGACCGGTTCAGACTTGGTTAGGGTTAGGGTTAGGGTTAGGGTTTAGGGTTAGGGTTAGGGTTAGGGTTAGGGTTAGGGTTAGGGTTAGGGGTTAGGGTTAGGGTTAGGGTTAGGGTTAGGGTTAGGGTTAGGGTTAGGGTTAGGATAAGCAGTATTTTTCCCGGGAGAAAGAGCTGTCGTCCGCTTGCAGGGATCCTGCGCCAAAATTACCAGTCTGAATGCCAAAATTAAGTATGGAGAAAGATTCCTGCCAGGCAAGAGGTGCCATCAAAAAAAGCTCCTGCTTCCAATGGAGTGCCCAGGCTTGCCCACAACCCGGACATTTTACCCTGAGGGTAAGCGTTTTGTTTTCTGGGATAAAGGGCTGTTGTTCACTTGCAGGAATTCTGTGATGAAATTTCCAATCTGACTCCAAAATCGAATACGGACAAAGATCGCTCTCAGACTGAAGGTGGCTGGACAGATAGCTCCTGCTGCCCATAGAGTTCCAAGGCTGGCCCACCAATTGTACCCGATATCTCAAGGGTTGGCACTCGCCTTCCTGGGAGAAAGGGCTTTTGTGCACTTGCAGATGTCCTGCTCTGAAATTGCCGGTCTGATTCCAATATAAAGTACGAATGAAGATTCCTCCCAGACAAGATGTGCCAACACACAAAGCTCTCTCCTTTCGTGGGCTCAGCCTTTCCCACTAACTACTCCTAACAGCCCAGTTCTGTGGGAAAGGGCTGTCGTTTGGTTTTCAGAGAGTAGTGCCGATCATAACAGTATGACCGTCTAAGGCGTACACGTATCAACATACTCTCCATACAGAAGAGGCAAGGACAAAAATGTGTGGCTGCCCCATGCCCTGTCACGGGTCTCCCTTCACTTGCATTAGAGTACTTGTGGCTACTAGCTGCCTTTCATGCGGAATTGGTCTGCGATTTGCTCGCAGGAGCCCCGTGCCGATATTGTCAGTCTGCCATCCAACATTGAATATGGACTAAGAATCCTCCCAGAGAAAGGGTGTCACCGCAGCAAGTTCTTGCTGTCCATGGAAGGGTAGGCTGGTCTATCAATTGCACCTTAGATCCCAAGGTTAAGGGCTTTCTTTTTCTGGGGGAACGGCGTTTTGTGCACTAGCAGGAGTCCCACCCCAAACTCAGATGTTCGATTTAGACACCGGAATGCTTCTGAGGATTCCTCTCAGGCAAACGGTGCGAGGGCAGAAAGTTGTCGCCGCTCCCAGAGAGTCACACCGCCCGCCTTTTTGACTGAAGCAAAACGAGGCTCTAGAACTGTAAATCGAAGCATCTTACTGCAAAATCCACTGTTCTCTTCCTCCCCCGCTTTCTCTACCTCACTCAAAAAAGATTTTGTTCCGTACAAATTCTGCAGACCTAGAAACCAACAGGTACGTTGCACAAAGAGCCCAGAGGTAATAAATTATAGCCAAACAGGCTAAGGTAGATATTTGAATAGGTAAAATAGGCCCGAAGCCAAGGCTTTTTCCAAGCTCCAACGGATAGAACATGAAACAATGGAAAGTACAGAAGGTCTCCGGGGTCACCCAAAAATGAGGAATAAATTTGAGACCCTATGATGAAGGCAGGATGTATCACCACGATATTCCTCAGAAGAAAGACCACGCCTCAAACTCCACCCTGACATATAGTAATCCAATAATACAATAACATGGGTACGTATATGAATATGTTGTAATCGTAATTAGAAACTGTATAAATTGCGTGTTTTTACTCAAACATTTCGGAGCTCTTTTTGCCCAGCCCGAGCCGGAGAGCTGCATGACGTCGCCTAATAAATACCTGCTGTTTAAAGGCATAAAACTCTGTCTCTAAGCAGTTTTTACTGTGTAATTTGCTTAGGAACGGTAAGGTGCTTTTGTAATTTGATGGGGGTTTTCTGGTCTTTGGGGGGTTTTTAGGAGCATTTTGTCGTTTGGGGTTTCCTGACGGTTTCAAATATAATTTGGTGTTGTGATCTGATCTGGTCCTTATCCCTCCTAGCAGTCTCTATCCACATTTTGCACCAAAAATGTTTTGCGTTTACTCTGGGCCAATTTTCTCTCACCCTCCACAAATCTAACTAGGCAATAATGCTCTATATTTACAGCAGTGCTTCCCTATTCTTGTATCAGTTTAGAAAGAGCAGCAGTCTCACAACGGTTTAAACTAGTTCAGACCGGTTCAGACCGGTTCAGACTTGGTTAGGGTTAGGGTTAGGGTTAGGGTTTAGGGTTAGGGTTTAGGGTTAGGGTTAGGGTTAGGGTTAGGGGTTAGGGTTAGGGTTAGGGTTAGGGTTAGGGTTAGGGTTAGGGTTAGGGTTAGGATAAGCAGTATTTTTCCCGGGAGAAAGAGCTGTCGTCCGCTTGCAGGGATCCTGCGCCAAAATTACCAGTCTGAATGCCAAAATTAAGTATGGAGAAAGATTCCTGCCAGGCAAGAGGTGCCATCAAAGAAAGCTCCTGCTTCCAATGGAGTGCCCAGGCTTGCCCACAACCCGGACATTTTACCCTGAGGGTAAGCGTTTTGTTTTCTGGGATAAAGGGCTGTTGTTCACTTGCAGGAATTCTGTGATGAAATTTCCAATCTGACTCCAAAATCGAATACGGACAAAGATCGCTCTCAGACTGAAGGTGGCTGGACAGATAGCTCCTGCTGCCCATAGAGTTCCAAGGCTGGCCCACCAATTGTACCCGATATCTCAAGGGTTGGCACTCGCCTTCCTGGGAGAAAGGGCTTTTGTGCACTTGCAGATGTCCTGCTCTGAAATTGCCGGTCTGATTCCAATATAAAGTACGAATGAAGATTCCTCCCAGACAAGATGTGCCAACACACAAAGCTCTCTCCTTTCGTGGGCTCAGCCTTTCCCACTAACTACTCCTAACAGCCCAGTTCTGTGGGAAAGGGCTGTCGTTTGGTTTTCAGAGAGTAGTGCCGATCATAACAGTATGACCGTCTAAGGCGTACACGTATCAACATACTCTCCATACAGAAGAGGCAAGGACAAAAATGTGTGGCTGCCCCATGCACTGTCACGGGTCTCCCTTCACTTGCATTAGAGTACTTGTGGCTACTAGCTGCCTTTCATGCGGAAATGGTCTGCGATTTGCTCGCAGGAGCCCCGTGCCGATATTGTCAGTCTGCCATCCAACATTGAATATGGACTAAGAATCCTCCCAGAGAAAGGGTGTCACCGCAGCAAGTTCTTGCTGTCCATGGAAGGGTAGGCTGGTCTATCAATTGCACCTTAGATCCCAAGGTTAAGGGCTTTCTTTTTCTGGGGGAACGGCGTTTTGTGCACTAGCAGGAGTCCCACCCCAAACTCAGATGTTCGATTTAGACACCGGAATGCTTCTGAGGATTCCTCTCAGGCAAACGGTGCGAGGGCAGAAAGTTGTCGCCGCTCCCAGAGAGTCACACCGCCCGCCTTTTTGACTGAAGCAAAACGAGGCTCTAGAACTGTAAATCGAAGCATCTTACTGCAAAATCCACTGTTCTCTTCCTCCCCCGCTTTCTCTACCTCACTCAAAAAAGATTTTGTTCCGTACAAATTCTGCAGACCTAGAAACCAACAGGTACGTTGCACAAAGAGCCCAGAGGTAATAAATTATAGCCAAACAGGCTAAGGTAGATATTTGAATAGGTAAAATAGGCCCGAAGCCAAGGCTTTTTCCAAGCTCCAACGGATAGAACATGAAACAATGGAAAGTACAGAAGGTCTCCGGGGTCACCCAAAAATGAGGAATAAATTTGAGACCCTATGATGAAGGCAGGATGTATCACCACGATATTCCTCAGAAGAAAGACCACGCCTCAAACTCCACCCTGACATATAGTAATCCAATAATACAATAACATGGGTACGTATATGAATATGTTGTAATCGTAATTAGAAACTGTATAAATTGCGTGTTTTTACTCAAACATTTCGGAGCTCTTTTTGCCCAGCCCGAGCCGGAGAGCTGCATGACGTCGCCTAATAAATACCTGCTGTTTAAAGGCATAAAACTCTGTCTCTAAGCAGTTTTTACTGTGTAATTTGCTTAGGAACGGTAAGGTGCTTTTGTAATTTGATGGGGGTTTTCTGGTGTTTGGGGGGTTTTTAGGAGCATTTTGTCGTTTGGGGTTTCCTGACGGTTTCAAATATAATTTGGTGTTGTGATCTGATCTGGTCCTTATCCCTCCTAGCAGTCTCTATCCACATTTTGCACCAAAAATGTTTTGCGTTTACTCTGGGCCAATTTTCTCTCACCCTCCACAAATCTAACTAGGCAATAATGCTCTATATTTACAGCAGTGCTTCCCTATTCTTGTATCAGTTTAGAAAGAGCAGCAGTCTCACAACGGTTTAAACTAGTTCAGACCGGTTCAGACCGGTTCAGACTTGGTTAGGGTTAGGGTTAGGGTTAGGGTTTAGGGTTAGGGTTAGGGTTAGGGTTAGGGTTAGGGTTAGGGTTAGGGGTTAGGGTTAGGGTTAGGGTTAGGGTTAGGGTTAGGGTTAGGGTTAGGGTTAGGATAAGCAGTATTTTTCCCGGGAGAAAGAGCTGTCGTCCGCTTGCAGGGATCCTGCGCCAAAATTACCAGTCTGAATGCCAAAATTAAGTATGGAGAAAGATTCCTGCCAGGCAAGAGGTGCCATCAAAGAAAGCTCCTGCTTCCAATGGAGTGCCCAGGCTTGCCCACAACCCGGACATTTTACCCTGAGGGTAAGCGTTTTGTTTTCTGGGATAAAGGGCTGTTGTTCACTTGCAGGAATTCTGTGATGAAATTTCCAATCTGACTCCAAAATCGAATACGGACAAAGATCGCTCTCAGAGTGAAGGTGGCTGGACAGATAGCTCCTGCTGCCCATAGAGTTCCAAGGCTGGCCCACCAATTGTACCCGATATCTCAAGGGTTGGCACTCGCCTTCCTGGGAGAAAGGGCTTTTGTGCACTTGCAGATGTCCTGCTCTGAAATTGCCGGTCTGATTCCAATATAAAGTATGAATGAAGATTCCTCCCAGACAAGATGTGCCAACACACAAAGCTCTCTCCTTTCGTGGGCTCAGTCTTTCCCACTAACTACTCCTAACAGCCCAGTTCTGTGGGAAAGGGCTGTCGTTTGGTTTTCAGAGAGTAGTGCCGATCATAACAGTATGACCGTCTAAGGCGTACACGTATCAACATACTCTCCATACAGAAGAGGCAAGGACAAAAATGTGTGGCTGCCCCATGCACTGTCACGGGTCTCCCTTCACTTGCATTAGAGTACTTGTGGCTACTAGCTGCCTTTCATGCGGAATTGGTCTGCGATTTGCTCGCAGGAGCCCCGTGCCGATATTGTCAGTCTGCCATCCAACATTGAATATGGACTAAGAATCCTCCCAGAGAAAGGGTGTCACCGCAGCAAGTTCTTGCTGTCCATGGAAGGGTAGGCTGGTCTATCAATTGCACCTTAGATCCCAAGGTTAAGGGCTTTCTTTTTCTGGGGGAACGGCGTTTTGTGCACTAGCAGGAGTCCCACCCCAAACTCAGATGTTCGATTTAGACACCGGAATGCTTCTGAGGATTCCTCTCAGGCAAACGGTGCGAGGGCAGAAAGTTGTCGCCGCTCCCAGAGAGTCACACCGCCCGCCTTTTTGACTGAAGCAAAACGAGGCTCTAGAACTGTAAATCGAAGCATCTTACTGCAAAATCCACTGTTCTCTTCCTCCCCCGCTTTCTCTACCTCACTCAAAAAAGATTTTGTTCCGTACAAATTCTGCAGACCTAGAAACCAACAGGTACGTTGCACAAAGAGCCCAGAGGTAATAAATTATAGCCAAACAGGCTAAGGTAGATATTTGAATAGGTAAAATAGGCCCGAAGCCAAGGCTTTTTCCAAGCTCCAACGGATAGAACATGAAACAATGGAAAGTACAGAAGGTCTCCGGGGTCACCCAAAAATGAGGAATAAATTTGAGACCCTATGATGAAGGCAGGATGTATCACCACGATATTCCTCAGAAGAAAGACCACGCCTCAAACTCCACCCTGACATATAGTAATCCAATAATACAATAACATGGGTACGTATATGAATATGTTGTAATCGTAATTAGAAACTGTATAAATTGCGTGTTTTTACTCAAACATTTCGGAGCTCTTTTTGCCCAGCCCGAGCCGGAGAGCTGCATGACGTCGCCTAATAAATACCTGCTGTTTAAAGGCATAAAACTCTGTCTCTAAGCAGTTTTTACTGTGTAATTTGCTTAGGAACGGTAAGGTGCTTTTGTAATTTGATGGGGGTTTTCTGGTGTTTGGGGGGTTTTTAGGAGCATTTTGTCGTTTGGGGTTTCCTGACGGTTTCAAATATAATTTGGTGTTGTGATCTGATCTGGTCCTTATCCCTCCTAGCAGTCTCTATCCACATTTTGCACCAAAAATGTTTTGCGTTTACTCTGGGCCAATTTTCTCTCACCCTCCACAAATCTAACTAGGCAATAATGCTCTATATTTACAGCAGTGCTTCCCTATTCTTGTATCAGTTTAGAAAGAGCAGCAGTCTCACAACGGTTTAAACTAGTTCAGACCGGTTCAGACCGGTTCAGACTTGGTTAGGGTTAGGGTTAGGGTTAGGGTTTAGGGTTAGGGTTAGGGTTAGGGTTAGGGTTTAGGGTTAGGGTTTAGGGTTAGGGTTAGGGTTAGGGTTAGGGTTAGGGGTTAGGGTTAGGGTTAGGGTTAGGGTTAGGGTTAGGATAAGCAGTATTTTTCCCGGGAGAAAGAGCTGTCGTCCGCTTGCAGGGATCCTGCGCCAAAATTACCAGTCTGAATGCCAAAATTAAGTATGGAGAAAGATTCCTGCCAGGCAAGAGGTGCCATCAAAGAAAGCTCCTGCTTCCAATGGAGTGCCCAGGCTTGCCCACAACCCGGACATTTTACCCTGAGGGTAAGCGTTTTGTTTTCTGGGATAAAGGGCTGTTGTTCACTTGCAGGAATTCTGTGATGAAATTTCCAATCTGACTCCAAAATCGAATACGGACAAAGATCGCTCTCAGAGTGAAGGTGGCTGGACAGATAGCTCCTGCTGCCCATAGAGTTCCAAGGCTGGTCCACCAATTGTACCCGATATCTCAAGGGTTGGCACTCGCCTTCCTGGGAGAAAGGGCTTTTGTGCACTTGCAGATGTCCTGCTCTGAAATTGCCGGTCTGATTCCAATATAAAGTATGAATGAAGATTCCTCCCAGACAAGATGTGCCAACACACAAAGCTCTCTCCTTTCGTGGGCTCAGCCTTTCCCACTAACTACTCCTAACAGCCCAGTTCTGTGGGAAAGGGCTGTCGTTTGGTTTTCAGAGAGTAGTGCCGATCATAACAGTATGACCGTCTAAGGCGTACACGTATCAACATACTCTCCATACAGAAGAGGCAAGGACAAAAATGTGTGGCTGCCCCATGCACTGTCACGGGTCTCCCTTCACTTGCATTAGAGTACTTGTGGCTACTAGCTGCCTTTCATGCGGAATTGGTCTGCGATTTGCTCGCAGGAGCCCCGTGCCGATATTGTCAGTCTGCCATCCAACATTGAATATGGACTAAGAATCCTCCCAGAGAAAGGGTGTCACCGCAGCAAGTTCTTGCTGTCCATGGAAGGGTAGGCTGGTCTATCAATTGCACCTTAGATCCCAAGGTTAAGGGCTTTCTTTTTCTGGGGGAACGGCGTTTTGTGCACTAGCAGGAGTCCCACCCCAAACTCAGATGTTCGATTTAGACACCGGAATGCTTCTGAGGATTCCTCTCAGGCAAACGGTGCGAGGGCAGAAAGTTGTCGCCGCTCCCAGAGAGTCACACCGCCCGCCTTTTTGACTGAAGCAAAACGAGGCTCTAGAACTGTAAATCGAAGCATCTTACTGCAAAATCCACTGTTCTCTTCCTCCCCCGCTTTCTCTACCTCACTCAAAAAAGATTTTGTTCCGTACAAATTCTGCAGACCTAGAAACCAACAGGTACGTTGCACAAAGAGCCCAGAGGTAATAAATTATAGCCAAACAGGCTAAGGTAGATATTTGAATAGGTAAAATAGGCCCGAAGCCAAGGCTTTTTCCAAGCTCCAACGGATAGAACATGAAACAATGGAAAGTACAGAAGGTCTCCGGGGTCACCCAAAAATGAGGAATAAATTTGAGACCCTATGATGAAGGCAGGATGTATCACCACGATATTCCTCAGAAGAAAGACCACGCCTCAAACTCCACCCTGACATATAGTAATCCAATAATACAATAACATGGGTACGTATATGAATATGTTGTAATCGTAATTAGAAACTGTATAAATTGCGTGTTTTTACTCAAACATTTCGGAGCTCTTTTTGCCCAGCCCGAGCCGGAGAGCTGCATGACGTCGCCTAATAAATACCTGCTGTTTAAAGGCATAAAACTCTGTCTCTAAGCAGTTTTTACTGTGTAATTTGCTTAGGAACGGTAAGGTGCTTTTGTAATTTGATGGGGGTTTTCTGGTGTTTGGGGGGTTTTTAGGAGCATTTTGTCGTTTGGGGTTTCCTGACGGTTTCAAATATAATTTGGTGTTGTGATCTGATCTGGTCCTTATCCCTCCTAGCAGTCTCTATCCACATTTTGCACCAAAAATGTTTTGCGTTTACTCTGGGCCAATTTTCTCTCACCCTCCACAAATCTAACTAGGCAATAATGCTCTATATTTACAGCAGTGCTTCCCTATTCTTGTATCAGTTTAGAAAGAGCAGCAGTCTCACAACGGTTTAAACTAGTTCAGACCGGTTCAGACCGGTTCAGACTTGGTTAGGGTTAGGGTTAGGGTTAGGGTTTAGGGTTAGGGTTTAGGGTTAGGGTTAGGGTTAGGGTTAGGGGTTAGGGTTAGGGTTAGGGTTAGGGTTAGGGTTAGGGTTAGGGTTAGGGTTAGGATAAGCAGTATTTTTCCCGGGAGAAAGAGCTGTCGTCCGCTTGCAGGGATCCTGCGCCAAAATTACCAGTCTGAATGCCAAAATTAAGTATGGAGAAAGATTCCTGCCAGGCAAGAGGTGCCATCAAAGAAAGCTCCTGCTTCCAATGGAGTGCCCAGGCTTGCCCACAACCCGGACATTTTACCCTGAGGGTAAGCGTTTTGTTTTCTGGGATAAAGGGCTGTTGTTCACTTGCAGGAATTCTGTGATGAAATTTCCAATCTGACTCCAAAATCGAATACGGACAAAGATCGCTCTCAGACTGAAGGTGGCTGGACAGATAGCTCCTGCTGCCCATAGAGTTCCAAGGCTGGCCCACCAATTGTACCCGATATCTCAAGGGTTGGCACTCGCCTTCCTGGGAGAAAGGGCTTTTGTGCACTTGCAGATGTCCTGCTCTGAAATTGCCGGTCTGATTCCAATATAAAGTACGAATGAAGATTCCTCCCAGACAAGATGTGCCAACACACAAAGCTCTCTCCTTTCGTGGGCTCAGCCTTTCCCACTAACTACTCCTAACAGCCCAGTTCTGTGGGAAAGGGCTGTCGTTTGGTTTTCAGAGAGTAGTGCCGATCATAACAGTATGACCGTCTAAGGCGTACACGTATCAACATACTCTCCATACAGAAGAGGCAAGGACAAAAATGTGTGGCTGCCCCATGCACTGTCACGGGTCTCCCTTCACTTGCATTAGAGTACTTGTGGCTACTAGCTGCCTTTCATGCGGAAATGGTCTGCGATTTGCTCGCAGGAGCCCCGTGCCGATATTGTCAGTCTGCCATCCAACATTGAATATGGACTAAGAATCCTCCCAGAGAAAGGGTGTCACCGCAGCAAGTTCTTGCTGTCCATGGAAGGGTAGGCTGGTCTATCAATTGCACCTTAGATCCCAAGGTTAAGGGCTTTCTTTTTCTGGGGGAACGGCGTTTTGTGCACTAGCAGGAGTCCCACCCCAAACTCAGATGTTCGATTTAGACACCGGAATGCTTCTGAGGATTCCTCTCAGGCAAACGGTGCGAGGGCAGAAAGTTGTCGCCGCTCCCAGAGAGTCACACCGCCCGCCTTTTTGACTGAAGCAAAACGAGGCTCTAGAACTGTAAATCGAAGCATCTTACTGCAAAATCCACTGTTCTCTTCCTCCCCCGCTTTCTCTACCTCACTCAAAAAAGATTTTGTTCCGTACAAATTCTGCAGACCTAGAAACCAACAGGTACGTTGCACAAAGAGCCCAGAGGTAATAAATTATAGCCAAACAGGCTAAGGTAGATATTTGAATAGGTAAAATAGGCCCGAAGCCAAGGCTTTTTCCAAGCTCCAACGGATAGAACATGAAACAATGGAAAGTACAGAAGGTCTCCGGGGTCACCCAAAAATGAGGAATAAATTTGAGACCCTATGATGAAGGCAGGATGTATCACCACGATATTCCTCAGAAGAAAGACCACGCCTCAAACTCCACCCTGACATATAGTAATCCAATAATACAATAACATGGGTACGTATATGAATATGTTGTAATCGTAATTAGAAACTGTATAAATTGCGTGTTTTTACTCAAACATTTCGGAGCTCTTTTTGCCCAGCCCGAGCCGGAGAGCTGCATGACGTCGCCTAATAAATACCTGCTGTTTAAAGGCATAAAACTCTGTCTCTAAGCAGTTTTTACTGTGTAATTTGCTTAGGAACGGTAAGGTGCTTTTGTAATTTGATGGGGGTTTTCTGGTGTTTGGGGGGTTTTTAGGAGCATTTTGTCGTTTGGGGTTTCCTGACGGTTTCAAATATAATTTGGTGTTGTGATCTGATCTGGTCCTTATCCCTCCTAGCAGTCTCTATCCACATTTTGCACCAAAAATGTTTTGCGTTTACTCTGGGCCAATTTTCTCTCACCCTCCACAAATCTAACTAGGCAATAATGCTCTATATTTACAGCAGTGCTTCCCTATTCTTGTATCAGTTTAGAAAGAGCAGCAGTCTCACAACGGTTTAAACTAGTTCAGACCGGTTCAGACCGGTTCAGACTTGGTTAGGGTTAGGGTTAGGGTTAGGGTTTAGGGTTAGGGTTTAGGGTTAGGGTTAGGGTTAGGGTTAGGGGTTAGGGTTAGGGTTAGGGTTAGGGTTAGGGTTAGGGTTAGGGTTAGGGTTAGGATAAGCAGTATTTTTCCCGGGAGAAAGAGCTGTCGTCCGCTTGCAGGGATCCTGCGCCAAAATTACCAGTCTGAATGCCAAAATTAAGTATGGAGAAAGATTCCTGCCAGGCAAGAGGTGCCATCAAAGAAAGCTCCTGCTTCCAATGGAGTGCCCAGGCTTGCCCACAACCCGGACATTTTACCCTGAGGGTAAGCGTTTTGTTTTCTGGGATAAAGGGCTGTTGTTCACTTGCAGGAATTCTGTGATGAAATTTCCAATCTGACTCCAAAATCGAATACGGACAAAGATCGCTCTCAGACTGAAGGTGGCTGGACAGATAGCTCCTGCTGCCCATAGAGTTCCAAGGCTGGCCCACCAATTGTACCCGATATCTCAAGGGTTGGCACTCGCCTTCCTGGGAGAAAGGGCTTTTGTGCACTTGCAGATGTCCTGCTCTGAAATTGCCGGTCTGATTCCAATATAAAGTACGAATGAAGATTCCTCCCAGACAAGATGTGCCAACACACAAAGCTCTCTCCTTTCGTGGGCTCAGCCTTTCCCACTAACTACTCCTAACAGCCCAGTTCTGTGGGAAAGGGCTGTCGTTTGGTTTTCAGAGAGTAGTGCCGATCATAACAGTATGACCGTCTAAGGCGTACACGTATCAACATACTCTCCATACAGAAGAGGCAAGGACAAAAATGTGTGGCTGCCCCATGCACTGTCACGGGTCTCCCTTCACTTGCATTAGAGTACTTGTGGCTACTAGCTGCCTTTCATGCGGAAATGGTCTGCGATTTGCTCGCAGGAGCCCCGTGCCGATATTGTCAGTCTGCCATCCAACATTGAATATGGACTAAGAATCCTCCCAGAGAAAGGGTGTCACCGCAGCAAGTTCTTGCTGTCCATGGAAGGGTAGGCTGGTCTATCAATTGCACCTTAGATCCCAAGGTTAAGGGCTTTCTTTTTCTGGGGGAACGGCGTTTTGTGCACTAGCAGGAGTCCCACCCCAAACTCAGATGTTCGATTTAGACACCGGAATGCTTCTGAGGATTCCTCTCAGGCAAACGGTGCGAGGGCAGAAAGTTGTCGCCGCTCCCAGAGAGTCACACCGCCCGCCTTTTTGACTGAAGCAAAACGAGGCTCTAGAACTGTAAATCGAAGCATCTTACTGCAAAATCCACTGTTCTCTTCCTCCCCCGCTTTCTCTACCTCACTCAAAAAAGATTTTGTTCCGTACAAATTCTGCAGACCTAGAAACCAACAGGTACGTTGCACAAAGAGCCCAGAGGTAATAAATTATAGCCAAACAGGCTAAGGTAGATATTTGAATAGGTAAAATAGGCCCGAAGCCAAGGCTTTTTCCAAGCTCCAACGGATAGAACATGAAACAATGGAAAGTACAGAAGGTCTCCGGGGTCACCCAAAAATGAGGAATAAATTTGAGACCCTATGATGAAGGCAGGATGTATCACCACGATATTCCTCAGAAGAAAGACCACGCCTCAAACTCCACCCTGACATATAGTAATCCAATAATACAATAACATGGGTACGTATATGAATATGTTGTAATCGTAATTAGAAACTGTATAAATTGCGTGTTTTTACTCAAACATTTCGGAGCTCTTTTTGCCCAGCCCGAGCCGGAGAGCTGCATGACGTCGCCTAATAAATACCTGCTGTTTAAAGGCATAAAACTCTGTCTCTAAGCAGTTTTTACTGTGTAATTTGCTTAGGAACGGTAAGGTGCTTTTGTAATTTGATGGGGGTTTTCTGGTCTTTGGGGGGTTTTTAGGAGCATTTTGTCGTTTGGGGTTTCCTGACGGTTTCAAATATAATTTGGTGTTGTGATCTGATCTGGTCCTTATCCCTCCTAGCAGTCTCTATCCACATTTTGCCCCAAAAATGTTTTGCGTTTACTCTGGGCCAATTTTCTCTCACCCTCCACAAATCTAACTAGGCAATAATGCTCTATATTTACAGCAGTGCTTCCCTATTCTTGTATCAGTTTAGAAAGAGCAGCAGTCTCACAACGGTTTAAACTAGTTCAGACCGGTTCAGACCGGTTCAGACTTGGTTAGGGTTAGGGTTAGGGTTAGGGTTTAGGGTTAGGGTTTAGGGTTAGGGTTAGGGTTAGGGTTAGGGGTTAGGGTTAGGGTTAGGGTTAGGGTTAGGGTTAGGGTTAGGGTTAGGATAAGCAGTATTTTTCCCGGGAGAAAGAGCTGTCGTCCGCTTGCAGGGATCCTGCGCCAAAATTACCAGTCTGAATGCCAAAATTAAGTATGGAGAAAGATTCCTGCCAGGCAAGAGGTGCCATCAAAAAAAGCTCCTGCTTCCAATGGAGTGCCCAGGCTTGCCCACAACCCGGACATTTTACCCTGAGGGTAAGCGTTTTGTTTTCTGGGATAAAGGGCTGTTGTTCACTTGCAGGAATTCTGTGATGAAATTTCCAATCTGACTCCAAAATCGAATACGGACAAAGATCGCTCTCAGACTGAAGGTGGCTGGACAGATAGCTCCTGCTGCCCATAGAGTTCCAAGGCTGGCCCACCAATTGTACCCGATATCTCAAGGGTTGGCACTCGCCTTCCTGGGAGAAAGGGCTTTTGTGCACTTGCAGATGTCCTGCTCTGAAATTGCCGGTCTGATTCCAATATAAAGTACGAATGAAGATTCCTCCCAGACAAGATGTGCCAACACACAAAGCTCTCTCCTTTCGTGGGCTCAGCCTTTCCCACTAACTACTCCTAACAGCCCAGTTCTGTGGGAAAGGGCTGTCGTTTGGTTTTCAGAGAGTAGTGCCGATCATAACAGTATGACCGTCTAAGGCGTACACGTATCAACATACTCTCCATACAGAAGAGGCAAGGACAAAAATGTGTGGCTGCCCCATGCACTGTCACGGGTCTCCCTTCACTTGCATTAGAGTACTTGTGGCTACTAGCTGCCTTTCATGCGGAAATGGTCTGCGATTTGCTCGCAGGAGCCCCGTGCCGATATTGTCAGTCTGCCATCCAACATTGAATATGGACTAAGAATCCTCCCAGAGAAAGGGTGTCACCGCAGCAAGTTCTTGCTGTCCATGGAAGGGTAGGCTGGTCTATCAATTGCACCTTAGATCCCAAGGTTAAGGGCTTTCTTTTTCTGGGGGAACGGCGTTTTGTGCACTAGCAGGAGTCCCACCCCAAACTCAGATGTTCGATTTAGACACCGGAATGCTTCTGAGGATTCCTCTCAGGCAAACGGTGCGAGGGCAGAAAGTTGTCGCCGCTCCCAGAGAGTCACACCGCCCGCCTTTTTGACTGAAGCAAAACGAGGCTCTAGAACTGTAAATCGAAGCATCTTACTGCAAAATCCACTGTTCTCTTCCTCCCCCGCTTTCTCTACCTCACTCAAAAAAGATTTTGTTCCGTACAAATTCTGCAGACCTAGAAACCAACAGGTACGTTGCACAAAGAGCCCAGAGGTAATAAATTATAGCCAAACAGGCTAAGGTAGATATTTGAATAGGTAAAATAGGCCCGAAGCCAAGGCTTTTTCCAAGCTCCAACGGATAGAACATGAAACAATGGAAAGTACAGAAGGTCTCCGGGGTCACCCAAAAATGAGGAATAAATTTGAGACCCTATGATGAAGGCAGGATGTATCACCACGATATTCCTCAGAAGAAAGACCACGCCTCAAACTCCACCCTGACATATAGTAATCCAATAATACAATAACATGGGTACGTATATGAATATGTTGTAATCGTAATTAGAAACTGTATAAATTGCGTGTTTTTACTCAAACATTTCGGAGCTCTTTTTGCCCAGCCCGAGCCGGAGAGCTGCATGACGTCGCCTAATAAATACCTGCTGTTTAAAGGCATAAAACTCTGTCTCTAAGCAGTTTTTACTGTGTAATTTGCTTAGGAACGGTAAGGTGCTTTTGTAATTTGATGGGGGTTTTCTGGTCTTTGGGGGGTTTTTAGGAGCATTTTGTCGTTTGGGGTTTCCTGACGGTTTCAAATATAATTTGGTGTTGTGATCTGATCTGGTCCTTATCCCTCCTAGCAGTCTCTATCCACATTTTGCACCAAAAATGTTTTGCGTTTACTCTGGGCCAATTTTCTCTCACCCTCCACAAATCTAACTAGGCAATAATGCTCTATATTTACAGCAGTGCTTCCCTATTCTTGTATCAGTTTAGAAAGAGCAGCAGTCTCACAACGGTTTAAACTAGTTCAGACTGGTTCAGACCGGTTCAGACTTGGTTAGGGTTAGGGTTAGGGTTAGGGTTTAGGGTTAGGGTTTAGGGTTAGGGTTAGGGTTAGGGTTAGGGGTTAGGGTTAGGGTTAGGGTTAGGGTTAGGGTTAGGGTTAGGGTTAGGGTTAGGATAAGCAGTATTTTTCCCGGGAGAAAGAGCTGTCGTCCGCTTGCAGGGATCCTGCGCCAAAATTACCAGTCTGAATGCCAAAATTAAGTATGGAGAAAGATTCCTGCCAGGCAAGAGGTGCCATCAAAAAAAGCTCCTGCTTCCAATGGAGTGCCCAGGCTTGCCCACAACCCGGACATTTTACCCTGAGGGTAAGCGTTTTGTTTTCTGGGATAAAGGGCTGTTGTTCACTTGCAGGAATTCTGTGATGAAATTTCCAATCTGACTCCAAAATCGAATACGGACAAAGATCGCTCTCAGAGTGAAGGTGGCTGGACAGATAGCTCCTGCTGCCCATAGAGTTCCAAGGCTGGCCCACCAATTGTACCCGATATCTCAAGGGTTGGCACTCGCCTTCCTGGGAGAAAGGGCTTTTGTGCACTTGCAGATGTCCTGCTCTGAAATTGCCGGTCTGATTCCAATATAAAGTACGAATGAAGATTCCTCCCAGACAAGATGTGCCAACACACAAAGCTCTCTCCTTTCGTGGGCTCAGCCTTTCCCACTAACTACTCCTAACAGCCCAGTTCTGTGGGAAAGGGCTGTCGTTTGGTTTTCAGAGAGTAGTGCCGATCATAACAGTATGACCGTCTAAGGCGTACACGTATCAACATACTCTCCATACAGAAGAGGCAAGGACAAAAATGTGTGGCTGCCCCATGCACTGTCACGGGTCTCCCTTCACTTGCATTAGAGTACTTGTGGCTACTAGCTGCCTTTCATGCGGAAATGGTCTGCGATTTGCTCGCAGGAGCCCCGTGCCGATATTGTCAGTCTGCCATCCAACATTGAATATGGACTAAGAATCCTCCCAGAGAAAGGGTGTCACCGCAGCAAGTTCTTGCTGTCCATGGAAGGGTAGGCTGGTCTATCAATTGCACCTTAGATCCCAAGGTTAAGGGCTTTCTTTTTCTGGGGGAACGGCGTTTTGTGCACTAGCAGGAGTCCCACCCCAAACTCAGATGTTCGATTTAGACACCGGAATGCTTCTGAGGATTCCTCTCAGGCAAACGGTGCGAGGGCAGAAAGTTGTCGCCGCTCCCAGAGAGTCACACCGCCCGCCTTTTTGACTGAAGCAAAACGAGGCTCTAGAACTGTAAATCGAAGCATCTTACTGCAAAATCCACTGTTCTCTTCCTCCCCCGCTTTCTCTACCTCACTCAAAAAAGATTTTGTTCCGTACAAATTCTGCAGACCTAGAAACCAACAGGTACGTTGCACAAAGAGCCCAGAGGTAATAAATTATAGCCAAACAGGCTAAGGTAGATATTTGAATAGGTAAAATAGGCCCGAAGCCAAGGCTTTTTCCAAGCTCCAACGGATAGAACATGAAACAATGGAAAGTACAGAAGGTCTCCGGGGTCACCCAAAAATGAGGAATAAATTTGAGACCCTATGATGAAGGCAGGATGTATCACCACGATATTCCTCAGAAGAAAGACCACGCCTCAAACTCCACCCTGACATATAGTAATCCAATAATACAATAACATGGGTACGTATATGAATATGTTGTAATCGTAATTAGAAACTGTATAAATTGCGTGTTTTTACTCAAACATTTCGGAGCTCTTTTTGCCCAGCCCGAGCCGGAGAGCTGCATGACGTCGCCTAATAAATACCTGCTGTTTAAAGGCATAAAACTCTGTCTCTAAGCAGTTTTTACTGTGTAATTTGCTTAGGAACGGTAAGGTGCTTTTGTAATTTGATGGGGGTTTTCTGGTCTTTGGGGGGTTTTTAGGAGCATTTTGTCGTTTGGGGTTTCCTGACGGTTTCAAATATAATTTGGTGTTGTGATCTGATCTGGTCCTTATCCCTCCTAGCAGTCTCTATCCACATTTTGCACCAAAAATGTTTTGCGTTTACTCTGGGCCAATTTTCTCTCACCCTCCACAAATCTAACTAGGCAATAATGCTCTATATTTACAGCAGTGCTTCCCTATTCTTGTATCAGTTTAGAAAGAGCAGCAGTCTCACAACGGTTTAAACTAGTTCAGACCGGTTCAGACCGGTTCAGACTTGGTTAGGGTTAGGGTTAGGGTTAGGGTTTAGGGTTAGGGTTTAGGGTTAGGGTTAGGGTTAGGGTTAGGGTTAGGGTTAGGGTTAGGGTTAGGGTTAGGGTTTAGGGTTAGGGTTAGGGTTAGGGTTAGGATAAGCAGTATTTTTCCCGGGAGAAAGAGCTGTCGTCCGCTTGCAGGGATCCTGCGCCAAAATTACCAGTCTGAATGCCAAAATTAAGTATGGAGAAAGATTCCTGCCAGGCAAGAGGTGCCATCAAAAAAAGCTCCTGCTTCCAATGGAGTGCCCAGGCTTGCCCACAACCCGGACATTTTACCCTGAGGGTAAGCGTTTTGTTTTCTGGGATAAAGGGCTGTTGTTCACTTGCAGGAATTCTGTGATGAAATTTCCAATCTGACTCCAAAATCGAATACGGACAAAGATCGCTCTCAGACTGAAGGTGGCTGGACAGATAGCTCCTGCTGCCCATAGAGTTCCAAGGCTGGCCCACCAATTGTACCCGATATCTCAAGGGTTGGCACTCGCCTTCCTGGGAGAAAGGGCTTTTGTGCACTTGCAGATGTCCTGCTCTGAAATTGCCGGTCTGATTCCAATATAAAGTACGAATGAAGATTCCTCCCAGACAAGATGTGCCAACACACAAAGCTCTCTCCTTTCGTGGGCTCAGCCTTTCCCACTAACTACTCCTAACAGCCCAGTTCTGTGGGAAAGGGCTGTCGTTTGGTTTTCAGAGAGTAGTGCCGATCATAACAGTATGACCGTCTAAGGCGTACACGTATCAACATACTCTCCATACAGAAGAGGCAAGGACAAAAATGTGTGGCTGCCCCATGCACTGTCACGGGTCTCCCTTCACTTGCATTAGAGTACTTGTGGCTACTAGCTGCCTTTCATGCGGAAATGGTCTGCGATTTGCTCGCAGGAGCCCCGTGCCGATATTGTCAGTCTGCCATCCAACATTGAATATGGACTAAGAATCCTCCCAGAGAAAGGGTGTCACCGCAGCAAGTTCTTGCTGTCCATGGAAGGGTAGGCTGGTCTATCAATTGCACCTTAGATCCCAAGGTTAAGGGCTTTCTTTTTCTGGGGGAACGGCGTTTTGTGCACTAGCAGGAGTCCCACCCCAAACTCAGATGTTCGATTTAGACACCGGAATGCTTCTGAGGATTCCTCTCAGGCAAACGGTGCGAGGGCAGAAAGTTGTCGCCGCTCCCAGAGAGTCACACCGCCCGCCTTTTTGACTGAAGCAAAACGAGGCTCTAGAACTGTAAATCGAAGCATCTTACTGCAAAATCCACTGTTCTCTTCCTCCCCCGCTTTCTCTACCTCACTCAAAAAAGATTTTGTTCCGTACAAATTCTGCAGACCTAGAAACCAACAGGTACGTTGCACAAAGAGCCCAGAGGTAATAAATTATAGCCAAACAGGCTAAGGTAGATATTTGAATAGGTAAAATAGGCCCGAAGCCAAGGCTTTTTCCAAGCTCCAACGGATAGAACATGAAACAATGGAAAGTACAGAAGGTCTCCGGGGTCACCCAAAAATGAGGAATAAATTTGAGACCCTATGATGAAGGCAGGATGTATCACCACGATATTCCTCAGAAGAAAGACCACGCCTCAAACTCCACCCTGACATATAGTAATCCAATAATACAATAACATGGGTACGTATATGAATATGTTGTAATCGTAATTAGAAACTGTATAAATTGCGTGTTTTTACTCAAACATTTCGGAGCTCTTTTTGCCCAGCCCGAGCCGGAGAGCTGCATGACGTCGCCTAATAAATACCTGCTGTTTAAAGGCATAAAACTCTGTCTCTAAGCAGTTTTTACTGTGTAATTTGCTTAGGAACGGTAAGGTGCTTTTGTAATTTGATGGGGGTTTTCTGGTCTTTGGGGGGTTTTTAGGAGCATTTTGTCGTTTGGGGTTTCCTGACGGTTTCAAATATAATTTGGTGTTGTGATCTGATCTGGTCCTTATCCCTCCTAGCAGTCTCTATCCACATTTTGCACCAAAAATGTTTTGCGTTTACTCTGGGCCAATTTTCTCTCACCCTCCACAAATCTAACTAGGCAATAATGCTCTATATTTACAGCAGTGCTTCCCTATTCTTGTATCAGTTTAGAAAGAGCAGCAGTCTCACAACGGTTTAAACTAGTTCAGACCGGTTCAGACCGGTTCAGACTTGGTTAGGGTTAGGGTTAGGGTTAGGGTTTAGGGTTAGGGTTTAGGGTTAGGGTTAGGGTTAGGGTTAGGGTTAGGGTTAGGGTTAGGGTTAGGGTTAGGGTTTAGGGTTAGGGTTAGGGTTAGGGTTAGGATAAGCAGTATTTTTCCCGGGAGAAAGAGCTGTCGTCCGCTTGCAGGGATCCTGCGCCAAAATTACCAGTCTGAATGCCAAAATTAAGTATGGAGAAAGATTCCTGCCAGGCAAGAGGTGCCATCAAAAAAAGCTCCTGCTTCCAATGGAGTGCCCAGGCTTGCCCACAACCCGGACATTTTACCCTGAGGGTAAGCGTTTTGTTTTCTGGGATAAAGGGCTGTTGTTCACTTGCAGGAATTCTGTGATGAAATTTCCAATCTGACTCCAAAATCGAATACGGACAAAGATCGCTCTCAGACTGAAGGTGGCTGGACAGATAGCTCCTGCTGCCCATAGAGTTCCAAGGCTGGCCCACCAATTGTACCCGATATCTCAAGGGTTGGCACTCGCCTTCCTGGGAGAAAGGGCTTTTGTGCACTTGCAGATGTCCTGCTCTGAAATTGCCGGTCTGATTCCAATATAAAGTACGAATGAAGATTCCTCCCAGACAAGATGTGCCAACACACAAAGCTCTCTCCTTTCGTGGGCTCAGCCTTTCCCACTAACTACTCCTAACAGCCCAGTTCTGTGGGAAAGGGCTGTCGTTTGGTTTTCAGAGAGTAGTGCCGATCATAACAGTATGACCGTCTAAGGCGTACACGTATCAACATACTCTCCATACAGAAGAGGCAAGGACAAAAATGTGTGGCTGCCCCATGCACTGTCACGGGTCTCCCTTCACTTGCATTAGAGTACTTGTGGCTACTAGCTGCCTTTCATGCGGAAATGGTCTGCGATTTGCTCGCAGGAGCCCCGTGCCGATATTGTCAGTCTGCCATCCAACATTGAATATGGACTAAGAATCCTCCCAGAGAAAGGGTGTCACCGCAGCAAGTTCTTGCTGTCCATGGAAGGGTAGGCTGGTCTATCAATTGCACCTTAGATCCCAAGGTTAAGGGCTTTCTTTTTCTGGGGGAACGGCGTTTTGTGCACTAGCAGGAGTCCCACCCCAAACTCAGATGTTCGATTTAGACACCGGAATGCTTCTGAGGATTCCTCTCAGGCAAACGGTGCGAGGGCAGAAAGTTGTCGCCGCTCCCAGAGAGTCACACCGCCCGCCTTTTTGACTGAAGCAAAACGAGGCTCTAGAACTGTAAATCGAAGCATCTTACTGCAAAATCCACTGTTCTCTTCCTCCCCCGCTTTCTCTACCTCACTCAAAAAAGATTTTGTTCCGTACAAATTCTGCAGACCTAGAAACCAACAGGTACGTTGCACAAAGAGCCCAGAGGTAATAAATTATAGCCAAACAGGCTAAGGTAGATATTTGAATAGGTAAAATAGGCCCGAAGCCAAGGCTTTTTCCAAGCTCCAACGGATAGAACATGAAACAATGGAAAGTACAGAAGGTCTCCGGGGTCACCCAAAAATGAGGAATAAATTTGAGACCCTATGATGAAGGCAGGATGTATCACCATGATATTCCTCAGAAGAAAGACCACGCCTCAAACTCCACCCTGACATATAGTAATCCAATAATACAATAACATGGGTACGTATATGAATATGTTGTAATCGTAATTAGAAACTGTATAAATTGCGTGTTTTTACTCAAACATTTCGGAGCTCTTTTTGCCCAGCCCGAGCCGGAGAGCTGCATGACGTCGCCTAATAAATACCTGCTGTTTAAAGGCATAAAACTCTGTCTCTAAGCAGTTTTTACTGTGTAATTTGCTTAGGAACGGTAAGGTGCTTTTGTAATTTGATGGGGGTTTTCTGGTGTTTGGGGGGTTTTTAGGAGCATTTTGTCGTTTGGGGTTTCCTGACGGTTTCAAATATAATTTGGTGTTGTGATCTGATCTGGTCCTTATCCCTCCTAGCAGTCTCTATCCACATTTTGCCCCAAAAATGTTTTGCGTTTACTCTGGGCCAATTTTCTCTCACCCTCCACAAATCTAACTAGGCAATAATGCTCTATATTTACAGCAGTGCTTCCCTATTCTTGTATCAGTTTAGAAAGAGCAGCAGTCTCACAACGGTTTAAACTAGTTCAGACCGGTTCAGACCGGTTCAGACTTGGTTAGGGTTAGGGTTAGGGTTAGGGTTTAGGGTTAGGGTTTAGGGTTAGGGTTAGGGTTAGGGTTAGGGTTAGGGTTAGGGTTAGGGTTAGGGTTAGGGTTAGGGTTAGGGTTAGGATAAGCAGTATTTTTCCCGGGAGAAAGAGCTGTCGTCCGCTTGCAGGGATCCTGCGCCAAAATTACCAGTCTGAATGCCAAAATTAAGTATGGAGAAAGATTCCTGCCAGGCAAGAGGTGCCATCAAAGAAAGCTCCTGCTTCCAATGGAGTGCCCAGGCTTGCCCACAACCCGGACATTTTACCCTGAGGGTAAGCGTTTTGTTTTCTGGGATAAAGGGCTGTTGTTCACTTGCAGGAATTCTGTGATGAAATTTCCAATCTGACTCCAAAATCGAATACGGACAAAGATCGCTCTCAGACTGAAGGTGGCTGGACAGATTGCTCCTGCTGCCCATAGAGTTCCAAGGCTGGCCCACCAATTGTACCCGATATCTCAAGGGTTGGCACTCGCCTTCCTGGGAGAAAGGGCTTTTGTGCACTTGCAGATGTCCTGCTCTGAAATTGCCGGTCTGATTCCAATATAAAGTACGAATGAAGATTCCTCCCAGACAAGATGTGCCAACACACAAAGCTCTCTCCTTTGGTGGGCTCAGCCTTTCCCACTAACTACTCCTAACAGCCCAGTTCTGTGGGAAAGGGCTGTCGTTTGGTTTTCAGAGAGTAGTGCCGATCATAACAGTATGACCGTCTAAGGCGTACACGTATCAACATACTCTCCATACAGAAGAGGCAAGGACAAAAATGTGTGGCTGCCCCATGCACTGTCACGGGTCTCCCTTCACTTGCATTAGAGTACTTGTGGCTACTAGCTGCCTTTCATGCGGAAATGGTCTGCGATTTGCTCGCAGGAGCCCCGTGCCGATATTGTCAGTCTGCCATCCAACATTGAATATGGACTAAGAATCCTCCCAGAGAAAGGGTGTCACCGCAGCAAGTTCTTGCTGTCCATGGAAGGGTAGGCTGGTCTATCAATTGCACCTTAGATCCCAAGGTTAAGGGCTTTCTTTTTCTGGGGGAACGGCGTTTTGTGCACTAGCAGGAGTCCCACCCCAAACTCAGATGTTCGATTTAGACACCGGAATGCTTCTGAGGATTCCTCTCAGGCAAACGGTGCGAGGGCAGAAAGTTGTCGCCGCTCCCAGAGAGTCACACCGCCCGCCTTTTTGACTGAAGCAAAACGAGGCTCTAGAACTGTAAATCGAAGCATCTTACTGCAAAATCCACTGTTCTCTTCCTCCCCCGCTTTCTCTACCTCACTCAAAAAAGATTTTGTTCCGTACAAATTCTGCAGACCTAGAAACCAACAGGTACGTTGCACAAAGAGCCCAGAGGTAATAAATTATAGCCAAACAGGCTAAGGTAGATATTTGAATAGGTAAAATAGGCCCGAAGCCAAGGCTTTTTCCAAGCTCCAACGGATAGAACATGAAACAATGGAAAGTACAGAAGGTCTCCGGGGTCACCCAAAAATGAGGAATAAATTTGAGACCCTATGATGAAGGCAGGATGTATCACCACGATATTCCTCAGAAGAAAGACCACGCCTCAAACTCCACCCTGACATATAGTAATCCAATAATACAATAACATGGGTACGTATATGAATATGTTGTAATCGTAATTAGAAACTGTATAAATTGCGTGTTTTTACTCAAACATTTCGGAGCTCTTTTTGCCCAGCCCGAGCCGGAGAGCTGCATGACGTCGCCTAATAAATACCTGCTGTTTAAAGGCATAAAACTCTGTCTCTAAGCAGTTTTTACTGTGTAATTTGCTTAGGAACGGTAAGGTGCTTTTGTAATTTGATGGGGGTTTTCTGGTCTTTGGGGGGTTTTTAGGAGCATTTTGTCGTTTGGGGTTTCCTGACGGTTTCAAATATAATTTGGTGTTGTGATCTGATCTGGTCCTTATCCCTCCTAGCAGTCTCTATCCACATTTTGCACCAAAAATGTTTTGCGTTTACTCTGGGCCAATTTTCTCTCACCCTCCACAAATCTAACTAGGCAATAATGCTCTATATTTACAGCAGTGCTTCCCTATTCTTGTATCAGTTTAGAAAGAGCAGCAGTCTCACAACGGTTTAAACTAGTTCAGACCGGTTCAGACCGGTTCAGACTTGGTTAGGGTTAGGGTTAGGGTTAGGGTTTAGGGTTAGGGTTTAGGGTTAGGGTTAGGGTTAGGGTTAGGGGTTAGGGTTAGGGTTAGGGTTAGGGTTAGGGTTAGGGTTAGGGTTAGGGTTAGGATAAGCAGTATTTTTCCCGGGAGAAAGAGCTGTCGTCCGCTTGCAGGGATCCTGCGCCAAAATTACCAGTCTGAATGCCAAAATTAAGTATGGAGAAAGATTCCTGCCAGGCAAGAGGTGCCATCAAAAAAAGCTCCTGCTTCCAATGGAGTGCCCAGGCTTGCCCACAACCCGGACATTTTACCCTGAGGGTAAGCGTTTTGTTTTCTGGGATAAAGGGCTGTTGTTCACTTGCAGGAATTCTGTGATGAAATTTCCAATCTGACTCCAAAATCGAATACGGACAAAGATCGCTCTCAGAGTGAAGGTGGCTGGACAGATAGCTCCTGCTGCCCATAGAGTTCCAAGGCTGGCCCACCAATTGTACCCGATATCTCAAGGGTTGGCACTCGCCTTCCTGGGAGAAAGGGCTTTTGTGCACTTGCAGATGTCCTGCTCTGAAATTGCCGGTCTGATTCCAATATAAAGTACGAATGAAGATTCCTCCCAGACAAGATGTGCCAACACACAAAGCTCTCTCCTTTCGTGGGCTCAGCCTTTCCCACTAACTACTCCTAACAGCCCAGTTCTGTGGGAAAGGGCTGTCGTTTGGTTTTCAGAGAGTAGTGCCGATCATAACAGTATGACCGTCTAAGGCGTACACGTATCAACATACTCTCCATACAGAAGAGGCAAGGACAAAAATGTGTGGCTGCCCCATGCACTGTCACGGGTCTCCCTTCACTTGCATTAGAGTACTTGTGGCTACTAGCTGCCTTTCATGCGGAAATGGTCTGCGATTTGCTCGCAGGAGCCCCGTGCCGATATTGTCAGTCTGCCATCCAACATTGAATATGGACTAAGAATCCTCCCAGAGAAAGGGTGTCACCGCAGCAAGTTCTTGCTGTCCATGGAAGGGTAGGCTGGTCTATCAATTGCACCTTAGATCCCAAGGTTAAGGGCTTTCTTTTTCTGGGGGAACGGCGTTTTGTGCACTAGCAGGAGTCCCACCCCAAACTCAGATGTTCAATTTAGACACCGGAATGCTTCTGAGGATTCCTCTCAGGCAAACGGTGCGAGGGCAGAAAGTTGTCGCCGCTCCCAGAGAGTCACACCGCCCGCCTTTTTGACTGAAGCAAAACGAGGCTCTAGAACTGTAAATCGAAGCATCTTACTGCAAAATCCACTGTTCTCTTCCTCCCCCGCTTTCTCTACCTCACTCAAAAAAGATTTTGTTCCGTACAAATTCTGCAGACCTAGAAACCAACAGGTACGTTGCACAAAGAGCCCAGAGGTAATAAATTATAGCCAAACAGGCTAAGGTAGATATTTGAATAGGTAAAATAGGCCCGAAGCCAAGGCTTTTTCCAAGCTCCAACGGATAGAACATGAAACAATGGAAAGTACAGAAGGTCTCCGGGGTCACCCAAAAATGAGGAATAAATTTGAGACCCTATGATGAAGGCAGGATGTATCACCACGATATTCCTCAGAAGAAAGACCACGCCTCAAACTCCACCCTGACATATAGTAATCCAATAATACAATAACATGGGTACGTATATGAATATGTTGTAATCGTAATTAGAAACTGTATAAATTGCGTGTTTTTAGTCAAACATTTCGGAGCTCTTTTTGCCCAGCCCGAGCCGGAGAGCTGCATGACGTCGCCTAATAAATACCTGCTGTTTAAAGGCATAAAACTCTGTCTCTAAGCAGTTTTTACTGTGTAATTTGCTTAGGAACGGTAAGGTGCTTTTGTAATTTGATGGGGGTTTTCTGGTGTTTGGGGGGTTTTTAGGAGCATTTTGTCGTTTGGGGTTTCCTGACGGTTTCAAATATAATTTGGTGTTGTGATCTGATCTGGTCCTTATCCCTCCTAGCAGTCTCTATCCACATTTTGCACCAAAAATGTTTTGCGTTTACTCTGGGCCAATTTTCTCTCACCCTCCACAAATCTAACTAGGCAATAATGCTCTATATTTACAGCAGTGCTTCCCTATTCTTGTATCAGTTTAGAAAGAGCAGCAGTCTCACAACGGTTTAAACTAGTTCAGACCGGTTCAGACCGGTTCAGACTTGGTTAGGGTTAGGGTTAGGGTTAGGGTTTAGGGTTAGGGTTTAGGGTTAGGGTTAGGGTTAGGGTTAGGGTTAGGGTTAGGGTTAGGGTTAGGGTTAGGGTTTAGGGTTAGGGTTAGGGTTAGGGTTAGGATAAGCAGTATTTTTCCCGGGAGAAAGAGCTGTCGTCCGCTTGCAGGGATCCTGCGCCAAAATTACCAGTCTGAATGCCAAAATTAAGTATGGAGAAAGATTCCTGCCAGGCAAGAGGTGCCATCAAAGAAAGCTCCTGCTTCCAATGGAGTGCCCAGGCTTGCCCACAACCCGGACATTTTACCCTGAGGGTAAGCGTTTTGTTTTCTGGGATAAAGGGCTGTTGTTCACTTGCAGGAATTCTGTGATGAAATTTCCAATCTGACTCCAAAATCGAATACGGACAAAGATCGCTCTCAGACTGAAGGTGGCTGGACAGATTGCTCCTGCTGCCCATAGAGTTCCAAGGCTGGCCCACCAATTGTACCCGATATCTCAAGGGTTGGCACTCGCCTTCCTGGGAGAAAGGGCTTTTGTGCACTTGCAGATGTCCTGCTCTGAAATTGCCGGTCTGATTCCAATATAAAGTACGAATGAAGATTCCTCCCAGACAAGATGTGCCAACACACAAAGCTCTCTCCTTTCGTGGGCTCAGCCTTTCCCACTAACTACTCCTAACAGCCCAGTTCTGTGGGAAAGGGCTGTCGTTTGGTTTTCAGAGAGTAGTGCCGATCATAACAGTATGACCGTCTAAGGCGTACACGTATCAACATACTCTCCATACAGAAGAGGCAAGGACAAAAATGTGTGGCTGCCCCATGCACTGTCACGGGTCTCCCTTCACTTGCATTAGAGTACTTGTGGCTACTAGCTGCCTTTCATGCGGAAATGGTCTGCGATTTGCTCGCAGGAGCCCCGTGCCGATATTGTCAGTCTGCCATCCAACATTGAATATGGACTAAGAATCCTCCCAGAGAAAGGGTGTCACCGCAGCAAGTTCTTGCTGTCCATGGAAGGGTAGGCTGGTCTATCAATTGCACCTTAGATCCCAAGGTTAAGGGCTTTCTTTTTCTGGGGGAACGGCGTTTTGTGCACTAGCAGGAGTCCCACCCCAAACTCAGATGTTCGATTTAGACACCGGAATGCTTCTGAGGATTCCTCTCAGGCAAACGGTGCGAGGGCAGAAAGTTGTCGCCGCTCCCAGAGAGTCACACCGCCCGCCTTTTTGACTGAAGCAAAACGAGGCTCTAGAACTGTAAATCGAAGCATCTTACTGCAAAATCCACTGTTCTCTTCCTCCCCCGCTTTCTCTACCTCACTCAAAAAAGATTTTGTTCCGTACAAATTCTGCAGACCTAGAAACCAACAGGTACGTTGCACAAAGAGCCCAGAGGTAATAAATTATAGCCAAACAGGCTAAGGTAGATATTTGAATAGGTAAAATAGGCCCGAAGCCAAGGCTTTTTCCAAGCTCCAACGGATAGAACATGAAACAATGGAAAGTACAGAAGGTCTCCGGGGTCACCCAAAAATGAGGAATAAATTTGAGACCCTATGATGAAGGCAGGATGTATCACCATGATATTCCTCAGAAGAAAGACCACGCCTCAAACTCCACCCTGACATATAGTAATCCAATAATACAATAACATGGGTACGTATATGAATATGTTGTAATCGTAATTAGAAACTGTATAAATTGCTTGTTTTTACTCAAACATTTCGGAGCTCTTTTTGCCCAGCCCGAGCCGGAGAGCTGCATGACGTCGCCTAATAAATACCTGCTGTTTAAAGGCATAAAACTCTGTCTCTAAGCAGTTTTTACTGTGTAATTTGCTTAGGAACGGTAAGGTGCTTTTGTAATTTGATGGGGGTTTTCTGGTGTTTGGGGGGTTTTTAGGAGCATTTTGTCGTTTGGGGTTTCCTGACGGTTTCAAATATAATTTGGTGTTGTGATCTGATCTGGTCCTTATCCCTCCTAGCAGTCTCTATCCACATTTTGCACCAAAAATGTTTTGCGTTTACTCTGGGCCAATTTTCTCTCACCCTCCACAAATCTAACTAGGCAATAATGCTCTATATTTACAGCAGTGCTTCCCTATTCTTGTATCAGTTTAGAAAGAGCAGCAGTCCCACAACGGTTTAAACTAGTTCAGACCGGTTCAGACCGGTTCAGACTTGGTTAGGGTTAGGGTTAGGGTTAGGGTTTAGGGTTAGGGTTTAGGGTTAGGGTTAGGGTTAGGGTTAGGGGTTAGGGTTAGGGTTAGGGTTAGGGTTAGGGTTAGGGTTAGGGTTAGGGTTAGGATAAGCAGTATTTTTCCCGGGAGAAAGAGCTGTCGTCCGCTTGCAGGGATCCTGCGCCAAAATTACCAGTCTGAATGCCAAAATTAAGTATGGAGAAAGATTCCTGCCAGGCAAGAGGTGCCATCAAAGAAAGCTCCTGCTTCCAATGGAGTGCCCAGGCTTGCCCACAACCCGGACATTTTACCCTGAGGGTAAGCGTTTTGTTTTCTGGGATAAAGGGCTGTTGTTCACTTGCAGGAATTCTGTGATGAAATTTCCAATCTGACTCCAAAATCGAATACGGACAAAGATCGCTCTCAGACTGAAGGTGGCTGGACAGATAGCTCCTGCTGCCCATAGAGTTCCAAGGCTGGCCCACCAATTGTACCCGATATCTCAAGGGTTGGCACTCGCCTTCCTGGGAGAAAGGGCTTTTGTACACTTGCAGATGTCCTGCTCTGAAATTGCCGGTCTGATTCCAATATAAAGTACGAATGAAGATTCCTCCCAGACAAGATGTGCCAACACACAAAGCTCTCTCCTTTCGTGGGCTCAGCCTTTCCCACTAACTACTCCTAACAGCCCAGTTCTGTGGGAAAGGGCTGTCGTTTGGTTTTCAGAGAGTAGTGCCGATCATAACAGTATGACCGTCTAAGGCGTACACGTATCAACATACTCTCCATACAGAAGAGGCAAGGACAAAAATGTGTGGCTGCCCCATGCACTGTCACGGGTCTCCCTTCACTTGCATTAGAGTACTTGTGGCTACTAGCTGCCTTTCATGCGGAAATGGTCTGCGATTTGCTCGCAGGAGCCCCGTGCCGATATTGTCAGTCTGCCATCCAACATTGAATATGGACTAAGAATCCTCCCAGAGAAAGGGTGTCACCGCAGCAAGTTCTTGCTGTCCATGGAAGGGTAGGCTGGTCTATCAATTGCACCTTAGATCCCAAGGTTAAGGGCTTTCTTTTTCTGGGGGAACGGCGTTTTGTGCACTAGCAGGAGTCCCACCCCAAACTCAGATGTTCGATTTAGACACCGGAATGCTTCTGAGGATTCCTCTCAGGCAAACGGTGCGAGGGCAGAAAGTTGTCGCCGCTCCCAGAGAGTCACACCGCCCGCCTTTTTGACTGAAGCAAAACGAGGCTCTAGAACTGTAAATCGAAGCATCTTACTGCAAAATCCACTGTTCTCTTCCTCCCCCGCTTTCTCTACCTCACTCAAAAAAGATTTTGTTCCGTACAAATTCTGCAGACCTAGAAACCAACAGGTACGTTGCACAAAGAGCCCAGAGGTAATAAATTATAGCCAAACAGGCTAAGGTAGATATTTGAATAGGTAAAATAGGCCCGAAGCCAAGGCTTTTTCCAAGCTCCAACGGATAGAACATGAAACAATGGAAAGTACAGAAGGTCTCCGGGGTCACCCAAAAATGAGGAATAAATTTGAGACCCTATGATGAAGGCAGGATGTATCACCATGATATTCCTCAGAAGAAAGACCACGCCTCAAACTCCACCCTGACATATAGTAATCCAATAATACAATAACATGGGTACGTATATGAATATGTTGTAATCGTAATTAGAAACTGTATAAATTGCGTGTTTTTACTCAAACATTTCGGAGCTCTTTTTGCCCAGCCCGAGCCGGAGAGCTGCATGACGTCGCCTAATAAATACCTGCTGTTTAAAGGCATAAAACTCTGTCTCTAAGCAGTTTTTACTGTGTAATTTGCTTAGGAACGGTAAGGTGCTTTTGTAATTTGATGGGGGTTTTCTGGTCTTTGGGGGGTTTTTAGGAGCATTTTGTCGTTTGGGGTTTCCTGACGGTTTCAAATATAATTTGGTGTTGTGATCTGATCTGGTCCTTATCCCTCCTAGCAGTCTCTATCCACATTTTGCACCAAAAATGTTTTGCGTTTACTCTGGGCCAATTTTCTCTCACCCTCCACAAATCTAACTAGGCAATAATGCTCTATATTTACAGCAGTGCTTCCCTATTCTTGTATCAGTTTAGAAAGAGCAGCAGTCCCACAACGGTTTAAACTAATTCAGACCGGTTCAGACCGGTTCAGACTTGGTTAGGGTTAGGGTTAGGGTTAGGGTTTAGGGTTAGGGTTTAGGGTTAGGGTTAGGGTTAGGGTTAGGGGTTAGGGTTAGGGTTAGGGTTAGGGTTAGGGTTAGGGTTAGGGTTAGGGTTAGGATAAGCAGTATTTTTCCCGGGAGAAAGAGCTGTCGTCCGCTTGCAGGGATCCTGCGCCAAAATTACCAGTCTGAATGCCAAAATTAAGTATGGACAAAGATTCCTGCCAGGCAAGAGGTGCCATCAAAGAAAGCTCCTGCTTCCAATGGAGTGCCCAGGCTTGCCCACAACCCGGACATTTTACCCTGAGGGTAAGCGTTTTGTTTTCTGGGATAAAGGGCTGTTGTTCACTTGCAGGAATTCTGTGATGAAATTTCCAATCTGACTCCAAAATCGAATACGGACAAAGATCGCTCTCAGACTGAAGGTGGCTGGACAGATAGCTCCTGCTGCCCATAGAGTTCCAAGGCTGGCCCACCAATTGTACCCGATATCTCAAGGGTTGGCACTCGCCTTCCTGGGAGAAAGGGCTTTTGTGCACTTGCAGATGTCCTGCTCTGAAATTGCCGGTCTGATTCCAATATAAAGTACGAATGAAGATTCCTCCCAGACAAGATGTGCCAACACACAAAGCTCTCTCCTTTCGTGGGCTCAGCCTTTCCCACTAACTACTCCTAACAGCCCAGTTCTGTGGGAAAGGGCTGTCGTTTGGTTTTCAGAGAGTAGTGCCGATCATAACAGTATGACCGTCTAAGGCGTACACGTATCAACATACTCTCCATACAGAAGAGGCAAGGACAAAAATGTGTGGCTGCCCCATGCACTGTCACGGGTCTCCCTTCACTTGCATTAGAGTACTTGTGGCTACTAGCTGCCTTTCATGCGGAAATGGTCTGCGATTTGCTCGCAGGAGCCCCGTGCCGATATTGTCAGTCTGCCATCCAACATTGAATATGGACTAAGAATCCTCCCAGAGAAAGGGTGTCACCGCAGCAAGTTCTTGCTGTCCATGGAAGGGTAGGCTGGTCTATCAATTGCACCTTAGATCCCAAGGTTAAGGGCTTTCTTTTTCTGGGGGAACGGCGTTTTGTGCACTAGCAGGAGTCCCACCCCAAACTCAGATGTTCGATTTAGACACCGGAATGCTTCTGAGGATTCCTCTCAGGCAAACGGTGCGAGGGCAGAAAGTTGTCGCCGCTCCCAGAGAGTCACACCGCCCGCCTTTTTGACTGAAGCAAAACGAGGCTCTAGAACTGTAAATCGAAGCATCTTACTGCAAAATCCACTGTTCTCTTCCTCCCCCGCTTTCTCTACCTCACTCAAAAAAGATTTTGTTCCGTACAAATTCTGCAGACCTAGAAACCAACAGGTACGTTGCACAAAGAGCCCAGAGGTAATAAATTATAGCCAAACAGGCTAAGGTAGATATTTGAATAGGTAAAATAGGCCCGAAGCCAAGGCTTTTTCCAAGCTCCAACGGATAGAACATGAAACAATGGAAAGTACAGAAGGTCTCCGGGGTCACCCAAAAATGAGGAATAAATTTGAGACCCTATGATGAAGGCAGGATGTATCACCATGATATTCCTCAGAAGAAAGACCACGCCTCAAACTCCACCCTGACATATAGTAATCCAATAATACAATAACATGGGTACGTATATGAATATGTTGTAATCGTAATTAGAAACTGTATAAATTGCGTGTTTTTACTCAAACATTTCGGAGCTCTTTTTGCCCAGCCCGAGCCGGAGAGCTGCATGACGTCGCCTAATAAATACCTGCTGTTTAAAGGCATAAAACTCTGTCTCTAAGCAGTTTTTACTGTGTAATTTGCTTAGGAACGGTAAGGTGCTTTTGTAATTTGATGGGGGTTTTCTGGTCTTTGGGGGGTTTTTAGGAGCATTTTGTCGTTTGGGGTTTCCTGACGGTTTCAAATATAATTTGGTGTTGTGATCTGATCTGGTCCTTATCCCTCCTAGCAGTCTCTATCCACATTTTGCACCAAAAATGTTTTGCGTTTACTCTGGGCCAATTTTCTCTCACCCTCCACAAATCTAACTAGGCAATAATGCTCTATATTTACAGCAGTGCTTCCCTATTCTTGTATCAGTTTAGAAAGAGCAGCAGTCTCACAACGGTTTAAACTAATTCAGACCGGTTCAGACCGGTTCAGACTTGGTTAGGGTTAGGGTTAGGGTTAGGGTTTAGGGTTAGGGTTTAGGGTTAGGGTTAGGGTTAGGGTTAGGGGTTAGGGTTAGGGTTAGGGTTAGGGTTAGGGTTAGGGTTAGGGTTAGGGTTAGGGTTAGGGTTAGGATAAGCAGTATTTTTCCCGGGAGAAAGAGCTGTCGTCCGCTTGCAGGGATCCTGCGCCAAAATTACCAGTCTGAATGCCAAAATTAAGTATGGAGAAAGATTCCTGCCAGGCAAGAGGTGCCATCAAAGAAAGCTCCTGCTTCCAATGGAGTGCCCAGGCTTGCCCACAACCCGGACATTTTACCCTGAGGGTAAGCGTTTTGTTTTCTGGGATAAAGGGCTGTTGTTCACTTGCAGGAATTCTGTGATGAAATTTCCAATCTGACTCCAAAATCGAATACGGACAAAGCTCGCTCTCAGACTGAAGGTGGCTGGACAGATAGCTCCTGCTGCCCATAGAGTTCCAAGGCTGGCCCACCAATTGTACCCGATATCTCAAGGGTTGGCACTCGCCTTCCTGGGAGAAAGGGCTTTTGTGCACTTGCAGATGTCCTGCTCTGAAATTGCCGGTCTGATTCCAATATAAAGTACGAATGAAGATTCCTCCCAGACAAGATGTGCCAACACACAAAGCTCTCTCCTTTCGTGGGCTCAGCCTTTCCCACTAACTACTCCTAACAGCCCAGTTCTGTGGGAAAGGGCTGTCGTTTGGTTTTCAGAGAGTAGTGCCGATCATAACAGTATGACCGTCTAAGGCGTACACGTATCAACATACTCTCCATACAGAAGAGGCAAGGACAAAAATGTGTGGCTGCCCCATGCACTGTCACGGGTCTCCCTTCACTTGCATTAGAGTACTTGTGGCTACTAGCTGCCTTTCATGCGGAAATGGTCTGCGATTTGCTCGCAGGAGCCCCGTGCCGATATTGTCAGTCTGCCATCCAACATTGAATATGGACTAAGAATCCTCCCAGAGAAAGGGTGTCACCGCAGCAAGTTCTTGCTGTCCATGGAAGGGTAGGCTGGTCTATCAATTGCACCTTAGATCCCAAGGTTAAGGGCTTTCTTTTTCTGGGGGAACGGCGTTTTGTGCACTAGCAGGAGTCCCACCCCAAACTCAGATGTTCAATTTAGACACCGGAATGCTTCTGAGGATTCCTCTCAGGCAAACGGTGCGAGGGCAGAAAGTTGTCGCCGCTCCCAGAGAGTCACACCGCCCGCCTTTTTGACTGAAGCAAAACGAGGCTCTAGAACTGTAAATCGAAGCATCTTACTGCAAAATCCACTGTTCTCTTCCTCCCCCGCTTTCTCTACCTCACTCAAAAAAGATTTTGTTCCGTACAAATTCTGCAGACCTAGAAACCAACAGGTACATTGCACAAAGAGCCCAGAGGTAATAAATTATAGCCAAACAGGCTAAGGTAGATATTTGAATAGGTAAAATAGGCCCGAAGCCAAGGCTTTTTCCAAGCTCCAACGGATAGAACATGAAACAATGGAAAGTACAGAAGGTCTCCGGGGTCACCCAAAAATGAGGAATAAATTTGAGACCCTATGATGAAGGCAGGATGTATCACCATGATATTCCTCAGAAGAAAGACCACGCCTCAAACTCCACCCTGACATATAGTAATCCAATAATACAATAACATGGGTACGTATATGAATATGTTGTAATCGTAATTAGAAACTGTATAAATTGCGTGGTTTTACTCAAACATTTCGGAGCTCTTTTTGCCCAGCCCGAGCCGGAGAGCTGCATGACGTCGCCTAATAAATACCTGCTGTTTAAAGGCATAAAACTCTGTCTCTAAGCAGTTTTTACTGTGTAATTTGCTTAGGAACGGTAAGGTGCTTTTGTAATTTGATGGGGGTTTTCTGGTGTTTGGGGGGTTTTTAGGAGCATTTTGTCGTTTGGGGTTTCCTGACGGTTTCAAATATAATTTGGTGTTGTGATCTGATCTGGTCCTTATCCCTCCTAGCAGTCTCTATCCACATTTTGCACCAAAAATGTTTTGCGTTTACTCTGGGCCAATTTTCTCTCACCCTCCACAAATCTAACTAGGCAATAATGCTCTATATTTACAGCAGTGCTTCCCTATTCTTGTATCAGTTTAGAAAGAGCAGCAGTCTCACAACGGTTTAAACTAGTTCAGACCGGTTCAGACCGGTTCAGACTTGGTTAGGGTTAGGGTTAGGGTTAGGGTTTAGGGTTAGGGTTTAGGGTTAGGGTTAGGGTTAGGGTTAGGGGTTAGGGTTAGGGTTAGGGTTAGGGTTAGGGTTAGGGTTAGGGTTAGGGTTAGGATAAGCAGTATTTTTCCCGGGAGAAAGAGCTGTCGTCCGCTTGCAGGGATCCTGCGCCAAAATTACCAGTCTGAATGCCAAAATTAAGTATGGAGAAAGATTCCTGCCAGGCAAGAGGTGCCATCAAAAAAAGCTCCTGCTTCCAATGGAGTGCCCAGGCTTGCCCACAACCCGGACATTTTACCCTGAGGGTAAGCGTTTTGTTTTCTGGGATAAAGGGCTGTTGTTCACTTGCAGGAATTCTGTGATGAAATTTCCAATCTGACTCCAAAATCGAATACGGACAAAGATCGCTCTCAGACTGAAGGTGGCTGGACAGATAGCTCCTGCTGCCCATAGAGTTCCAAGGCTGGCCCACCAATTGTACCCGATATCTCAAGGGTTGGCACTCGCCTTCCTGGGAGAAAGGGCTTTTGTGCACTTGCAGATGTCCTGCTCTGAAATTGCCGGTCTGATTCCAATATAAAGTACGAATGAAGATTCCTCCCAGACAAGATGTGCCAACACACAAAGCTCTCTCCTTTGGTGGGCTCAGCCTTTCCCACTAACTACTCCTAACAGCCCAGTTCTGTGGGAAAGGGCTGTCGTTTGGTTTTCAGAGAGTAGTGCCGATCATAACAGTATGACCGTCTAAGGCGTACACGTATCAACATACTCTCCATACAGAAGAGGCAAGGACAAAAATGTGTGGCTGCCCCATGCACTGTCACGGGTCTCCCTTCACTTGCATTAGAGTACTTGTGGCTACTAGCTGCCTTTCATGCGGAAATGGTCTGCGATTTGCTCGCAGGAGCCCCGTGCCGATATTGTCAGTCTGCCATCCAACATTGAATATGGACTAAGAATCCTCCCAGAGAAAGGGTGTCACCGCAGCAAGTTCTTGCTGTCCATGGAAGGGTAGGCTGGTCTATCAATTGCACCTTAGATCCCAAGGTTAAGGGCTTTCTTTTTCTGGGGGAACGGCGTTTTGTGCACTAGCAGGAGTCCCACCCCAAACTCAGATGTTCAATTTAGACACCGGAATGCTTCTGAGGATTCCTCTCAGGCAAACGGTGCGAGGGCAGAAAGTTGTCGCCGCTCCCAGAGAGTCACACCGCCCGCCTTTTTGACTGAAGCAAAACGAGGCTCTAGAACTGTAAATCGAAGCATCTTACTGCAAAATCCACTGTTCTCTTCCTCCCCCGCTTTCTCTACCTCACTCAAAAAAGATTTTGTTCCGTACAAATTCTGCAGACCTAGAAACCAACAGGTACGTTGCACAAAGAGCCCAGAGGTAATAAATTATAGCCAAACAGGCTAAGGTAGATATTTGAATAGGTAAAATAGGCCCGAAGCCAAGGCTTTTTCCAAGCTCCAACGGATAGAACATGAAACAATGGAAAGTACAGAAGGTCTCCGGGGTCACCCAAAAATGAGGAATAAATTTGAGACCCTATGATGAAGGCAGGATGTATCACCACGATATTCCTCAGAAGAAAGACCACGCCTCAAACTCCACCCTGACATATAGTAATCCAATAATACAATAACATGGGTACGTATATGAATATGTTGTAATCGTAATTAGAAACTGTATAAATTGCGTGTTTTTAGTCAAACATTTCGGAGCTCTTTTTGCCCAGCCCGAGCCGGAGAGCTGCATGACGTCGCCTAATAAATACCTGCTGTTTAAAGGCATAAAACTCTGTCTCTAAGCAGTTTTTACTGTGTAATTTGCTTAGGAACGGTAAGGTGCTTTTGTAATTTGATGGGGGTTTTCTGGTGTTTGGGGGGTTTTTAGGAGCATTTTGTCGTTTGGGGTTTCCTGACGGTTTCAAATATAATTTGGTGTTGTGATCTGATCTGGTCCTTATCCCTCCTAGCAGTCTCTATCCACATTTTGCACCAAAAATGTTTTGCGTTTACTCTGGGCCAATTTTCTCTCACCCTCCACAAATCTAACTAGGCAATAATGCTCTATATTTACAGCAGTGCTTCCCTATTCTTGTATCAGTTTAGAAAGAGCAGCAGTCTCACAACGGTTTAAACTAGTTCAGACCGGTTCAGACCGGTTCAGACTTGGTTAGGGTTAGGGTTAGGGTTAGGGTTTAGGGTTAGGGTTTAGGGTTAGGGTTAGGGTTAGGGTTAGGGTTAGGGGTTAGGGTTAGGGTTAGGGTTAGGGTTAGGGTTAGGGTTAGGGTTAGGATAAGCAGTATTTTTCCCGGGAGAAAGAGCTGTCGTCCGCTTGCAGGGATCCTGCGCCAAAATTACCAGTCTGAATGCCAAAATTAAGTATGGAGAAAGATTCCTGCCAGGCAAGAGGTGCCATCAAAGAAAGCTCCTGCTTCCAATGGAGTGCCCAGGCTTGCCCACAACCCGGACATTTTACCCTGAGGGTAAGCGTTTTGTTTTCTGGGATAAAGGGCTGTTGTTCACTTGCAGGAATTCTGTGATGAAATTTCCAATCTGACTCCAAAATCGAATACGGACAAAGATCGCTCTCAGACTGAAGGTGGCTGGACAGATAGCTCCTGCTGCCCATAGAGTTCCAAGGCTGGCCCACCAATTGTACCCGATATCTCAAGGGTTGGCACTCGCCTTCCTGGGAGAAAGGGCTTTTGTGCACTTGCAGATGTCCTGCTCTGAAATTGCCGGTCTGATTCCAATATAAAGTACGAATGAAGATTCCTCCCAGACAAGATGTGCCAACACACAAAGCTCTCTCCTTTCGTGGGCTCAGCCTTTCCCACTAACTACTCCTAACAGCCCAGTTCTGTGGGAAAGGGCTGTCGTTTGGTTTTCAGAGAGTAGTGCCGATCATAACAGTATGACCGTCTAAGGCGTACACGTATCAACATACTCTCCATACAGAAGAGGCAAGGACAAAAATGTGTGGCTGCCCCATGCACTGTCACGGGTCTCCCTTCACTTGCATTAGAGTACTTGTGGCTACTAGCTGCCTTTCATGCGGAAATGGTCTGCGATTTGCTCGCAGGAGCCCCGTGCCGATATTGTCAGTCTGCCATCCAACATTGAATATGGACTAAGAATCCTCCCAGAGAAAGGGTGTCACCGCAGCAAGTTCTTGCTGTCCATGGAAGGGTAGGCTGGTCTATCAATTGCACCTTAGATCCCAAGGTTAAGGGCTTTCTTTTTCTGGGGGAACGGCGTTTTGTGCACTAGCAGGAGTCCCACCCCAAACTCAGATGTTCGATTTAGACACCGGAATGCTTCTGAGGATTCCTCTCAGGCAAACGGTGCGAGGGCAGAAAGTTGTCGCCGCTCCCAGAGAGTCACACCGCCCGCCTTTTTGACTGAAGCAAAACGAGGCTCTAGAACTGTAAATCGAAGCATCTTACTGCAAAATCCACTGTTCTCTTCCTCCCCCGCTTTCTCTACCTCACTCAAAAAAGATTTTGTTCCGTACAAATTCTGCAGACCTAGAAACCAACAGGTACGTTGCACAAAGAGCCCAGAGGTAATAAATTATAGCCAAACAGGCTAAGGTAGATATTTGAATAGGTAAAATAGGCCCGAAGCCAAGGCTTTTTCCAAGCTCCAACGGATAGAACATGAAACAATGGAAAGTACAGAAGGTCTCCGGGGTCACCCAAAAATGAGGAATAAATTTGAGACCCTATGATGAAGGCAGGATGTATCACCACGATATTCCTCAGAAGAAAGACCACGCCTCAAACTCCACCCTGACATATAGTAATCCAATAATACAATAACATGGGTACGTATATGAATATGTTGTAATCGTAATTAGAAACTGTATAAATTGCGTGTTTTTAGTCAAACATTTCGGAGCTCTTTTTGCCCAGCCCGAGCCGGAGAGCTGCATGACGTCGCCTAATAAATACCTGCTGTTTAAAGGCATAAAACTCTGTCTCTAAGCAGTTTTTACTGTGTAATTTGCTTAGGAACGGTAAGGTGCTTTTGTAATTTGATGGGGGTTTTCTGGTGTTTGGGGGGTTTTTAGGAGCATTTTGTCGTTTGGGGTTTCCTGACGGTTTCAAATATAATTTGGTGTTGTGATCTGATCTGGTCCTTATCCCTCCTAGCAGTCTCTATCCACATTTTGCACCAAAAATGTTTTGCGTTTACTCTGGGCCAATTTTCTCTCACCCTCCACAAATCTAACTAGGCAATAATGCTCTATATTTACAGCAGTGCTTCCCTATTCTTGTATCAGTTTAGAAAGAGCAGCAGTCTCACAACGGTTTAAACTAGTTCAGACCGGTTCAGACCGGTTCAGACTTGGTTAGGGTTAGGGTTAGGGTTAGGGTTTAGGGTTAGGGTTTAGGGTTAGGGTTAGGGTTAGGGTTAGGGTTAGGGGTTAGGGTTAGGGTTAGGGTTAGGGTTAGGGTTAGGGTTAGGGTTAGGATAAGCAGTATTTTTCCCGGGAGAAAGAGCTGTCGTCCGCTTGCAGGGATCCTGCGCCAAAATTACCAGTCTGAATGCCAAAATTAAGTATGGAGAAAGATTCCTGCCAGGCAAGAGGTGCCATCAAAGAAAGCTCCTGCTTCCAATGGAGTGCCCAGGCTTGCCCACAACCCGGACATTTTACCCTGAGGGTAAGCGTTTTGTTTTCTGGGATAAAGGGCTGTTGTTCACTTGCAGGAATTCTGTGATGAAATTTCCAATCTGACTCCAAAATCGAATACGGACAAAGATCGCTCTCAGACTGAAGGTGGCTGGACAGATAGCTCCTGCTGCCCATAGAGTTCCAAGGCTGGCCCACCAATTGTACCCGATATCTCAAGGGTTGGCACTCGCCTTCCTGGGAGAAAGGGCTTTTGTGCACTTGCAGATGTCCTGCTCTGAAATTGCCGGTCTGATTCCAATATAAAGTACGAATGAAGATTCCTCCCAGACAAGATGTGCCAACACACAAAGCTCTCTCCTTTCGTGGGCTCAGCCTTTCCCACTAACTACTCCTAACAGCCCAGTTCTGTGGGAAAGGGCTGTCGTTTGGTTTTCAGAGAGTAGTGCCGATCATAACAGTATGACCGTCTAAGGCGTACACGTATCAACATACTCTCCATACAGAAGAGGCAAGGACAAAAATGTGTGGCTGCCCCATGCACTGTCACGGGTCTCCCTTCACTTGCATTAGAGTACTTGTGGCTACTAGCTGCCTTTCATGCGGAAATGGTCTGCGATTTGCTCGCAGGAGCCCCGTGCCGATATTGTCAGTCTGCCATCCAACATTGAATATGGACTAAGAATCCTCCCAGAGAAAGGGTGTCACCGCAGCAAGTTCTTGCTGTCCATGGAAGGGTAGGCTGGTCTATCAATTGCACCTTAGATCCCAAGGTTAAGGGCTTTCTTTTTCTGGGGGAACGGCGTTTTGTGCACTAGCAGGAGTCCCACCCCAAACTCAGATGTTCGATTTAGACACCGGAATGCTTCTGAGGATTCCTCTCAGGCAAACGGTGCGAGGGCAGAAAGTTGTCGCCGCTCCCAGAGAGTCACACCGCCCGCCTTTTTGACTGAAGCAAAACGAGGCTCTAGAACTGTAAATCGAAGCATCTTACTGCAAAATCCACTGTTCTCTTCCTCCCCCGCTTTCTCTACCTCACTCAAAAAAGATTTTGTTCCGTACAAATTCTGCAGACATAGAAACCAACAGGTACGTTGCACAAAGAGCCCAGAGGTAATAAATTATAGCCAAACAGGCTAAGGTAGATATTTGAATAGGTAAAATAGGCCCGAAGCCAAGGCTTTTTCCAAGCTCCAACGGATAGAACATGAAACAATGGAAAGTACAGAAGGTCTCCGGGGTCACCCAAAAATGAGGAATAAATTTGAGACCCTATGATGAAGGCAGGATGTATCACCACGATATTCCTCAGAAGAAAGACCACGCCTCAAACTCCACCCTGACATATAGTAATCCAATAATACAATAACATGGGTACGTATATGAATATGTTGTAATCGTAATTAGAAACTGTATAAATTGCGTGTTTTTACTCAAACATTTCGGAGCTCTTTTTGCCCAGCCCGAGCCGGAGAGCTGCATGACGTCGCCTAATAAATACCTGCTGTTTAAAGGCATAAAACTCTGTCTCTAAGCAGTTTTTACTGTGTAATTTGCTTAGGAACGGTAAGGTGCTTTTGTAATTTGATGGGGGTTTTCTGGTCTTTGGGGGGTTTTTAGGAGCATTTTGTCGTTTGGGGTTTCCTGACGGTTTCAAATATAATTTGGTGTTGTGATCTGATCTGGTCCTTATCCCTCCTAGCAGTCTCTATCCACATTTTGCACCAAAAATGTTTTGCGTTTACTCTGGGCCAATTTTCTCTCACCCTCCACAAATCTAACTAGGCAATAATGCTCTATATTTACAGCAGTGCTTCCCTATTCTTGTATCAGTTTAGAAAGAGCAGCAGTCTCACAACGGTTTAAACTAGTTCAGACCGGTTCAGACCGGTTCAGACTTGGTTAGGGTTAGGGTTAGGGTTAGGGTTTAGGGTTAGGGTTTAGGGTTAGGGTTAGGGTTAGGGTTAGGGTTAGGGGTTAGGGTTAGGGTTAGGGTTAGGGGTTAGGGTTAGGGTTAGGGTTAGGGTTAGGATAAGCAGTATTTTTCCCGGGAGAAAGAGCTGTCGTCCGCTTGCAGGGATCCTGCGCCAAAATTACCAGTCTGAATGCCAAAATTAAGTATGGACAAAGATTCCTGCCAGGCAAGAGGTGCCATCAAAGAAAGCTCCTGCTTCCAATGGAGTGCCCAGGCTTGCCCACAACCCGGACATTTTACCCTGAGGGTAAGCGTTTTGTTTTCTGGGATAAAGGGCTGTTGTTCACTTGCAGGAATTCTGTGATGAAATTTCCAATCTGACTCCAAAATCGAATACGGACAAAGATCGCTCTCAGACTGAAGGTGGCTGGACAGATAGCTCCTGCTGCCCATAGAGTTCCAAGGCTGGCCCACCAATTGTACCCGATATCTCAAGGGTTGGCACTCGCCTTCCTGGGAGAAAGGGCTTTTGTGCACTTGCAGATGTCCTGCTCTGAAATTGCCGGTCTGATTCCAATATAAAGTACGAATGAAGATTCCTCCCAGACAAGATGTGCCAACACACAAAGCTCTCTCCTTTCGTGGGCTCAGCCTTTCCCACTAACTACTCCTAACAGCCCAGTTCTGTGGGAAAGGGCTGTCGTTTGGTTTTCAGAGAGTAGTGCCGATCATAACAGTATGACCGTCTAAGGCGTACACGTATCAACATACTCTCCATACAGAAGAGGCAAGGACAAAAATGTGTGGCTGCCCCATGCACTGTCACGGGTCTCCCTTCACTTGCATTAGAGTACTTGTGGCTACTAGCTGCCTTTCATGCGGAAATGGTCTGCGATTTGCTCGCAGGAGCCCCGTGCCGATATTGTCAGTCTGCCATCCAACATTGAATATGGACTAAGAATCCTCCCAGAGAAAGGGTGTCACCGCAGCAAGTTCTTGCTGTCCATGGAAGGGTAGGCTGGTCTATCAATTGCACCTTAGATCCCAAGGTTAAGGGCTTTCTTTTTCTGGGGGAACGGCGTTTTGTGCACTAGCAGGAGTCCCACCCCAAACTCAGATGTTCGATTTAGACACCGGAATGCTTCTGAGGATTCCTCTCAGGCAAACGGTGCGAGGGCAGAAAGTTGTCGCCGCTCCCAGAGAGTCACACCGCCCGCCTTTTTGACTGAAGCAAAACGAGGCTCTAGAACTGTAAATCGAAGCATCTTACTGCAAAATCCACTGTTCTCTTCCTCCCCCGCTTTCTCTACCTCACTCAAAAAAGATTTTGTTCCGTACAAATTCTGCAGACCTAGAAACCAACAGGTACGTTGCACAAAGAGCCCAGAGGTAATAAATTATAGCCAAACAGGCTAAGGTAGATATTTGAATAGGTAAAATAGGCCCGAAGCCAAGGCTTTTTCCAAGCTCCAACGGATAGAACATGAAACAATGGAAAGTACAGAAGGTCTCCGGGGTCACCCAAAAATGAGGAATAAATTTGAGACCCTATGATGAAGGCAGGATGTATCACCACGATATTCCTCAGAAGAAAGACCACGCCTCAAACTCCACCCTGACATATAGTAATCCAATAATACAATAACATGGGTACGTATATGAATATGTTGTAATCGTAATTAGAAACTGTATAAATTGCGTGTTTTTACTCAAACATTTCGGAGCTCTTTTTGCCCAGCCCGAGCCGGAGAGCTGCATGACGTCGCCTAATAAATACCTGCTGTTTAAAGGCATAAAACTCTGTCTCTAAGCAGTTTTTACTGTGTAATTTGCTTAGGAACGGTAAGGTGCTTTTGTAATTTGATGGGGGTTTTCTGGTGTTTGGGGGGTTTTTAGGAGCATTTTGTCGTTTGGGGTTTCCTGACGGTTTCAAATATAATTTGGTGTTGTGATCTGATCTGGTCCTTATCCCTCCTAGCAGTCTCTATCCACATTTTGCACCAAAAATGTTTTGCGTTTACTCTGGGCCAATTTTCTCTCACCCTCCACAAATCTAACTAGGCAATAATGCTCTATATTTACAGCAGTGCTTCCCTATTCTTGTATCAGTTTAGAAAGAGCAGCAGTCTCACAACGGTTTAAACTAGTTCAGACCGGTTCAGACCGGTTCAGACTTGGTTAGGGTTAGGGTTAGGGTTAGGGTTTAGGGTTAGGGTTTAGGGTTAGGGTTAGGGTTAGGGTTAGGGTTAGGGGTTAGGGTTAGGGTTAGGGTTAGGGTTAGGGTTAGGGTTAGGGTTAGGATAAGCAGTATTTTTCCCGGGAGAAAGAGCTGTCGTCCGCTTGCAGGGATCCTGCGCCAAAATTACCAGTCTGAATGCCAAAATTAAGTATGGAGAAAGATTCCTGCCAGGCAAGAGGTGCCATCAAAGAAAGCTCCTGCTTCCAATGGAGTGCCCAGGCTTGCCCACAACCCGGACATTTTACCCTGAGGGTAAGCGTTTTGTTTTCTGGGATAAAGGGCTGTTGTTCACTTGCAGGAATTCTGTGATGAAATTTCCAATCTGACTCCAAAATCGAATACGGACAAAGATCGCTCTCAGACTGAAGGTGGCTGGACAGATAGCTCCTGCTGCCCATAGAGTTCCAAGGCTGGCCCACCAATTGTACCCGATATCTCAAGGGTTGGCACTCGCCTTCCTGGGAGAAAGGGCTTTTGTGCACTTGCAGATGTCCTGCTCTGAAATTGCCGGTCTGATTCCAATATAAAGTACGAATGAAGATTCCTCCCAGACAAGATGTGCCAACACACAAAGCTCTCTCCTTTGGTGGGCTCAGCCTTTCCCACTAACTACTCCTAACAGCCCAGTTCTGTGGGAAAGGGCTGTCGTTTGGTTTTCAGAGAGTAGTGCCGATCATAACAGTATGACCGTCTAAGGCGTACACGTATCAACATACTCTCCATACAGAAGAGGCAAGGACAAAAATGTGTGGCTGCCCCATGCACTGTCACGGGTCTCCCTTCACTTGCATTAGAGTACTTGTGGCTACTAGCTGCCTTTCATGCGGAAATGGTCTGCGATTTGCTCGCAGGAGCCCCGTGCCGATATTGTCAGTCTGCCATCCAACATTGAATATGGACTAAGAATCCTCCCAGAGAAAGGGTGTCACCGCAGCAAGTTCTTGCTGTCCATGGAAGGGTAGGCTGGTCTATCAATTGCACCTTAGATCCCAAGGTTAAGGGCTTTCTTTTTCTGGGGGAACGGCGTTTTGTGCACTAGCAGGAGTCCCACCCCAAACTCAGATGTTCGATTTAGACACCGGAATGCTTCTGAGGATTCCTCTCAGGCAAACGGTGCGAGGGCAGAAAGTTGTCGCCGCTCCCAGAGAGTCACACCGCCCGCCTTTTTGACTGAAGCAAAACGAGGCTCTAGAACTGTAAATCGAAGCATCTTACTGCAAAATCCACTGTTCTCTTCCTCCCCCGCTTTCTCTACCTCACTCAAAAAAGATTTTGTTCCGTACAAATTCTGCAGACCTAGAAACCAACAGGTACGTTGCACAAAGAGCCCAGAGGTAATAAATTATAGCCAAACAGGCTAAGGTAGATATTTGAATAGGTAAAATAGGCCCGAAGCCAAGGCTTTTTCCAAGCTCCAACGGATAGAACATGAAACAATGGAAAGTACAGAAGGTCTCCGGGGTCACCCAAAAATGAGGAATAAATTTGAGACCCTATGATGAAGGCAGGATGTATCACCACGATATTCCTCAGAAGAAAGACCACGCCTCAAACTCCACCCTGACATATAGTAATCCAATAATACAATAACATGGGTACGTATATGAATATGTTGTAATCGTAATTAGAAACTGTATAAATTGCGTGTTTTTACTCAAACATTTCGGAGCTCTTTTTGCCCAGCCCGAGCCGGAGAGCTGCATGACGTCGCCTAATAAATACCTGCTGTTTAAAGGCATAAAACTCTGTCTCTAAGCAGTTTTTACTGTGTAATTTGCTTAGGAACGGTAAGGTGCTTTTGTAATTTGATGGGGGTTTTCTGGTGTTTGGGGGGTTTTTAGGAGCATTTTGTCGTTTGGGGTTTCCTGACGGTTTCAAATATAATTTGGTGTTGTGATCTGATCTGGTCCTTATCCCTCCTAGCAGTCTCTATCCACATTTTGCACCAAAAATGTTTTGCGTTTACTCTGGGCCAATTTTCTCTCACCCTCCACAAATCTAACTAGGCAATAATGCTCTATATTTACAGCAGTGCTTCCCTATTCTTGTATCAGTTTAGAAAGAGCAGCAGTCTCACAACGGTTTAAACTAGTTCAGACCGGTTCAGACCGGTTCAGACTTGGTTAGGGTTAGGGTTAGGGTTAGGGTTTAGGGTTAGGGTTTAGGGTTAGGGTTAGGGTTAGGGTTAGGGGTTAGGGTTAGGGTTAGGGTTAGGGTTAGGGTTAGGGTTAGGGTTAGGGTTAGGGTTAGGATAAGCAGTATTTTTCCCGGGAGAAAGAGCTGTCGTCCGCTTGCAGGGATCCTGCGCCAAAATTACCAGTCTGAATGCCAAAATTAAGTATGGAGAAAGATTCCTGCCAGGCAAGAGGTGCCATCAAAGAAAGCTCCTGCTTCCAATGGAGTGCCCAGGCTTGCCCACAACCCGGACATTTTACCCTGAGGGTAAGCGTTTTGTTTTCTGGGATAAAGGGCTGTTGTTCACTTGCAGGAATTCTGTGATGAAATTTCCAATCTGACTCCAAAATCGAATACGGACAAAGATCGCTCTCAGACTGAAGGTGGCTGGACAGATAGCTCCTGCTGCCCATAGAGTTCCAAGGCTGGCCCACCAATTGTACCCGATATCTCAAGGGTTGGCACTCGCCTTCCTGGGAGAAAGGGCTTTTGTGCACTTGCAGATGTCCTGCTCTGAAATTGCCGGTCTGATTCCAATATAAAGTACGAATGAAGATTCCTCCCAGACAAGATGTGCCAACACACAAAGCTCTCTCCTTTGGTGGGCTCAGCCTTTCCCACTAACTACTCCTAACAGCCCAGTTCTGTGGGAAAGGGCTGTCGTTTGGTTTTCAGAGAGTAGTGCCGATCATAACAGTATGACCGTCTAAGGCGTACACGTATCAACATACTCTCCATACAGAAGAGGCAAGGACAAAAATGTGTGGCTGCCCCATGCACTGTCACGGGTCTCCCTTCACTTGCATTAGAGTACTTGTGGCTACTAGCTGCCTTTCATGCGGAAATGGTCTGCGATTTGCTCGCAGGAGCCCCGTGCCGATATTGTCAGTCTGCCATCCAACATTGAATATGGACTAAGAATCCTCCCAGAGAAAGGGTGTCACCGCAGCAAGTTCTTGCTGTCCATGGAAGGGTAGGCTGGTCTATCAATTGCACCTTAGATCCCAAGGTTAAGGGCTTTCTTTTTCTGGGGGAACGGCGTTTTGTGCACTAGCAGGAGTCCCACCCCAAACTCAGATGTTCGATTTAGACACCGGAATGCTTCTGAGGATTCCTCTCAGGCAAACGGTGCGAGGGCAGAAAGTTGTCGCCGCTCCCAGAGAGTCACACCGCCCGCCTTTTTGACTGAAGCAAAACGAGGCTCTAGAACTGTAAATCGAAGCATCTTACTGCAAAATCCACTGTTCTCTTCCTCCCCCGCTTTCTCTACCTCACTCAAAAAAGATTTTGTTCCGTACAAATTCTGCAGACCTAGAAACCAACAGGTACGTTGCACAAAGAGCCCAGAGGTAATAAATTATAGCCAAACAGGCTAAGGTAGATATTTGAATAGGTAAAATAGGCCCGAAGCCAAGGCTTTTTCCAAGCTCCAACGGATAGAACATGAAACAATGGAAAGTACAGAAGGTCTCCGGGGTCACCCAAAAATGAGGAATAAATTTGAGACCCTATGATGAAGGCAGGATGTATCACCACGATATTCCTCAGAAGAAAGACCACGCCTCAAACTCCACCCTGACATATAGTAATCCAATAATACAATAACATGGGTACGTATATGAATATGTTGTAATCGTAATTAGAAACTGTATAAATTGCGTGTTTTTACTCAAACATTTCGGAGCTCTTTTTGCCCAGCCCGAGCCGGAGAGCTGCATGACGTCGCCTAATAAATACCTGCTGTTTAAAGGCATAAAACTCTGTCTCTAAGCAGTTTTTACTGTGTAATTTGCTTAGGAACGGTAAGGTGCTTTTGTAATTTGATGGGGGTTTTCTGGTGTTTGGGGGGTTTTTAGGAGCATTTTGTCGTTTGGGGTTTCCTGACGGTTTCAAATATAATTTGGTGTTGTGATCTGATCTGGTCCTTATCCCTCCTAGCAGTCTCTATCCACATTTTGCACCAAAAATGTTTTGCGTTTACTCTGGGCCAATTTTCTCTCACCCTCCACAAATCTAACTAGGCAATAATGCTCTATATTTACAGCAGTGCTTCCCTATTCTTGTATCAGTTTAGAAAGAGCAGCAGTCTCACAACGGTTTAAACTAGTTCAGACCGGTTCAGACCGGTTCAGACTTGGTTAGGGTTAGGGTTAGGGTTAGGGTTTAGGGTTAGGGTTTAGGGTTAGGGTTAGGGTTAGGGTTAGGGGTTAGGGTTAGGGTTAGGGTTAGGGTTAGGGGTTAGGGTTAGGGTTAGGGTTAGGGTTAGGGTTAGGGTTAGGGTTAGGATAAGCAGTATTTTTCCCGGGAGAAAGAGCTGTCGTCCGCTTGCAGGGATCCTGCGCCAAAATTACCAGTCTGAATGCCAAAATTAAGTATGGAGAAAGATTCCTGCCAGGCAAGAGGTGCCATCAAAGAAAGCTCCTGCTTCCAATGGAGTGCCCAGGCTTGCCCACAACCCGGACATTTTACCCTGAGGGTAAGCGTTTTGTTTTCTGGGATAAAGGGCTGTTGTTCACTTGCAGGAATTCTGTGATGAAATTTCCAATCTGACTCCAAAATCGAATACGGACAAAGATCGCTCTCAGACTGAAGGTGGCTGGACAGATAGCTCCTGCTGCCCATAGAGTTCCAAGGCTGGCCCACCAATTGTACCCGATATCTCAAGGGTTGGCACTCGCCTTCCTGGGAGAAAGGGCTTTTGTGCACTTGCAGATGTCCTGCTCTGAAATTGCCGGTCTGATTCCAATATAAAGTACGAATGAAGATTCCTCCCAGACAAGATGTGCCAACACACAAAGCTCTCTCCTTTCGTGGGCTCAGCCTTTCCCACTAACTACTCCTAACAGCCCAGTTCTGTGGGAAAGGGCTGTCGTTTGGTTTTCAGAGAGTAGTGCCGATCATAACAGTATGACCGTCTAAGGCGTACACGTATCAACATACTCTCCATACAGAAGAGGCAAGGACAAAAATGTGTGGCTGCCCCATGCACTGTCACGGGTCTCCCTTCACTTGCATTAGAGTACTTGTGGCTACTAGCTGCCTTTCATGCGGAAATGGTCTGCGATTTGCTCGCAGGAGCCCCGTGCCGATATTGTCAGTCTGCCATCCAACATTGAATATGGACTAAGAATCCTCCCAGAGAAAGGGTGTCACCGCAGCAAGTTCTTGCTGTCCATGGAAGGGTAGGCTGGTCTATCAATTGCACCTTAGATCCCAAGGTTAAGGGCTTTCTTTTTCTGGGGGAACGGCGTTTTGTGCACTAGCAGGAGTCCCACCCCAAACTCAGATGTTCAGTTTAGACACCGGAATGCTTCTGAGGATTCCTCTCAGGCAAACGGTGCGAGGGCAGAAAGTTGTCGCCGCTCCCAGAGAGTCACACCGCCCGCCTTTTTGACTGAAGCAAAACGAGGCTCTAGAACTGTAAATCGAAGCATCTTACTGCAAAATCCACTGTTCTCTTCCTCCCCCGCTTTCTCTACCTCACTCAAAAAAGATTTTGTTCCGTACAAATTCTGCAGACCTAGAAACCAACAGGTACGTTGCACAAAGAGCCCAGAGGTAATAAATTATAGCCAAACAGGCTAAGGTAGATATTTGAATAGGTAAAATAGGCCCAAAGCCAAGGCTTTTTCCAAGCTCCAACGGATAGAACATGAAACAATGGAAAGTACAGAAGGTCTCCGGGGTCACCCAAAAATGAGGAATAAATTTGAGACCCTATGATGAAGGCAGGATGTATCACCATGATATTCCTCAGAAGAAAGACCACGCCTCAAACTCCACCCTGACATATAGTAATCCAATAATACAATAACATGGGTACGTATATGAATATGTTGTAATCGTAATTAGAAACTGTATAAATTGCGTGTTTTTACTCAAACATTTCGGAGCTCTTTTTGCCCAGCCCGAGCCGGAGAGCTGCATGACGTCGCCTAATAAATACCTGCTGTTTAAAGGCATAAAACTCTGTCTCTAAGCAGTTTTTACTGTGTAATTTGCTTAGGAACGGTAAGGTGCTTTTGTAATTTGATGGGGGTTTTCTGGTGTTTGGGGGGTTTTTAGGAGCATTTTGTCGTTTGGGGTTTCCTGACGGTTTCAAATATAATTTGGTGTTGTGATCTGATCTGGTCCTTATCCCTCCTAGCAGTCTCTATCCACATTTTGCACCAAAAATGTTTTGCGTTTACTCTGGGCCAATTTTCTCTCACCCTCCACAAATCTAACTAGGCAATAATGCTCTATATTTACAGCAGTGCTTCCCTATTCTTGTATCAGTTTAGAAAGAGCAGCAGTCTCACAACGGTTTAAACTAGTTCAGACCGGTTCAGACCGGTTCAGACTTGGTTAGGGTTAGGGTTAGGGTTAGGGTTTAGGGTTAGGGTTTAGGGTTAGGGTTAGGGTTAGGGTTAGGGTTAGGGTTAGGGTTAGGGTTAGGGGTTAGGGTTAGGGTTAGGGTTAGGGTTAGGATAAGCAGTATTTTTCCCGGGAGAAAGAGCTGTCGTCCGCTTGCAGGGATCCTGCGCCAAAATTACCAGTCTGAATGCCAAAATTAAGTATGGAGAAAGATTCCTGCCAGGCAAGAGGTGCCATCAAAGAAAGCTCCTGCTTCCAATGGAGTGCCCAGGCTTGCCCACAACCCGGACATTTTACCCTTAGGGTAAGCGTTTTGTTTTCTGGGATAAAGGGCTGTTGTTCACTTGCAGGAATTCTGTGATGAAATTTCCAATCTGACTCCAAAATCGAATACGGACAAAGATCGCTCTCAGAGTGAAGGTGGCTGGACAGATAGCTCCTGCTGCCCATAGAGTTCCAAGGCTGGCCCACCAATTGTACCCGATATCTCAAGGGTTGGCACTCGCCTTCCTGGGAGAAAGGGCTTTTGTGCACTTGCAGATGTCCTGCTCTGAAATTGCCGGTCTGATTCCAATATAAAGTACGAATGAAGATTCCTCCCAGACAAGATGTGCCAACACACAAAGCTCTCTCCTTTCGTGGGCTCAGCCTTTCCCACTAACTACTCCTAACAGCCCAGTTCTGTGGGAAAGGGCTGTCGTTTGGTTTTCAGAGAGTAGTGCCGATCATAACAGTATGACCGTCTAAGGCGTACACGTATCAACATACTCTCCATACAGAAGAGGCAAGGACAAAAATGTGTGGCTGCCCCATGCACTGTCACGGGTCTCCCTTCACTTGCATTAGAGTACTTGTGGCTACTAGCTGCCTTTCATGCGGAAATGGTCTGCGATTTGCTCGCAGGAGCCCCGTGCCGATATTGTCAGTCTGCCATCCAACATTGAATATGGACTAAGAATCCTCCCAGAGAAAGGGTGTCACCGCAGCAAGTTCTTGCTGTCCATGGAAGGGTAGGCTGGTCTATCAATTGCACCTTAGATCCCAAGGTTAAGGGCTTTCTTTTTCTGGGGGAACGGCGTTTTGTGCACTAGCAGGAGTCCCACCCCAAACTCAGATGTTCGATTTAGACACCGGAATGCTTCTGAGGATTCCTCTCAGGCAAACGGTGCGAGGGCAGAAAGTTGTCGCCGCTCCCAGAGAGTCACACCGCCCGCCTTTTTGACTGAAGCAAAACGAGGCTCTAGAACTGTAAATCGAAGCATCTTACTGCAAAATCCACTGTTCTCTTCCTCCCCCGCTTTCTCTACCTCACTCAAAAAAGATTTTGTTCCGTACAAATTCTGCAGACCTAGAAACCAACAGGTACGTTGCACAAAGAGCCCAGAGGTAATAAATTATAGCCAAACAGGCTAAGGTAGATATTTGAATAGGTAAAATAGGCCCGAAGCCAAGGCTTTTTCCAAGCTCCAACGGATAGAACATGAAACAATGGAAAGTACAGAAGGTCTCCGGGGTCACCCAAAAATGAGGAATAAATTTGAGACCCTATGATGAAGGCAGGATGTATCACCATGATATTCCTCAGAAGAAAGACCACGCCTCAAACTCCACCCTGACATATAGTAATCCAATAATACAATAACATGGGTACGTATATGAATATGTTGTAATCGTAATTAGAAACTGTATAAATTGCGTGTTTTTACTCAAACATTTCGGAGCTCTTTTTGCCCAGCCCGAGCCGGAGAGCTGCATGATGTCGCCTAATAAATACCTGCTGTTTAAAGGCATAAAACTCTGTCTCTAAGCAGTTTTTACTGTGTAATTTGCTTAGGAACGGTAAGGTGCTTTTGTAATTTGATGGGGGTTTTCTGGTGTTTGGGGGGTTTTTAGGAGCATTTTGTCGTTTGGGGTTTCCTGACGGTTTCAAATATAATTTGGTGTTGTGATCTGATCTGGTCCTTATCCCTCCTAGCAGTCTCTATCCACATTTTGCACCAAAAATGTTTTGCGTTTACTCTGGGCCAATTTTCTCTCACCCTCCACAAATCTAACTAGGCAATAATGCTCTATATTTACAGCAGTGCTTCCCTATTCTTGTATCAGTTTAGAAAGAGCAGCAGTCTCACAACGGTTTAAACTAGTTCAGACCGGTTCAGACCGGTTCAGACTTGGTTAGGGTTAGGGTTAGGGTTAGGGTTTCGGGTTAGGGTTTAGGGTTAGGGTTAGGGTTAGGGTTAGGGTTAGGGTTAGGGTTAGGGTTAGGGTTAGGATAAGCAGTATTTTTCCCGGGAGAAAGAGCTGTCGTCCGCTTGCAGGGATCCTGCGCCAAAATTACCAGTCTGAATGCCAAAATTAAGTATGGAGAAAGATTCCTGCCAGGCAAGAGGTGCCATCAAAGAAAGCTCCTGCTTCCAATGGAGTGCCCAGGCTTGCCCACAACCCGGACATTTTACCCTGAGGGTAAGCGTTTTGTTTTCTGGGATAAAGGGCTGTTGTTCACTTGCAGGAATTCTGTGATGAAATTTCCAATCTGACTCCAAAATCGAATACGGACAAAGATCGCTCTCAGACTGAAGGTGGCTGGACAGATAGCTCCTGCTGCCCATAGAGTTCCAAGGCTGGCCCACCAATTGTACCCGATATCTCAAGGGTTGGCACTCGCCTTCCTGGGAGAAAGGGCTTTTGTGCACTTGCAGATGTCCTGCTCTGAAATTGCCGGTCTGATTCCAATATAAAGTACGAATGAAGATTCCTCCCAGACAAGATGTGCCAACACACAAAGCTCTCTCCTTTCGTGGGCTCAGCCTTTCCCACTAACTACTCCTAACAGCCCAGTTCTGTGGGAAAGGGCTGTCGTTTGGTTTTCAGAGAGTAGTGCCGATCATAACAGTATGACCGTCTAAGGCGTACACGTATCAACATACTCTCCATACAGAAGAGGCAAGGACAAAAATGTGTGGCTGCCCCATGCACTGTCACGGGTCTCCCTTCACTTGCATTAGAGTACTTGTGGCTACTAGCTGCCTTTCATGCGGAAATGGTCTGCGATTTGCTCGCAGGAGCCCCGTGCCGATATTGTCAGTCTGCCATCCAACATTGAATATGGACTAAGAATCCTCCCAGAGAAAGGGTGTCACCGCAGCAAGTTCTTGCTGTCCATGGAAGGGTAGGCTGGTCTATCAATTGCACCTTAGATCCCAAGGTTAAGGGCTTTCTTTTTCTGGGGGAACGGCGTTTTGTGCACTAGCAGGAGTCCCACCCCAAACTCAGATGTTCAATTTAGACACCGGAATGCTTCTGAGGATTCCTCTCAGGCAAACGGTGCGAGGGCAGAAAGTTGTCGCCGCTCCCAGAGAGTCACACCGCCCGCCTTTTTGACTGAAGCAAAACGAGGCTCTAGAACTGTAAATCGAAGCATCTTACTGCAAAATCCACTGTTCTCTTCCTCCCCCGCTTTCTCTACCTCACTCAAAAAAGATTTTGTTCCGTACAAATTCTGCAGACCAAGAAACCAACAGGTACGTTGCACAAAGAGCCCAGAGGTAATAAATTATAGCCAAACAGGCTAAGGTAGATATTTGAATAGGTAAAATAGGCCCGAAGCCAAGGCTTTTTCCAAGCTCCAACGGATAGAACATGAAACAATGGAAAGTACAGAAGGTCTCCGGGGTCACCCAAAAATGAGGAATAAATTTGAGACCCTATGATGAAGGCAGGATGTATCACCATGATATTCCTCAGAAGAAAGACCACGCCTCAAACTCCACCCTGACATATAGTAATCCAATAATACAATAACATGGGTACGTATATGAATATGTTGTAATCGTAATTAGAAACTGTATAAATTGCGTGTTTTTACTCAAACATTTCGGAGCTCTTTTTGCCCAGCCCGAGCCGGAGAGCTGCATGACGTCGCCTAATAAATACCTGCTGTTTAAAGGCATAAAACTCTGTCTCTAAGCAGTTTTTACTGTGTAATTTGCTTAGGAACGGTAAGGTGCTTTTGTAATTTGATGGGGGTTTTCTGGTGTTTGGGGGGTTTTTAGGAGCATTTTGTCGTTTGGGGTTTCCTGACGGTTTCAAATATAATTTGGTGTTGTGATCTGATCTGGTCCTTATCCCTCCTAGCAGTCTCTATCCACATTTTGCACCAAAAATGTTTTGCGTTTACTCTGGGCCAATTTTCTCTCACCCTCCACAAATCTAACTAGGCAATAATGCTCTATATTTACAGCAGTGCTTCCCTATTCTTGTATCAGTTTAGAAAGAGCAGCAGTCTCACAACGGTTTAAACTAGTTCAGACCGGTTCAGACCGGTTCAGACTTGGTTAGGGTTAGGGTTAGGGTTAGGGTTTAGGGTTAGGGTTTAGGGTTAGGGTTAGGGTTAGGGTTAGGGTTAGGGTTAGGGTTAGGGTTAGGGGTTAGGGTTAGGGTTAGGGTTAGGGTTAGGATAAGCAGTATTTTTCCCGGGAGAAAGAGCTGTCGTCCGCTTGCAGGGATCCTGCGCCAAAATTACCAGTCTGAATGCCAAAATTAAGTATGGAGAAAGATTCCTGCCAGGCAAGAGGTGCCATCAAAGAAAGCTCCTGCTTCCAATGGAGTGCCCAGGCTTGCCCACAACCCGGACATTTTACCCTGAGGGTAAGCGTTTTGTTTTCTGGGATAAAGGGCTGTTGTTCACTTGCAGGAATTCTGTGATGAAATTTCCAATCTGACTCCAAAATCGAATACGGACAAAGATCGCTCTCAGAGTGAAGGTGGCTGGACAGATAGCTCCTGCTGCCCATAGAGTTCCAAGGCTGGCCCACCAATTGTACCCGATATCTCAAGGGTTGGCACTCGCCTTCCTGGGAGAAAGGGCTTTTGTGCACTTGCAGATGTCCTGCTCTGAAATTGCCGGTCTGATTCCAATATAAAGTACGAATGAAGATTCCTCCCAGACAAGATGTGCCAACACACAAAGCTCTCTCCTTTCGTGGGCTCAGCCTTTCCCACTAACTACTCCTAACAGCCCAGTTCTGTGGGAAAGGGCTGTCGTTTGGTTTTCAGAGAGTAGTGCCGATCATAACAGTATGACCGTCTAAGGCGTACACGTATCAACATACTCTCCATACAGAAGAGGCAAGGACAAAAATGTGTGGCTGCCCCATGCACTGTCACGGGTCTCCCTTCACTTGCATTAGAGTACTTGTGGCTACTAGCTGCCTTTCATGCGGAAATGGTCTGCGATTTGCTCGCAGGAGCCCCGTGCCGATATTGTCAGTCTGCCATCCAACATTGAATATGGACTAAGAATCCTCCCAGAGAAAGGGTGTCACCGCAGCAAGTTCTTGCTGTCCATGGAAGGGTAGGCTGGTCTATCAATTGCACCTTAGATCCCAAGGTTAAGGGCTTTCTTTTTCTGGGGGAACGGCGTTTTGTGCACTAGCAGGAGTCCCACCCCAAACTCAGATGTTCGATTTAGACACCGGAATGCTTCTGAGGATTCCTCTCAGGCAAACGGTGCGAGGGCAGAAAGTTGTCGCCGCTCCCAGAGAGTCACACCGCCCGCCTTTTTGACTGAAGCAAAACGAGGCTCTAGAACTGTAAATCGAAGCATCTTACTGCAAAATCCACTGTTCTCTTCCTCCCCCGCTTTCTCTACCTCACTCAAAAAAGATTTTGTTCCGTACAAATTCTGCAGACCAAGAAACCAACAGGTACGTTGCACAAAGAGCCCAGAGGTAATAAATTATAGCCAAACAGGCTAAGGTAGATATTTGAATAGGTAAAATAGGCCCGAAGCCAAGGCTTTTTCCAAGCTCCAACGGATAGAACATGAAACAATGGAAAGTACAGAAGGTCTCCGGGGTCACCCAAAAATGAGGAATAAATTTGAGACCCTATGATGAAGGCAGGATGTATCACCATGATATTCCTCAGAAGAAAGACCACGCCTCAAACTCCACCCTGACATATAGTAATCCAATAATACAATAACATGGGTACGTATATGAATATGTTGTAATCGTAATTAGAAACTGTATAAATTGCGTGTTTTTACTCAAACATTTCGGAGCTCTTTTTGCCCAGCCCGAGCCGGAGAGCTGCATGACGTCGCCTAATAAATACCTGCTGTTTAAAGGCATAAAACTCTGTCTCTAAGCAGTTTTTACTGTGTAATTTGCTTAGGAACGGTAAGGTGCTTTTGTAATTTGATGGGGGTTTTCTGGTGTTTGGGGGGTTTTTAGGAGCATTTTGTCGTTTGGGGTTTCCTGACGGTTTCAAATATAATTTGGTGTTGTGATCTGATCTGGTCCTTATCCCTCCTAGCAGTCTCTATCCACATTTTGCACCAAAAATGTTTTGCGTTTACTCTGGGCCAATTTTCTCTCACCCTCCACAAATCTAACTAGGCAATAATGCTCTATATTTACAGCAGTGCTTCCCTATTCTTGTATCAGTTTAGAAAGAGCAGCAGTCTCACAACGGTTTAAACTAGTTCAGACCGGTTCAGACCGGTTCAGACTTGGTTAGGGTTAGGGTTAGGGTTAGGGTTTAGGGTTAGGGTTTAGGGTTAGGGTTAGGGTTAGGGTTAGGGTTAGGGTTAGGGTTAGGGTTAGGGGTTAGGGTTAGGGTTAGGGTTAGGGTTAGGATAAGCAGTATTTTTCCCGGGAGAAAGAGCTGTCGTCCGCTTGCAGGGATCCTGCGCCAAAATTACCAGTCTGAATGCCAAAATTAAGTATGGAGAAAGATTCCTGCCAGGCAAGAGGTGCCATCAAAGAAAGCTCCTGCTTCCAATGGAGTGCCCAGGCTTGCCCACAACCTGGACATTTTACCCTGAGGGTAAGCGTTTTGTTTTCTGGGATAAAGGGCTGTTGTTCACTTGCAGGAATTCTGTGATGAAATTTCCAATCTGACTCCAAAATCGAATACGGACAAAGATCGCTCTCAGACTGAAGGTGGCTGGACAGATAGCTCCTGCTGCCCATAGAGTTCCAAGGCTGGCCCACCAATTGTACCCGATATCTCAAGGGTTGGCACTCGCCTTCCTGGGAGAAAGGGCTTTTGTGCACTTGCAGATGTCCTGCTCTGAAATTGCCGGTCTGATTCCAATATAAAGTACGAATGAAGATTCCTCCCAGACAAGATGTGCCAACACACAAAGCTCTCTCCTTTCGTGGGCTCAGCCTTTCCCACTAACTACTCCTAACAGCCCAGTTCTGTGGGAAAGGGCTGTCGTTTGGTTTTCAGAGAGTAGTGCCGATCATAACAGTATGACCGTCTAAGGCGTACACGTATCAACATACTCTCCATACAGAAGAGGCAAGGACAAAAATGTGTGGCTGCCCCATGCACTGTCACGGGTCTCCCTTCACTTGCATTAGAGTACTTGTGGCTACTAGCTGCCTTTCATGCGGAAATGGTCTGCGATTTGCTCGCAGGAGCCCCGTGCCGATATTGTCAGTCTGCCATCCAACATTGAATATGGACTAAGAATCCTCCCAGAGAAAGGGTGTCACCGCAGCAAGTTCTTGCTGTCCATGGAAGGGTAGGCTGGTCTATCAATTGCACCTTAGATCCCAAGGTTAAGGGCTTTCTTTTTCTGGGGGAACGGCGTTTTGTGCACTAGCAGGAGTCCCACCCCAAACTCAGATGTTCAATTTAGACACCGGAATGCTTCTGAGGATTCCTCTCAGGCAAACGGTGCGAGGGCAGAAAGTTGTCGCCGCTCCCAGAGAGTCACACCGCCCGCCTTTTTGACTGAAGCAAAACGAGGCTCTAGAACTGTAAATCGAAGCATCTTACTGCAAAATCCACTGTTCTCTTCCTCCCCCGCTTTCTCTACCTCACTCAAAAAAGATTTTGTTCCGTACAAATTCTGCAGACCAAGAAACCAACAGGTACGTTGCACAAAGAGCCCAGAGGTAATAAATTATAGCCAAACAGGCTAAGGTAGATATTTGAATAGGTAAAATAGGCCCGAAGCCAAGGCTTTTTCCAAGCTCCAACGGATAGAACATGAAACAATGGAAAGTACAGAAGGTCTCCGGGGTCACCCAAAAATGAGGAATAAATTTGAGACCCTATGATGAAGGCAGGATGTATCACCATGATATTCCTCAGAAGAAAGACCACGCCTCAAACTCCACCCTGACATATAGTAATCCAATAATACAATAACATGGGTACGTATATGAATATGTTGTAATCGTAATTAGAAACTGTATAAATTGCGTGTTTTTACTCAAACATTTCGGAGCTCTTTTTGCCCAGCCCGAGCCGGAGAGCTGCATGACGTCGCCTAATAAATACCTGCTGTTTAAAGGCATAAAACTCTGTCTCTAAGCAGTTTTTACTGTGTAATTTGCTTAGGAACGGTAAGGTGCTTTTGTAATTTGATGGGGGTTTTCTGGTGTTTGGGGGGTTTTTAGGAGCATTTTGTTGTTTGGGGTTTCCTGACGGTTTCAAATATAATTTGGTGTTGTGATCTGATCTGGTCCTTATCCCTCCTAGCAGTCTCTATCCACATTTTGCACCAAAAATGTTTTGCGTTTACTCTGGGCCAATTTTCTCTCACCCTCCACAAATCTAACTAGGCAATAATGCTCTATATTTACAGCAGTGCTTCCCTATTCTTGTATCAGTTTAGAAAGAGCAGCAGTCTCACAACGTTTTAAACTAGTTCAGACCGGTTCAGACCGGTTCAGACTTGGTTAGGGTTAGGGTTAGGGTTTAGGGTTAGGGTTTAGGGTTAGGGTTAGGGTTAGGGTTAGGGTTAGGGTTAGGGTTAGGGTTAGGGTTAGGGTTAGGGTTAGGGTTAGGATAAGCAGTATTTTTCCCGGGAGAAAGAGCTGTCGTCCGCTTGCAGGGATCCTGCGCCAAAATTACCAGTCTGAATGCCAAAATTAAGTATGGAGAAAGATTCCTGCCAGGCAAGAGGTGCCATCAAAGAAAGCTCCTGCTTCCAATGGAGTGCCCAGGCTTGCCCACAACCCGGACATTTTACCCTGAGGGTAAGCGTTTTGTTTTCTGGGATAAAGGGCTGTTGTTCACTTGCAGGAATTCTGTGATGAAATTTCCAATCTGACTCCAAAATCGAATACGGACAAAGATCGCTCTCAGACTGAAGGTGGCTGGACAGATAGCTCCTGCTGCCCATAGAGTTCCAAGGCTGGCCCACCAATTGTACCCGATATCTCAAGGGTTGGCACTGGCCTTCCTGGGAGAAAGGGCTTTTGTGCACTTGCAGATGTCCTGCTCTGAAATTGCCGGTCTGATTCCAATATAAAGTACGAATGAAGATTCCTCCCAGACAAGATGTGCCAACACACAAAGCTCTCTCCTTTCGTGGGCTCAGCCTTTCCCACTAACTACTCCTAACAGCCCAGTTCTGTGGGAAAGGGCTGTCGTTTGGTTTTCAGAGAGTAGTGCCGATCATAACAGTATGACCGTCTAAGGCGTACACGTATCAACATACTCTCCATACAGAAGAGGCAAGGACAAAAATGTGTGGCTGCCCCATGCACTGTCACGGGTCTCCCTTCACCTGCGTTAGAGTACTTGTGGCTACTAGCTGCCTTTCATGCGGAAATGGTCTGCGATTTGCTCGCAGGAGCCCCGTGCCGATATTGTCAGTCTGCCATCCAACATTGAATATGGACTAAGAATCCTCCCAGAGAAAGGGTGTCACCGCAGCAAGTTCTTGCTGTCCATGGAAGGGTAGGCTGGTCTATCAATTGCACCTTAGATCCCAAGGTTAAGGGCTTTCTTTTCTGGGGTAAAGGGTTGTTGTTACCTTGCAGGAACCCTGCACTGCAACTGCCCGTCCAGTTCCAAATGGAACAAGGACCAAGATTCCTCCCAGACAAAAGGTGACAGGATAGAACGTTCTCACTGCCCATGAACTGTCAAGGGTGTCTAATTAACACACTTGAGATCCTGAGGGTAAGGGCTTTTTGTCCTAGGGGAAATAGGATACTATTTGCTTGCAGGAGTCGTGGACTGAGATAGGTGGTTTGACTCGTCAAATTGAATACGGATGAACGTTCCTCTCACACAGAAGGTGCCACTACAGAAAGCTCTTGCTGCCGATGGAGGCACCCACCAGCTGCCGTTGAGAGACAGAAGGTAACGGCTTTTTTACCTGGGGTAACAGTGTCTCATTTGATTGAAGGAGATCTGTACCGGATATCCCAGTCTGAGCTCCCAGAGCAAACATAGTCAACATTCCTCTCAGGCAAAAGGTGCCACCTCAGAAAGCTGTTGCTGCCCATGGAGGGCCAGAGGTATCCCACCACCTGCACCTGAGACCCATAGGGTATGGGTTTTCTTTTCCTGTAGTTAAGATCTGTTCTTTTTTTGCAGGAGTGCTGCATCGAGATAGCTGCTTAGGTTCCTGAAATTGAACAGGGATGAAGATTTCTCCCAGACAAAAAGTCTAAAGGACAGAGCACTCTTGCCACTCTTGGAATTTACTGGGTCTCTCACCACTTACACCTGAGACCCTGAGGGTACAGGCTTCCTTATTCGGGGAAAGATCTGGTTTTTTCTCGCCGCTGACCGGGACCAAAATTGCAGTACAACTCCCTAAACGGAATATGGACAAAGGTCGCTCTGAAACAAAAGGTCCCAGACCCGGATGATTTTCCTGCACGGGCAAATGCAGGGGTCTCTCACTAACTAGACTTGAGACCTTGAATATAAGACCTTTTTTTGCTGGGAACAGAGGGCTGTCATTTATTGGAAACAGCTGGGCTGTTGACAACTTAAGCCTTGAATTTAATCAGTTACAGCTCTGAGATTGTAAAAGAATGTAAACAGCACCAAGGCAGGAGAGCAGAAAGGGAAGAAAAACTACAGTAAATAATAGGCATCGTTTTGAGCTTCGCCAGAACACAACAGGACCCCGACTGCCAATCAAAAGACTAAGCGCTGCACGCGAAGAGAAACAACCGACCAATTATAGCGCGTATACCCACAGAGGCAAGAAAAGACTATAAAGCTAAGCCTGCCATTCCTAAAGTGCCTGTCGCCTGCCAGCCGACCGAGCATTTCTTTTGTCCTCCGCAGCCGGTCCCTCGCAGGAGTCCTGCGGCAAAGCAGGCGGCGGGACTCGGGAAATTGAAGTCGTACGAAGATTCCCTCCGGATACAAGGTGTCGGGACCGTGAGCTCTCATTTCCCACAGAGCGCTTTGCAACCTACACCTGATAACCAGAGGGTAAGGGCTTTCTTTATCTGGGGGAACGGCGTTTTGTGCACTAGCAGGAGTCCCACCCCAAACTCAGATGTTCAATTTAGACACCGGAATGCTTCTGAGGATTCCTCTCAGGCAAACGGTGCGAGGGCAGAAAGTTGTCGCCGCTCCCAGAGAGTCACACCGCCCGCCTTTTTGACTGAAGCAAAACGAGGCTCTAGAACTGTAAATCGAAGCATCTTACTGCAAAATCCACTGTTCTCTTCCTCCCCCGCTTTCTCTACCTCACTCAAAAAAGATTTTGTTCCGTACAAATTCTGCAGACCTAGAAACCAACAGGTACGTTGCACAAAGAGCCCAGAGGTAATAAATTATAGCCAAACAGGCTAAGGTAGATATTTGAATAGGTAAAATAGGCCCGAAGCCAAGGCTTTTTCCAAGCTCCAACGGATAGAACATGAAACAATGGAAAGTACAGAAGGTCTTCGGGGTCACCCAAAAATGAGGAATAAATTTGAGACCCTATGATGAAGGCAGGATGTATCACCATGATATTCCTCAGAAGAAAGACCACGCCTCAAACTCCACCCTGACATATAGTAATCCAATAATACAATAACATGGGTACGTATATGAATATGTTGTAATCGTAATTAGAAACTGTATAAATTGCGTGTTTTTACTCAAACATTTCGGAGCTCTTTTTGCCCAGCCCGAGCCGGAGAGCTGCATGACGTCGCCTAATAAATACCTGCTGTTTAAAGGCATAAAACTCTGTCTCTAAGCAGTTTTTACTGTGTAATTTGCTTAGGAACGGTAAGGTGCTTTTGTAATTTGATGGGGGTTTTCTGGTGTTTGGGGGGTTTTTAGGAGCATTTTGTCGTTTGGGGTTTCCTGACGGTTTCAAATATAATTTGGTGTTGTGATCTGATCTGGTCCTTATCCCTCCTAGCAGTCTCTATCCACATTTTGCACCAAAAATGTTTTGCGTTTACTCTGGGCCAATTTTCTCTCACCCTCCACAAATCTAACTAGGCAATAATGCTCTATATTTACAGCAGTGCTTCCCTATTCTTGTATCAGTTTAGAAAGAGCAGCAGTCTCACAACGGTTTAAACTAGTTCAGACCGGTTCAGACCGGTTCAGACTTGGTTAGGGTTAGGGTTAGGGTTAGGGTTTCGGGTTAGGGTTTAGGGTTAGGGTTAGGGTTAGGGTTAGGGTTAGGGGTTAGGGTTAGGGTTAGGGTTAGGGTTAGGGTTAGGGTTAGGGTTAGGATAAGCAGTATTTTTCCCGGGAGAAAGAGCTGTCGTCCGCTTGCAGGGATCCTGCGCCAAAATTACCAGTCTGAATGCCAAAATTAAGTATGGAGAAAGATTCCTGCCAGGCAAGAGGTGCCATCAAAGAAAGCTCCTGCTTCCAATGGAGTGCCCAGGCTTGCCCACAACCCGGACATTTTACCCTGAGGGTAAGCGTTTTGTTTTCTGGGATAAAGGGCTGTTGTTCACTTGCAGGAATTCTGTGATGAAATTTCCAATCTGACTCCAAAATCGAATACGGACAAAGATCGCTCTCAGACTGAAGGTGGCTGGACAGATAGCTCCTGCTGCCCATAGAGTTCCAAGGCTGGCCCACCAATTGTACCCGATATCTCAAGGGTTGACACTCGCCTTCCTGGGAGAAAGGGCTTTTGTGCACTTGCAGATGTCCTGCTCTGAAATTGCCGGTCTGATTCCAATATAAAGTACGAATGAAGATTCCTCCCAGACAAGATGTGCCAACACACAAAGCTCTCTCCTTTCGTGGGCTCAGCCTTTCCCACTAACTACTCCTAACAGCCCAGTTCTGTGGGAAAGGGCTGTCGTTTGGTTTTCAGAGAGTAGTGCCGATCATAACAGTATGACCGTCTAAGGCGTACACGTATCAACATACTCTCCATACAGAAGAGGCAAGGACAAAAATGTGTGGCTGCCCCATGCACTGTCACGGGTCTCCCTTCACTTGCATTAGAGTACTTGTGGCTACTAGCTGCCTTTCATGCGGAAATGGTCTGCGATTTGCTCGCAGGAGCCCCGTGCCGATATTGTCAGTCTGCCATCCAACATTGAATATGGACTAAGAATCCTCCCAGAGAAAGGGTGTCACCGCAGCAAGTTCTTGCTGTCCATGGAAGGGTAGGCTGGTCTATCAATTGCACCTTAGATCCCAAGGTTAAGGGCTTTCTTTTTCTGGGGGAACGGCGTTTTGTGCACTAGCAGGAGTCCCACCCCAAACTCAGATGTTCAATTTAGACACCGGAATGCTTCTGAGGATTCCTCCCAGGCAAACGGTGCGAGGGCAGAAAGTTGTCGCCGCTCCCAGAGAGTCACACCGCCCGCCTTTTTGACTGAAGCAAAACGAGGCTCTAGAACTGTAAATCGAAGCATCTTACTGCAAAATCCACTGTTCTCTTCCTCCCCCGCTTTCTCTACCTCACTCAAAAAAGATTTTGTTCCGTACAAATTCTGCAGACCAAGAAACCAACAGGTATGTTGCACAAAGAGCCCAGAGGTAATAAATTATAGCCAAACAGGCTAAGGTAGATATTTGAATAGGTAAAATAGGCCCGAAGCCAAGGCTTTTTCCAAGCTCCAACGGATAGAACATGAAACAATGGAAAGTACAGAAGGTCTCCGGGGTCACCCAAAAATGAGGAATAAATTTGAGACCCTATGATGAAGGCAGGATGTATCACCATGATATTCCTCAGAAGAAAGACCACGCCTCAAACTCCACCCTGACATATAGTAATCCAATAATACAATAACATGGGTACGTATATGAATATGTTGTAATCGTAATTAGAAACTGTATAAATTGCGTGTTTTTACTCAAACATTTCGGAGCTCTTTTTGCCCAGCCCGAGCCGGAGAGCTGCATGACGTCGCCTAATAAATACCTGCTGTTTAAAGGCATAAAACTCTGTCTCTAAGCAGTTTTTACTGTGTAATTTGCTCAGGAACGGAAAGGTGCTTTTGTAATTTGATGGGGGTTTTCTGGTGTTTGGGGGGTTTTTAGGAGCATTTTGTCGTTTGGGGTTTCCTGACGGTTTCAAATATAATTTGGTGTTGTGATCTGATCTGGTCCTTATCCCTCCTAGCAGTCTCTATCCACATTTTGCACCAAAAATGTTTTGCGTTTACTCTGGGTCAATTTTCTCTCACCCTCCACAAATCTAACTAGGCAATAATGCTCTATATTTACAGCAGTGCTTCCCTATTCTTGTATCAGTTTAGAAAGAGCAGCAGTCTCACAACGGTTTAAACTAGTTCAGACCGGTTCAGACCGGTTCAGACTTGGTTAGGGTTAGGGTTAGGGTTAGGGTTTAGGGTTAGGGTTTAGGGTTAGGGTTAGGGTTAGGGTTAGGGTTAGGGTTAGGGTTAGGGTTAGGGTTAGGGTTAGGATAAGCAGTATTTTTCCCGGGAGAAAGAGCTGTCGTCCGCTTGCAGGGATCCTGCGCCAAAATTACCAGTCTGAATGCCAAAATTAAGTATGGAGAAAGATTCCTGCCAGGCAAGAGGTGCCATCAAAGAAAGCTCCTGCTTCCAATGGAGTGCCCAGGCTTGCCCACAACCCGGACATTTTACCCTGAGGGTAAGCGTTTTGTTTTCTGGGATAAAGGGCTGTTGTTCACTTGCAGGAATTCTGTGATGAAATTTCCAATCTGACTCCAAAATCGAATACGGACAAAGATCGCTCTCAGAGTGAAGGTGGCTGGACAGATAGCTCCTGCTGCCCATAGAGTTCCAAGGCTGGCCCACCAATTGTACCCGATATCTCAAGGGTTGGCACTCGCCTTCCTGGGAGAAAGGGCTTTTGTGCACTTGCAGATGTCCTGCTCTGAAATTGCCGGTCTGATTCCAATATAAAGTACGAATGAAGATTCCTCCCAGACAAGATGTGCCAACACACAAAGCTCTCTCCTTTCGTGGGCTCAGCCTTTCCCACTAACTACTCCTAACAGCCCAGTTCTGTGGGAAAGGGCTGTCGTTTGGTTTTCAGAGAGTAGTGCCGATCATAACAGTATGACCGTCTAAGGCGTACACGTATCAACATACTCTCCATACAGAAGAGGCAAGGACAAAAATGTGTGGCTGCCCCATGCACTGTCACGGGTCTCCCTTCACTTGCATTAGAGTACTTGTGGCTACTAGCTGCCTTTCATGCGGAAATGGTCTGCGATTTGCTCGCAGGAGCCCCGTGCCGATATTGTCAGTCTGCCATCCAACATTGAATATGGACTAAGAATCCTCCCAGAGAAAGGGTGTCACCGCAGCAAGTTCTTGCTGTCCATGGAAGGGTAGGCTGGTCTATCAATTGCACCTTAGATCCCAAGGTTAAGGGCTTTCTTTTTCTGGGGGAACGGCGTTTTGTGCACTAGCAGGAGTCCCACCCCAAACTCAGATGTTCGATTTAGACACCGGAATGCTTCTGAGGATTCCTCTCAGGCAAACGGTGCGAGGGCAGAAAGTTGTCGCCGCTCCCAGAGAGTCACACCGCCCGCCTTTTTGACTGAAGCAAAACGAGGCTCTAGAACTGTAAATCGAAGCATCTTACTGCAAAATCCACTGTTCTCTTCCTCCCCCGCTTTCTCTACCTCACTCAAAAAAGATTTTGTTCCGTACAAATTCTGCAGACCAAGAAACCAACAGGTATGTTGCACAAAGAGCCCAGAGGTAATAAATTATAGCCAAACAGGCTAAGGTAGATATTTGAATAGGTAAAATAGGCCCGAAGCCAAGGCTTTTTCCAAGCTCCAACGGATAGAACATGAAACAATGGAAAGTACAGAAGGTCTCCGGGGTCACCCAAAAATGAGGAATAAATTTGAGACCCTATGATGAAGGCAGGATGTATCACCATGATATTCCTCAGAAGAAAGACCACGCCTCAAACTCCACCCTGACATATAGTAATCCAATAATACAATAACATGGGTACGTATATGAATATGTTGTAATCGTAATTAGAAACTGTATAAATTGCGTGTTTTTACTCAAACATTTCGGAGCTCTTTTTGCCCAGCCCGAGCCGGAGAGCTGCATGACGTCGCCTAATAAATACCTGCTGTTTAAAGGCATAAAACTCTGTCTCTAAGCAGTTTTTACTGTGTAATTTGCTCAGGAACGGAAAGGTGCTTTTGTAATTTGATGGGGGTTTTCTGGTGTTTGGGGGGTTTTTAGGAGCATTTTGTCGTTTGGGGTTTCCTGACGGTTTCAAATATAATTTGGTGTTGTGATCTGATCTGGTCCTTATCCCTCCTAGCAGTCTCTATCCACATTTTGCACCAAAAATGTTTTGCGTTTACTCTGGGTCAATTTTCTCTCACCCTCCACAAATCTAACTAGGCAATAATGCTCTATATTTACAGCAGTGCTTCCCTATTCTTGTATCAGTTTAGAAAGAGCAGCAGTCTCACAACGGTTTAAACTAGTTCAGACCGGTTCAGACCGGTTCAGACTTGGTTAGGGTTAGGGTTAGGGTTAGGGTTTAGGGTTAGGGTTTAGGGTTAGGGTTAGGGTTAGGGTTAGGGTTAGGGTTAGGGTTAGGGTTAGGGTTAGGGTTAGGATAAGCAGTATTTTTCCCGGGAGAAAGAGCTGTCGTCCGCTTGCAGGGATCCTGCGCCAAAATTACCAGTCTGAATGCCAAAATTAAGTATGGAGAAAGATTCCTGCCAGGCAAGAGGTGCCATCAAAGAAAGCTCCTGCTTCCAATGGAGTGCCCAGGCTTGCCCACAACCCGGACATTTTACCCTGAGGGTAAGCGTTTTGTTTTCTGGGATAAAGGGCTGTTGTTCACTTGCAGGAATTCTGTGATGAAATTTCCAATCTGACTCCAAAATCGAATACGGACAAAGATCGCTCTCAGAGTGAAGGTGGCTGGACAGATAGCTCCTGCTGCCCATAGAGTTCCAAGGCTGGCCCACCAATTGTACCCGATATCTCAAGGGTTGGCACTCGCCTTCCTGGGAGAAAGGGCTTTTGTGCACTTGCAGATGTCCTGCTCTGAAATTGCCGGTCTGATTCCAATATAAAGTACGAATGAAGATTCCTCCCAGACAAGATGTGCCAACACACAAAGCTCTCTCCTTTCGTGGGCTCAGCCTTTCCCACTAACTACTCCTAACAGCCCAGTTCTGTGGGAAAGGGCTGTCGTTTGGTTTTCAGAGAGTAGTGCCGATCATAACAGTATGACCGTCTAAGGCGTACACGTATCAACATACTCTCCATACAGAAGAGGCAAGGACAAAAATGTGTGGCTGCCCCATGCACTGTCACGGGTCTCCCTTCACTTGCATTAGAGTACTTGTGGCTACTAGCTGCCTTTCATGCGGAAATGGTCTGCGATTTGCTCGCAGGAGCCCCGTGCCGATATTGTCAGTCTGCCATCCAACATTGAATATGGACTAAGAATCCTCCCAGAGAAAGGGTGTCACCGCAGCAAGTTCTTGCTGTCCATGGAAGGGTAGGCTGGTCTATCAATTGCACCTTAGATCCCAAGGTTAAGGGCTTTCTTTTTCTGGGGGAACGGCGTTTTGTGCACTAGCAGGAGTCCCACCCCAAACTCAGATGTTCGATTTAGACACCGGAATGCTTCTGAGGATTCCTCTCAGGCAAACGGTGCGAGGGCAGAAAGTTGTCGCCGCTCCCAGAGAGTCACACCGCCCGCCTTTTTGACTGAAGCAAAACGAGGCTCTAGAACTGTAAATCGAAGCATCTTACTGCAAAATCCACTGTTCTCTTCCTCCCCCGCTTTCTCTACCTCACTCAAAAAAGATTTTGTTCCGTACAAATTCTGCAGACCAAGAAACCAACAGGTACGTTGCACAAAGAGCCCAGAGGTAATAAATTATAGCCAAACAGGCTAAGGTAGATATTTGAATAGGTAAAATAGGCCCGAAGCCAAGGCTTTTTCCAAGCTCCAACGGATAGAACATGAAACAATGGAAAGTACAGAAGGTCTCCGGGGTCACCCAAAAATGAGGAATAAATTTGAGACCCTATGATGAAGGCAGGATGTATCACCATGATATTCCTCAGAAGAAAGACCACGCCTCAAACTCCACCCTGACATATAGTAATCCAATAATACAATAACATGGGTACGTATATGAATATGTTGTAATCGTAATTAGAAACTGTATAAATTGCGTGTTTTTACTCAAACATTTCGGAGCTCTTTTTGCCCAGCCCGAGCCGGAGAGCTGCATGACGTCGCCTAATAAATACCTGCTGTTTAAAGGCATAAAACTCTGTCTCTAAGCAGTTTTTACTGTGTAATTTGCTTAGGAACGGTAAGGTGCTTTTGTAATTTGATGGGGGTTTTCTGGTGTTTGGGGGGTTTTTAGGAGCATTTTGTCGTTTGGGGTTTCCTGACGGTTTCAAATATAATTTGGTGTTGTGATCTGATCTGGTCCTTATCCCTCCTAGCAGTCTCTATCCACATTTTGCACCAAAAATGTTTTGCGTTTACTCTGGGCCAATTTTCTCTCACCCTCCACAAATCTAACTAGGCAATAATGCTCTATATTTACAGCAGTGCTTCCCTATTCTTGTATCAGTTTAGAAAGAGCAGCAGTCTCACAACGGTTTAAACTAGTTCAGACCGGTTCAGACCGGTTCAGACTTGGTTAGGGTTAGGGTTAGGGTTAGGGTTTCGGGTTAGGGTTTAGGGTTAGGGTTAGGGTTAGGGTTAGGGTTAGGGTTAGGGTTAGGGTTAGGGTTAGGGTTAGGGTTAGGGTTAGGATAAGCAGTATTTTTCCCGGGAGAAAGAGCTGTCGTCCGCTTGCAGGGATCCTGCGCCAAAATTACCAGTCTGAATGCCAAAATTAAGTATGGAGAAAGATTCCTGCCAGGCAAGAGGTGCCATCAAAGAAAGCTCCTGCTTCCAATGGAGTGCCCAGGCTTGCCCACAACCCGGACATTTTACCCTGAGGGTAAGCGTTTTGTTTTCTGGGATAAAGGGCTGTTGTTCACTTGCAGGAATTCTGTGATGAAATTTCCAATCTGACTCCAAAATCGAATACGGACAAAGATCGCTCTCAGACTGAAGGTGGCTGGACAGATAGCTCCTGCTGCCCATAGAGTTCCAAGGCTGGCCCACCAATTGTACCCGATATCTCAAGGGTTGGCACTCGCCTTCCTGGGAGAAAGGGCTTTTGTGCACTTGCAGATGTCCTGCTCTGAAATTGCCGGTCTGATTCCAATATAAAGTACGAATGAAGATTCCTCCCAGACAAGATGTGCCAACACACAAAGCTCTCTCCTTTGGTGGGCTCAGCCTTTCCCACTAACTACTCCTAACAGCCCAGTTCTGTGGGAAAGGGCTGTCGTTTGGTTTTCAGAGAGTAGTGCCGATCATAACAGTATGACCGTCTAAGGCGTACACGTATCAACATACTCTCCATACAGAAGAGGCAAGGACAAAAATGTGTGGCTGCCCCATGCACTGTCACGGGTCTCCCTTCACTTGCATTAGAGTACTTGTGGCTACTAGCTGCCTTTCATGCGGAAATGGTCTGCGATTTGCTCGCAGGAGCCCCGTGCCGATATTGTCAGTCTGCCATCCAACACTGAATATGGACTAAGAATCCTCCCAGAGAAAGGGTGTCACCGCAGCAAGTTCTTGCTGTCCATGGAAGGGTAGGCTGGTCTATCAATTGCACCTTAGATCCCAAGGTTAAGGGCTTTCTTTTTCTGGGGGAACGGCGTTTTGTGCACTAGCAGGAGTCCCACCCCAAACTCAGATGTTCAATTTAGACACCGGAATGCTTCTGAGGATTCCTCTCAGGCAAACGGTGCGAGGGCAGAAAGTTGTCGCCGCTCCCAGAGAGTCACACCGCCCGCCTTTTTGACTGAAGCAAAACGAGGCTCTAGAACTGTAAATCGAAGCATCTTACTGCAAAATCCACTGTTCTCTTCCTCCCCCGCTTTCTCTACCTCACTCAAAAAAGATTTTGTTCCGTACAAATTCTGCAGACCAAGAAACCAACAGGTACGTTGCACAAAGAGCCCAGAGGTAATAAATTATAGCCAAACAGGCTAAGGTAGATATTTGAATAGGTAAAATAGGCCCGAAGCCAAGGCTTTTTCCAAGCTCCAACGGATAGAACATGAAACAATGGAAAGTACAGAAGGTCTCCGGGGTCACCCAAAAATGAGGAATAAATTTGAGACCCTATGATGAAGGCAGGATGTATCACCATGATATTCCTCAGAAGAAAGACCACGCCTCAAACTCCACCCTGACATATAGTAATCCAATAATACAATAACATGGGTACGTATATGAATATGTTGTAATCGTAATTAGAAACTGTATAAATTGCGTGTTTTTACTCAAACATTTCGGAGCTCTTTTTGCCCAGCCCGAGCCGGAGAGCTGCATGACGTCGCCTAATAAATACCTGCTGTTTAAAGGCATAAAACTCTGTCTCTAAGCAGTTTTTACTGTGTAATTTGCTTAGGAACGGTAAGGTGCTTTTGTAATTTGATGGGGGTTTTCTGGTGTTTGGGGGGTTTTTAGGAGCATTTTGTCGTTTGGGGTTTCCTGACGGTTTCAAATATAATTTGGTGTTGTGATCTGATCTGGTCCTTATCCCTCCTAGCAGTCTCTATCCACATTTTGCACCAAAAATGTTTTGCGTTTACTCTGGGCCAATTTTCTCTCACCCTCCACAAATCTAACTAGGCAATAATGCTCTATATTTACAGCAGTGCTTCCCTATTCTTGTATCAGTTTAGAAAGAGCAGCAGTCTCACAACGGTTTAAACTAGTTCAGACCGGTTCAGACCGGTTCAGACTTGGTTAGGGTTAGGGTTAGGGTTAGGGTTTAGGGTTAGGGTTTAGGGTTAGGGTTAGGGTTAGGGTTAGGGTTAGGGGTTAGGGTTAGGGTTGGGGTTAGGGTTAGGGTTAGGGTTAGGGTTAGGATAAGCAGTATTTTTCCCGGGAGAAAGAGCTGTCGTCCGCTTGCAGGGATCCTGCGCCAAAATTACCAGTCTGAATGCCAAAATTAAGTATGGAGAAAGATTCCTGCCAGGCAAGAGGTGCCATCAAAGAAAGCTCCTGCTTCCAATGGAGTGCCCAGGCTTGCCCACAACCCGGACATTTTACCCTGAGGGTAAGCGTTTTGTTTTCTGGGATAAAGGGCTGTTGTTCACTTGCAGGAATTCTGTGATGAAATTTCCAATCTGACTCCAAAATCGAATACGGACAAAGATCGCTCTCAGACTGAAGGTGGCTGGACAGATAGCTCCTGCTGCCCATAGAGTTCCAAGGCTGGCCCACCAATTGTACCCGATATCTCAAGGGTTGGCACTCGCCTTCCTGGGAGAAAGGGCTTTTGTGCACTTGCAGATGTCCTGCTCTGAAACTGCCGGTCTGATTCCAATATAAAGTACGAATGAAGATTCCTCCCAGACAAGATGTGCCAACACACAAAGCTCTCTCCTTTGGTGGGCTCAGCCTTTCCCACTAACTACTCCTAACAGCCCAGTTCTGTGGGAAAGGGCTGTCGTTTGGTTTTCAGAGAGTAGTGCCGATCATAACAGTATGACCGTCTAAGGCGTACACGTATCAACATACTCTCCATACAGAAGAGGCAAGGACAAAAATGTGTGGCTGCCCCATGCACTGTCACGGGTCTCCCTTCACTTGCATTAGAGTACTTGTGGCTACTAGCTGCCTTTCATGCGGAAATGGTCTGCGATTTGCTCGCAGGAGCCCCGTGCCGATATTGTCAGTCTGCCATCCAACATTGAATATGGACTAAGAATCCTCCCAGAGAAAGGGTGTCACCGCAGCAAGTTCTTGCTGTCCATGGAAGGGTAGGCTGGTCTATCAATTGCACCTTAGATCCCAAGGTTAAGGGCTTTCTTTTTCTGGGGGAACGGCGTTTTGTGCACTAGCAGGAGTCCCACCCCAAACTCAGATGTTCAATTTAGACACCGGAATGCTTCTGAGGATTCCTCTCAGGCAAACGGTGCGAGGGCAGAAAGTTGTCGCCGCTCCCAGAGAGTCACACCGCCCGCCTTTTTGACTGAAGCAAAACGAGGCTCTAGAACTGTAAATCGAAGCATCTTACTGCAAAATCCACTGTTCTCTTCCTCCCCCGCTTTCTCTACCTCACTCAAAAAAGATTTTGTTCCGTACAAATTCTGCAGACCAAGAAACCAACAGGTACGTTGCACAAAGAGCCCAGAGGTAATAAATTATAGCCAAACAGGCTAAGGTAGATATTTGAATAGGTAAAATAGGCCCGAAGCCAAGGCTTTTTCCAAGCTCCAACGGATAGAACATGAAACAATGGAAAGTACAGAAGGTCTCCGGGGTCACCCAAAAATGAGGAATAAATTTGAGACCCTATGATGAAGGCAGGATGTATCACCATGATATTCCTCAGAAGAAAGACCACGCCTCAAACTCCACCCGGACATATAGTAATCCAATAATACAATAACATGGGTACGTATATGAATATGTTGTAATCGTAATTAGAAACTGTATAAATTGCGTGTTTTTACTCAAACATTTCGGAGCTCTTTTTGCCCAGCCCGAGCCGGAGAGCTGCATGACGTCGCCTAATAAATACCTGCTGTTTAAAGGCATAAAACTCTGTCTCTAAGCAGTTTTTACTGTGTAATTTGCTTAGGAACGGTAAGGTGCTTTTGTAATTTGATGGGGGTTTTCTGGTGTTTGGGGGGTTTTTAGGAGCATTTTGTCGTTTGGGGTTTCCTGACGGTTTCAAATATAATTTGGTGTTGTGATCTGATCTGGTCCTTATCCCTCCTAGCAGTCTCTATCCACATTTTGCACCAAAAATGTTTTGCGTTTACTCTGGGCCAATTTTCTCTCACCCTCCACAAATCTAACTAGGCAATAATGCTCTATATTTACAGCAGTGCTTCCCTATTCTTGTATCAGTTTAGAAAGAGCAGCAGTCTCACAACGGTTTAAACTAGTTCAGACCGGTTCAGACCGGTTCAGACTTGGTTAGGGTTAGGGTTAGGGTTAGGGTTTAGGGTTAGGGTTTAGGGTTAGGGTTAGGGTTAGGGTTAGGGTTAGGGGTTAGGGTTAGGGTTGGGGTTAGGGTTAGGGTTAGGGTTAGGGTTAGGATAAGCAGTATTTTTCCCGGGAGAAAGAGCTGTCGTCCGCTTGCAGGGATCCTGCGCCAAAATTACCAGTCTGAATGCCAAAATTAAGTATGGAGAAAGATTCCTGCCAGGCAAGAGGTGCCATCAAAGAAAGCTCCTGCTTCCAATGGAGTGCCCAGGCTTGCCCACAACCCGGACATTTTACCCTGAGGGTAAGCGTTTTGTTTTCTGGGATAAAGGGCTGTTGTTCACTTGCAGGAATTCTGTGATGAAATTTCCAATCTGACTCCAAAATCGAATACGGACAAAGATCGCTCTCAGACTGAAGGTGGCTGGACAGATAGCTCCTGCTGCCCATAGAGTTCCAAGGCTGGCCCACCAATTGTACCCGATATCTCAAGGGTTGGCACTCGCCTTCCTGGGAGAAAGGGCTTTTGTGCACTTGCAGATGTCCTGCTCTGAAACTGCCGGTCTGATTCCAATATAAAGTACGAATGAAGATTCCTCCCAGACAAGATGTGCCAACACACAAAGCTCTCTCCTTTGGTGGGCTCAGCCTTTCCCACTAACTACTCCTAACAGCCCAGTTCTGTGGGAAAGGGCTGTCGTTTGGTTTTCAGAGAGTAGTGCCGATCATAACAGTATGACCGTCTAAGGCGTACACGTATCAACATACTCTCCATACAGAAGAGGCAAGGACAAAAATGTGTGGCTGCCCCATGCACTGTCACGGGTCTCCCTTCACTTGCATTAGAGTACTTGTGGCTACTAGCTGCCTTTCATGCGGAAATGGTCTGCGATTTGCTCGCAGGAGCCCCGTGCCGATATTGTCAGTCTGCCATCCAACATTGAATATGGACTAAGAATCCTCCCAGAGAAAGGGTGTCACCGCAGCAAGTTCTTGCTGTCCATGGAAGGGTAGGCTGGTCTATCAATTGCACCTTAGATCCCAAGGTTAAGGGCTTTCTTTTTCTGGGGGAACGGCGTTTTGTGCACTAGCAGGAGTCCCACCCCAAACTCAGATGTTCAATTTAGACACCGGAATGCTTCTGAGGATTCCTCTCAGGCAAACGGTGCGAGGGCAGAAAGTTGTCGCCGCTCCCAGAGAGTCACACCGCCCGCCTTTTTGACTGAAGCAAAACGAGGCTCTAGAACTGTAAATCGAAGCATCTTACTGCAAAATCCACTGTTCTCTTCCTCCCCCGCTTTCTCTACCTCACTCAAAAAAGATTTTGTTCCGTACAAATTCTGCAGACCTAGAAACCAACAGGTACGTTGCACAAAGAGCCCAGAGGTAATAAATTATAGCCAAACAGGCTAAGGTAGATATTTGAATAGGTAAAATAGGCCCGAAGCCAAGGCTTTTTCCAAGCTCCAACGGATAGAACATGAAACAATGGAAAGTACAGAAGGTCTCCGGGGTCACCCAAAAATGAGGAATAAATTTGAGACCCTATGATGAAGGCAGGATGTATCACCATGATATTCCTCAGAAGAAAGACCACGCCTCAAACTCCACCCTGACATATAGTAATCCAATAATACAATAACATGGGTACGTATATGAATATGTTGTAATCGTAATTAGAAACTGTATAAATTGCGTGTTTTTACTCAAACATTTCGGAGCTCTTTTTGCCCAGCCCGAGCCGGAGAGCTGCATGACGTCGCCTAATAAATACCTGCTGTTTAAAGGCATAAAACTCTGTCTCTAAGCAGTTTTTACTGTGTAATTTGCTTAGGAACGGTAAGGTGCTTTTGTAATTTGATGGGGGTTTTCTGGTGTTTGGGGGGTTTTTAGGAGCATTTTGTCGTTTGGGGTTTCCTGACGGTTTCAAATATAATTTGGTGTTGTGATCTGATCTGGTCCTTATCCCTCCTAGCAGTCTCTATCCACATTTTGCACCAAAAATGTTTTACGTTTACTCTGGGCCAATTTTCTCTCACCCTCCACAAATCTAACTAGGCAATAATGCTCTATATTTACAGCAGTGCTTCCCTATTCTTGTATCAGTTTAGAAAGAGCAGCAGTCTCACAACGGTTTAAACTAGTTCAGACCGGTTCAGACCGGTTCAGACTTGGTTAGGGTTAGGGTTAGGGTTAGGGTTTAGGGTTAGGGTTTAGGGTTAGGGTTAGGGTTAGGGTTAGGGTTAGGGGTTAGGGTTAGGGTTAGGGTTAGGGTTAGGGTTAGGGTTAGGGTTAGGATAAGCAGTATTTTTCCCGGGAGAAAGAGCTGTCGTCCGCTTGCAGGGATCCTGCGCCAAAATTACCAGTCTGAATGCCAAAATTAAGTATGGAGAAAGATTCCTGCCAGGCAAGAGGTGCCATCAAAGAAAGCTCCTGCTTCCAATGGAGTGCCCAGGCTTGCCCACAACCCGGACATTTTACCCTGAGGGTAAGCGTTTTGTTTTCTGGGATAAAGGGCTGTTGTTCACTTGCAGGAATTCTGTGATGAAATTTCCAATCTGACTCCAAAATCGAATACGGACAAAGATCGCTCTCAGACTGAAGGTGGCTGGACAGATAGCTCCTGCTGCCCATAGAGTTCCAAGGCTGGCCCACCAATTGTACCCGATATCTCAAGGGTTGGCACTCGCCTTCCTGGGAGAAAGGGCTTTTGTGCACTTGCAGATGTCCTGCTCTGAAATTGCCGGTCTGATTCCAATATAAAGTACGAATGAAGATTCCTCCCAGACAAGATGTGCCAACACACAAAGCTCTCTCCTTTCGTGGGCTCAGCCTTTCCCACTAACTACTCCTAACAGCCCAGTTCTGTGGGAAAGGGCTGTCGTTTGGTTTTCAGAGAGTAGTGCCGATCATAACAGTATGACCGTCTAAGGCGTACACGTATCAACATACTCTCCATACAGAAGAGGCAAGGACAAAAATGTGTGGCTGCCCCATGCACTGTCACGGGTCTCCCTTCACTTGCATTAGAGTACTTGTGGCTACTAGCTGCCTTTCATGCGGAAATGGTCTGCGATTTGCTCGCAGGAGCCCCGTGCCGATATTGTCAGTCTGCCATCCAACATTGAATATGGACTAAGAATCCTCCCAGAGAAAGGGTGTCACCGCAGCAAGTTCTTGCTGTCCATGGAAGGGTAGGCTGGTCTATCAATTGCACCTTAGATCCCAAGGTTAAGGGCTTTCTTTTTCTGGGGGAACGGCGTTTTGTGCACTAGCAGGAGTCCCACCCCAAACTCAGATGTTCAATTTAGACACCGGAATGCTTCTGAGGATTCCTCTCAGGCAAACGGTGCGAGGGCAGAAAGTTGTCGCCGCTCCCAGAGAGTCACACCGCCCGCCTTTTTGACTGAAGCAAAACGAGGCTCTAGAACTGTAAATCGAAGCATCTTACTGCAAAATCCACTGTTCTCTTCCTCCCCCGCTTTCTCTACCTCACTCAAAAAAGATTTTGTTCCGTACAAATTCTGCAGACCTAGAAACCAACAGGTACGTTGCACAAAGAGCCCAGAGGTAATAAATTATAGCCAAACAGGCTAAGGTAGATATTTGAATAGGTAAAATAGGCCCGAAGCCAAGGCTTTTTCCAAGCTCCAACGGATAGAACATGAAACAATGGAAAGTACAGAAGGTCTCCGGGGTCACCCAAAAATGAGGAATAAATTTGAGACCCTATGATGAAGGCAGGATGTATCACCATGATATTCCTCAGAAGAAAGACCACGCCTCAAACTCCACCCTGACATATAGTAATCCAATAATACAATAACATGGGTACGTATATGAATATGTTGTAATCGTAATTAGAAACTGTATAAATTGCGTGTTTTTACTCAAACATTTCGGAGCTCTTTTTGCCCAGCCCGAGCCGGAGAGCTGCATGACGTCGCCTAATAAATACCTGCTGTTTAAAGGCATAAAACTCTGTCTCTAAGCAGTTTTTACTGTGTAATTTGCTTAGGAACGGTAAGGTGCTTTTGTAATTTGATGGGGGTTTTCTGGTGTTTGGGGGGTTTTTAGGAGCATTTTGTCGTTTGGGGTTTCCTGACGGTTTCAAATATAATTTGGTGTTGTGATCTGATCTGGTCCTTATCCCTCCTAGCAGTCTCTATCCACATTTTGCACCAAAAATGTTTTACGTTTACTCTGGGCCAATTTTCTCTCACCCTCCACAAATCTAACTAGGCAATAATGCTCTATATTTACAGCAGTGCTTCCCTATTCTTGTATCAGTTTAGAAAGAGCAGCAGTCTCACAACGGTTTAAACTAGTTCAGACCGGTTCAGACCGGTTCAGACTTGGTTAGGGTTAGGGTTAGGGTTAGGGTTTAGGGTTAGGGTTTAGGGTTAGGGTTAGGGTTAGGGTTAGGGTTAGGGGTTAGGGTTAGGGTTAGGGTTAGGGTTAGGGTTAGGGTTAGGGTTAGGATAAGCAGTATTTTTCCCGGGAGAAAGAGCTGTCGTCCGCTTGCAGGGATCCTGCGCCAAAATTACCAGTCTGAATGCCAAAATTAAGTATGGAGAAAGATTCCTGCCAGGCAAGAGGTGCCATCAAAGAAAGCTCCTGCTTCCAATGGAGTGCCCAGGCTTGCCCACAACCCGGACATTTTACCCTGAGGGTAAGCGTTTTGTTTTCTGGGATAAAGGGCTGTTGTTCACTTGCAGGAATTCTGTGATGAAATTTCCAATCTGACTCCAAAATCGAATACGGACAAAGATCGCTCTCAGACTGAAGGTGGCTGGACAGATAGCTCCTGCTGCCCATAGAGTTCCAAGGCTGGCCCACCAATTGTACCCGATATCTCAAGGGTTGGCACTCGCCTTCCTGGGAGAAAGGGCTTTTGTGCACTTGCAGATGTCCTGCTCTGAAATTGCCGGTCTGATTCCAATATAAAGTACGAATGAAGATTCCTCCCAGACAAGATGTGCCAACACACAAAGCTCTCTCCTTTCGTGGGCTCAGCCTTTCCCACTAACTACTCCTAACAGCCCAGTTCTGTGGGAAAGGGCTGTCGTTTGGTTTTCAGAGAGTAGTGCCGATCATAACAGTATGACCGTCTAAGGCGTACACGTATCAACATACTCTCCATACAGAAGAGGCAAGGACAAAAATGTGTGGCTGCCCCATGCACTGTCACGGGTCTCCCTTCACTTGCATTAGAGTACTTGTGGCTACTAGCTGCCTTTCATGCGGAAATGGTCTGCGATTTGCTCGCAGGAGCCCCGTGCCGATATTGTCAGTCTGCCATCCAACATTGAATATGGACTAAGAATCCTCCCAGAGAAAGGGTGTCACCGCAGCAAGTTCTTGCTGTCCATGGAAGGGTAGGCTGGTCTATCAATTGCACCTTAGATCCCAAGGTTAAGGGCTTTCTTTTTCTGGGGGAACGGCGTTTTGTGCACTAGCAGGAGTCCCACCCCAAACTCAGATGTTCAATTTAGACACCGGAATGCTTCTGAGGATTCCTCTCAGGCAAACGGTGCGAGGGCAGAAAGTTGTCGCCGCTCCCAGAGAGTCACACCGCCCGCCTTTTTGACTGAAGCAAAACGAGGCTCTAGAACTGTAAATCGAAGCATCTTACTGCAAAATCCACTGTTCTCTTCCTCCCCCGCTTTCTCTACCTCACTCAAAAAAGATTTTGTTCCGTACAAATTCTGCAGACCAAGAAACCAACAGGTACGTTGCACAAAGAGCCCAGAGGTAATAAATTATAGCCAAACAGGCTAAGGTAGATATTTGAATAGGTAAAATAGGCCCGAAGCCAAGGCTTTTTCCAAGCTCCAACGGATAGAACATGAAACAATGGAAAGTACAGAAGGTCTCCGGGGTCACCCAAAAATGAGGAATAAATTTGAGACCCTATGATGAAGGCAGGATGTATCACCATGATATTCCTCAGAAGAAAGACCACGCCTCAAACTCCACCCTGACATATAGTAATCCAATAATACAATAACATGGGTACGTATATGAATATGTTGTAATCGTAATTAGAAACTGTATAAATTGCGTGTTTTTACTCAAACATTTCGGAGCTCTTTTTGCCCAGCCCGAGCCGGAGAGCTGCATGACGTCGCCTAATAAATACCTGCTGTTTAAAGGCATAAAACTCTGTCTCTAAGCAGTTTTTACTGTGTAATTTGCTTAGGAACGGTAAGGTGCTTTTGTAATTTGATGGGGGTTTTCTGGTGTTTGGGGGGTTTTTAGGAGCATTTTGTCGTTTGGGGTTTCCTGACGGTTTCAAATATAATTTGGTGTTGTGATCTGATCTGGTCCTTATCCCTCCTAGCAGTCTCTATCCACATTTTGCACCAAAAATGTTTTGCGTTTACTCTGGGCCAATTTTCTCTCACCCTCCACAAATCTAACTAGGCAATAATGCTCTATATTTACAGCAGTGCTTCCCTATTCTTGTATCAGTTTAGAAAGAGCAGCAGTCTCACAACGGTTTAAACTAGTTCAGACCGGTTCAGACCGGTTCAGACTTGGTTAGGGTTAGGGTTAGGGTTAGGGTTTAGGGTTAGGGTTTAGGGTTAGGGTTAGGGTTAGGGTTAGGGTTAGGGGTTAGGGTTAGGGTTAGGGTTAGGGTTAGGGTTAGGGTTAGGGTTAGGATAAGCAGTATTTTTCCCGGGAGAAAGAGCTGTCGTCCGCTTGCAGGGATCCTGCGCCAAAATTACCAGTCTGAATGCCAAAATTAAGTATGGAGAAAGATTCCTGCCAGGCAAGAGGTGCCATCAAAGAAAGCTCCTGCTTCCAATGGAGTGCCCAGGCTTGCCCACAACCCGGACATTTTACCCTGAGGGTAAGCGTTTTGTTTTCTGGGATAAAGGGCTGTTGTTCACTTGCAGGAATTCTGTGATGAAATTTCCAATCTGACTCCAAAATCGAATACGGACAAAGATCGCTCTCAGACTGAAGGTGGCTGGACAGATAGCTCCTGCTGCCCATAGAGTTCCAAGGCTGGCCCACCAATTGTACCCGATATCTCAAGGGTTGGCACTCGCCTTCCTGGGAGAAAGGGCTTTTGTGCACTTGCAGATGTCCTGCTCTGAAATTGCCGGTCTGATTCCAATATAAAGTACGAATGAAGATTCCTCCCAGACAAGATGTGCCAACACACAAAGCTCTCTCCTTTGGTGGGCTCAGCCTTTCCCACTAACTACTCCTAACAGCCCAGTTCTGTGGGAAAGGGCTGTCGTTTGGTTTTCAGAGAGTAGTGCCGATCATAACAGTATGACCGTCTAAGGCGTACACGTATCAACATACTCTCCATACAGAAGAGGCAAGGACAAAAATGTGTGGCTGCCCCATGCACTGTCACGGGTCTCCCTTCACTTGCATTAGAGTACTTGTGGCTACTAGCTGCCTTTCATGCGGAAATGGTCTGCGATTTGCTCGCAGGAGCCCCGTGCCGATATTGTCAGTCTGCCATCCAACATTGAATATGGACTAAGAATCCTCCCAGAGAAAGGGTGTCACCGCAGCAAGTTCTTGCTGTCCATGGAAGGGTAGGCTGGTCTATCAATTGCACCTTAGATCCCAAGGTTAAGGGCTTTCTTTTTCTGGGGGAACGGCGTTTTGTGCACTAGCAGGAGTCCCACCCCAAACTCAGATGTTCGATTTAGACACCGGAATCCTTCTGAGGATTCCTCTCAGGCAAACGGTGCGAGGGCAGAAAGTTGTCGCCGCTCCCAGAGAGTCACACCGCCCGCCTTTTTGACTGAAGCAAAATGAGGCTCTAGAACTGTAAATCGAAGCATCTTACTGCAAAATCCACTGTTCTCTTCCTCCCCCGCTTTCTCTACCTCACTCAAAAAAGATTTTGTTCCGTACAAATTCTGCAGACCAAGAAACCAACAGGTACATTGCACAAAGAGCCCAGAGGTAATAAATTATAGCCAAACAGGCTAAGGTAGATATTTGAATAGGTAAAATAGGCCCGAAGCCAAGGCTTTTTCCAAGCTCCAACGGATAGAACATGAAACAATGGAAAGTACAGAAGGTCTCCGGGGTCACCCAAAAATGAGGAATAAATTTGAGACCCTATGATGAAGGCAGGATGTATCACCATGATATTCCTCAGAAGAAAGACCACGCCTCAAACTCCACCCTGACATATAGTAATCCAATAATACAATAACATGGGTACGTATATGAATATGTTGTAATCGTAATTAGAAACTGTATAAATTGCGTGTTTTTACTCAAACATTTCGGAGCTCTTTTTGCCCAGCCCGAGCCGGAGAGCTGCATGACGTCGCCTAATAAATACCTGCTGTTTAAAGGCATAAAACTCTGTCTCTAAGCAGTTTTTACTGTGTAATTTGCTTAGGAACGGTAAGGTGCTTTTGTAATTTGATGGGGGTTTTCTGGTGTTTGGGGGGTTTTTAGGAGCATTTTGTCGTTTGGGGTTTCCTGACGGTTTCAAATATAATTTGGTGTTGTGATCTGATCTGGTCCTTATCCCTCCTAGCAGTCTCTATCCACATTTTGCACCAAAAATGTTTTGCGTTTACTCTGGGCCAATTTTCTCTCACCCTCCACAAATCTAACTAGGCAATAATGCTCTATATTTACAGCAGTGCTTCCCTATTCTTGTATCAGTTTAGAAAGAGCAGCAGTCTCACAACGGTTTAAACTAGTTCAGACCGGTTCAGACCGGTTCAGACTTGGTTAGGGTTAGGGTTAGGGTTAGGGTTTAGGGTTAGGGTTTAGGGTTAGGGTTAGGGTTAGGGTTAGGGTTAGGGGTTAGGGTTAGGGTTAGGGTTAGGGTTAGGGTTAGGGTTAGGGTTAGGATAAGCAGTATTTTTCCCGGGAGAAAGAGCTGTCGTCCGCTTGCAGGGATCCTGCGCCAAAATTACCAGTCTGAATGCCAAAATTAAGTATGGAGAAAGATTCCTGCCAGGCAAGAGGTGCCATCAAAGAAAGCTCCTGCTTCCAATGGAGTGCCCAGGCTTGCCCACAACCCGGACATTTTACCCTGAGGGTAAGCGTTTTGTTTTCTGGGATAAAGGGCTGTTGTTCACTTGCAGGAATTCTGTGATGAAATTTCCAATCTGACTCCAAAATCGAATACGGACAAAGATCGCTCTCAGACTGAAGGTGGCTGGACAGATAGCTCCTGCTGCCCATAGAGTTCCAAGGCTGGCCCACCAATTGTACCCGATATCTCAAGGGTTGGCACTCGCCTTCCTGGGAGAAAGGGCTTTTGTGCACTTGCAGATGTCCTGCTCTGAAATTGCCGGTCTGATTCCAATATAAAGTACGAATGAAGATTCCTCCCAGACAAGATGTGCCAACACACAAAGCTCTCTCCTTTGGTGGGCTCAGCCTTTCCCACTAACTACTCCTAACAGCCCAGTTCTGTGGGAAAGGGCTGTCGTTTGGTTTTCAGAGAGTAGTGCCGATCATAACAGTATGACCGTCTAAGGCGTACACGTATCAACATACTCTCCATACAGAAGAGGCAAGGACAAAAATGTGTGGCTGCCCCATGCACTGTCACGGGTCTCCCTTCACTTGCATTAGAGTACTTGTGGCTACTAGCTGCCTTTCATGCGGAAATGGTCTGCGATTTGCTCGCAGGAGCCCCGTGCCGATATTGTCAGTCTGCCATCCAACATTGAATATGGACTAAGAATCCTCCCAGAGAAAGGGTGTCACCGCAGCAAGTTCTTGCTGTCCATGGAAGGGTAGGCTGGTCTATCAATTGCACCTTAGATCCCAAGGTTAAGGGCTTTCTTTTTCTGGGGGAACGGCGTTTTGTGCACTAGCAGGAGTCCCACCCCAAACTCAGATGTTCGATTTAGACACCGGAATCCTTCTGAGGATTCCTCTCAGGCAAACGGTGCGAGGGCAGAAAGTTGTCGCCGCTCCCAGAGAGTCACACCGCCCGCCTTTTTGACTGAAGCAAAATGAGGCTCTAGAACTGTAAATCGAAGCATCTTACTGCAAAATCCACTGTTCTCTTCCTCCCCCGCTTTCTCTACCTCACTCAAAAAAGATTTTGTTCCGTACAAATTCTGCAGACCAAGAAACCAACAGGTACATTGCACAAAGAGCCCAGAGGTAATAAATTATAGCCAAACAGGCTAAGGTAGATATTTGAATAGGTAAAATAGGCCCGAAGCCAAGGCTTTTTCCAAGCTCCAACGGATAGAACATGAAACAATGGAAAGTACAGAAGGTCTCCGGGGTCACCCAAAAATGAGGAATAAATTTGAGACCCTATGATGAAGGCAGGATGTATCACCATGATATTCCTCAGAAGAAAGACCACGCCTCAAACTCCACCCTGACATATAGTAATCCAATAATACAATAACATGGGTACGTATATGAATATGTTGTAATCGTAATTAGAAACTGTATAAATTGCGTGTTTTTACTCAAACATTTCGGAGCTCTTTTTGCCCAGCCCGAGCCGGAGAGCTGCATGACGTCGCCTAATAAATACCTGCTGTTTAAAGGCATACAACTCTGTCTTTAAGCAGTTTTTACTGTGTAATTTGCTTAGGAACGGTAAGGTGCTTTTGTAATTTGATGGGGGTTTTCTGGTGTTTAGGGGGTTTTTAGGAGCATTTTGTCGTTTGGGGTTTCCTGACGGTTTCAAATATAATTTGGTGTTGTGATCTGATCTGGTCCTTATCCCTCCTAGCAGTCTCTATCCACATTTTGCACCAAAAATGTTTTGCGTTTACTCTGGGCCAATTTTCTCTCACCCTCCACAAATCTAACTAGGCAATAATGCTCTATATTTACAGCAGTGCTTCCCTATTCTTGTATCAGTTTAGAAAGAGCAGCAGTCTCACAACGGTTTAAACTAGTTCAGACCGGTTCAGACCGGTTCAGACTTGGTTAGGGTTAGGGTTAGGGTTAGGGTTTAGGGTTAGGGTTTAGGGTTAGGGTTAGGGTTAGGGTTAGGGGTTAGGGTTAGGGTTAGGGTTAGGGTTAGGGTTTAGGGTTAGGGTTTAGGGTTAGGGTTAGGGTTAGGGTTAGGGTTAGGGTTAGGGTTAGGGGTTAGGGTTAGGGTTAGGGTTAGGGTTAGGGTTTAGGGTTAGGGTTTAGGGTTAGGGTTAGGGTTAGGGTTAGGGGTTAGGGTTAGGGTTAGGGTTAGGGTTAGGGTTAGGGTTAGGGTTAGGGTTAGGGTTAGGGTTAGGGTTTAGGGTTAGGGTTAGGGTTAGGGTTAGGGTTAGGGTTAGGGTTAGGGTTAGGGTTAGGGTTAGGGTTAGTGTTAGTTGAGCAAGGGTTAGGGTTAGGGTTAGGGTTAGGGTTAGGGTTAGGGTTAGGGTTAGGGTTAGGGTTTAGGGTTAGGGTTAGGGTTAGGGTTAGGGTTAGGGTTAGGGTTAGGGTTAGGGTTAGGGTTAGGGTTAGGGTTAGGGTTAGGGTTAGGGTTAGGGTTAGGGTTAGGGTTAGGGTTAGGGTTAGGGTTAGGGTTAGGGTTAGGGTTAGGGTTAGGGTTAGGGTTAGGGTTAGGGTTAGGGTTAGGGTTAGGGTTAGGGTTAGGGTTAGGGTTAGGGTTAGGGTTAGGGTTAGGGTTAGGGTTAGGGTTAGGGTTAGGGTTAGGGTTAGGGTTAGGGTTAGGGTTAGGGTTAGGGTTAGGGTTAGGGTTAGGGTTAGGGTTAGGGTTAGGGTTAGGGTTAGGGTTAGGGTTAGGGTTAGGGTTAGGGTTAGGGTTAGGGTTAGGGTTAGGGTTAGGGTTAGGGTTAGGGTTAGGGTTAGGGTTAGGGTTAGGGTTAGGGTTAGGGTTAGGGTTAGGGTTAGGGTTAGGGTTAGGGTTAGGGTTAGGGTTAGGGTTAGGGTTAGGGTTAGGGTTAGGGTTAGGGTTAGGGTTAGGGTTAGGGTTAGGGTTAGGGTTAGGGTTAGGGTTAGGGTTAGGGTTAGGGTTAGGGTTAGGGTTAGGGTTAGGGTTAGGGTTAGGGTTAGGGTTAGGGTTAGGGTTAGGGTTAGGGTTAGGGTTAGGGTTAGGGTTAGGGTTAGGGTTAGGGTTAGGGTTAGGGTTAGGGTTAGGGTTAGGGTTAGGGTTAGGGTTAGGGTTAGGGTTAGGGTTAGGGTTAGGGTTAGGGTTAGGGTTAGGGTTAGGGTTAGGGTTAGGGTTAGGGTTAGGGTTAGGGTTAGGGTTAGGGTTAGGGTTAGGGTTAGGGTTAGGGTTAGGGTTAGGGTTAGGGTTAGGGTTAGGGTTAGGGTTAGGGTTAGGGTTAGGGTTAGGGTTAGGGTTAGGGTTAGGGTTAGGGTTAGGGTTAGGGTTAGGGTTAGGGTTAGGGTTAGGGTTAGGGTTAGGGTTAGGGTTAGGGTTAGGGTTAGGGTTAGGGTTAGGGTTAGGGTTAGGGTTAGGGTTAGGGTTAGGGTTAGGGTTAGGGTTAGGGTTAGGGTTAGGGTTAGGGTTAGGGTTAGGGTTAGGGTTAGGGTTAGGGTTAGGGTTAGGGTTAGGGTTAGGGTTAGGGTTAGGGTTAGGGTTAGGGTTAGGGTTAGGGTTAGGGTTAGGGTTAGGGTTAGGGTTAGGGTTAGGGTTAGGGTTAGGGTTAGGGTTAGGGTTAGGGTTAGGGTTAGGGTTAGGGTTAGGGTTAGGGTTAGGGTTAGGGTTAGGGTTAGGGTTAGGGTTAGGGTTAGGGTTAGGGTTAGGGTTAGGGTTAGGGTTAGGGTTAGGGTTAGGGTTAGGGTTAGGGTTAGGGTTAGGGTTAGGGTTAGGGTTAGGGTTAGGGTTAGGGTTAGGGTTAGGGTTAGGGTTAGGGTTAGGGTTAGGGTTAGGGTTAGGGTTAGGGTTAGGGTTAGGGTTAGGGTTAGGGTTAGGGTTAGGGTTAGGGTTAGGGTTAGGGTTAGGGTTAGGGTTAGGGTTAGGGTTAGGGTTAGGGTTAGGGTTAGGGTTAGGGTTAGGGTTAGGGTTAGGGTTAGGGTTAGGGTTAGGGTTAGGGTTAGGGTTAGGGTTAGGGTTAGGGTTAGGGTTAGGGTTAGGGTTAGGGTTAGGGTTAGGGTTAGGGTTAGGGTTAGGGTTAGGGTTAGGGTTAGGGTTAGGGTTAGGGTTAGGGTTAGGGTTAGGGTTAGGGTTAGGGTTAGGGTTAGGGTTAGGGTTAGGGTTAGGGTTAGGGTTAGGGTTAGGGTTAGGGTTAGGGTTAGGGTTAGGGTTAGGGTTAGGGTTAGGGTTAGGGTTAGGGTTAGGGTTAGGGTTAGGGTTAGGGTTAGGGTTAGGGTTAGGGTTAGGGTTAGGGTTAGGGTTAGGGTTAGGGTTAGGGTTAGGGTTAGGGTTAGGGTTAGGGTTAGGGTTAGGGTTAGGGTTAGGGTTAGGGTTAGGGTTAGGGTTAGGGTTAGGGTTAGGGTTAGGGTTAGGGTTAGGGTTAGGGTTAGGGTTAGGGTTAGGGTTAGGGTTAGGGTTAGGGTTAGGGTTAGGGTTAGGGTTAGGGTTAGGGTTAGGGTTAGGGTTAGGGTTAGGGTTAGGGTTAGGGTTAGGGTTAGGGTTAGGGTTAGGGTTAGGGTTAGGGTTAGGGTTAGGGTTAGGGTTAGGGTTAGGGTTAGGGTTAGGGTTAGGGTTAGGGTTAGGGTTAGGGTTAGGGTTAGGGTTAGGGTTAGGGTTAGGGTTAGGGTTAGGGTTAGGGTTAGGGTTAGGGTTAGGGTTAGGGTTAGGGTTAGGGTTAGGGTTAGGGTTAGGGTTAGGGTTAGGGTTAGGGTTAGGGTTAGGGTTAGGGTTAGGGTTAGGGTTAGGGTTAGGGTTAGGGTTAGGGTTAGGGTTAGGGTTAGGGTTAGGGTTAGGGTTAGGGTTAGGGTTAGGGTTAGGGTTAGGGTTAGGGTTAGGGTTAGGGTTAGGGTTAGGGTTAGGGTTAGGGTTAGGGTTAGGGTTAGGGTTAGGGTTAGGGTTAGGGTTAGGGTTAGGGTTAGGGTTAGGGTTAGGGTTAGGGTTAGGGTTAGGGTTAGGGTTAGGGTTAGGGTTAGGGTTAGGGTTAGGGTTAGGGTTAGGGTTAGGGTTAGGGTTAGGGTTAGGGTTAGGGTTAGGGTTAGGGTTAGGGTTAGGGTTAGGGTTAGGGTTAGGGTTAGGGTTAGGGTTAGGGTTAGGGTTAGGGTTAGGGTTAGGGTTAGGGTTAGGGTTAGGGTTAGGGTTAGGGTTAGGGTTAGGGTTAGGGTTAGGGTTAGGGTTAGGGTTAGGGTTAGGGTTAGGGTTAGGGTTAGGGTTAGGGTTAGGGTTAGGGTTAGGGTTAGGGTTAGGGTTAGGGTTAGGGTTAGGGTTAGGGTTAGGGTTAGGGTTAGGGTTAGGGTTAGGGTTAGGGTTAGGGTTAGGGTTAGGGTTAGGGTTAGGGTTAGGGTTAGGGTTAGGGTTAGGGTTAGGGTTAGGGTTAGGGTTAGGGTTAGGGTTAGGGTTAGGGTTAGGGTTAGGGTTAGGGTTAGGGTTAGGGTTAGGGTTAGGGTTAGGGTTAGGGTTAGGGTTAGGGTTAGGGTTAGGGTTAGGGTTAGGGTTAGGGTTAGGGTTAGGGTTAGGGTTAGGGTTAGGGTTAGGGTTAGGGTTAGGGTTAGGGTTAGGGTTAGGGTTAGGGTTAGGGTTAGGGTTAGGGTTAGGGTTAGGGTTAGGGTTAGGGTTAGGGTTAGGGTTAGGGTTAGGGTTAGGGTTAGGGTTAGGGTTAGGGTTAGGGTTAGGGTTAGGGTTAGGGTTAGGGTTAGGGTTAGGGTTAGGGTTAGGGTTAGGGTTAGGGTTAGGGTTAGGGTTAGGGTTAGGGTTAGGGTTAGGGTTAGGGTTAGGGTTAGGGTTAGGGTTAGGGTTAGGGTTAGGGTTAGGGTTAGGGTTAGGGTTAGGGTTAGGGTTAGGGTTAGGGTTAGGGTTAGGGTTAGGGTTAGGGTTAGGGTTAGGGTTAGGGTTAGGGTTAGGGTTAGGGTTAGGGTTAGGGTTAGGGTTAGGGTTAGGGTTAGGGTTAGGGTTAGGGTTAGGGTTAGGGTTAGGGTTAGGGTTAGGGTTAGGGTTAGGGTTAGGGTTAGGGTTAGGGTTAGGGTTAGGGTTAGGGTTAGGGTTAGGGTTAGGGTTAGGGTTAGGGTTAGGGTTAGGGTTAGGGTTAGGGTTAGGGTTAGGGTTAGGGTTAGGGTTAGGGTTAGGGTTAGGGTTAGGGTTAGGGTTAGGGTTAGGGTTAGGGTTAGGGTTAGGGTTAGGGTTAGGGTTAGGGTTAGGGTTAGGGTTAGGGTTAGGGTTAGGGTTAGGGTTAGGGTTAGGGTTAGGGTTAGGGTTAGGGTTAGGGTTAGGGTTAGGGTTAGGGTTAGGGTTAGGGTTAGGGTTAGGGTTAGGGTTAGGGTTAGGGTTAGGGTTAGGGTTAGGGTTAGGGTTAGGGTTAGGGTTAGGGTTAGGGTTAGGGTTAGGGTTAGGGTTAGGGTTAGGGTTAGGGTTAGGGTTAGGGTTAGGGTTAGGGTTAGGGTTAGGGTTAGGGTTAGGGTTAGGGTTAGGGTTAGGGTTAGGGTTAGGGTTAGGGTTAGGGTTAGGGTTAGGGTTAGGGTTAGGGTTAGGGTTAGGGTTAGGGTTAGGGTTAGGGTTAGGGTTAGGGTTAGGGTTAGGGTTAGGGTTAGGGTTAGGGTTAGGGTTAGGGTTAGGGTTAGGGTTAGGGTTAGGGTTAGGGTTAGGGTTAGGGTTAGGGTTAGGGTTAGGGTTAGGGTTAGGGTTAGGGTTAGGGTTAGGGTTAGGGTTAGGGTTAGGGTTAGGGTTAGGGTTAGGGTTAGGGTTAGGGTTAGGGTTAGGGTTAGGGTTAGGGTTAGGGTTAGGGTTAGGGTTAGGGTTAGGGTTAGGGTTAGGGTTAGGGTTAGGGTTAGGGTTAGGGTTAGGGTTAGGGTTAGGGTTAGGGTTAGGGTTAGGGTTAGGGTTAGGGTTAGGGTTAGGGTTAGGGTTAGGGTTAGGGTTAGGGTTAGGGTTAGGGTTAGGGTTAGGGTTAGGGTTAGGGTTAGGGTTAGGGTTAGGGTTAGGGTTAGGGTTAGGGTTAGGGTTAGGGTTAGGGTTAGGGTTAGGGTTAGGGTTAGGGTTAGGGTTAGGGTTAGGGTTAGGGTTAGGGTTAGGGTTAGGGTTAGGGTTAGGGTTAGGGTTAGGGTTAGGGTTAGGGTTAGGGTTAGGGTTAGGGTTAGGGTTAGGGTTAGGGTTAGGGTTAGGGTTAGGGTTAGGGTTAGGGTTAGGGTTAGGGTTAGGGTTAGGGTTAGGGTTAGGGTTAGGGTTAGGGTTAGGGTTAGGGTTAGGGTTAGGGTTAGGGTTAGGGTTAGGGTTAGGGTTAGGGTTAGGGTTAGGGTTAGGGTTAGGGTTAGGGTTAGGGTTAGGGTTAGGGTTAGGGTTAGGGTTAGGGTTAGGGTTAGGGTTAGGGTTAGGGTTAGGGTTAGGGTTAGGGTTAGGGTTAGGGTTAGGGTTAGGGTTAGGGTTAGGGTTAGGGTTAGGGTTAGGGTTAGGGTTAGGGTTAGGGTTAGGGTTAGGGTTAGGGTTAGGGTTAGGGTTAGGGTTAGGGTTAGGGTTAGGGTTAGGGTTAGGGTTAGGGTTAGGGTTAGGGTTAGGGTTAGGGTTAGGGTTAGGGTTAGGGTTAGGGTTAGGGTTAGGGTTAGGGTTAGGGTTAGGGTTAGGGTTAGGGTTAGGGTTAGGGTTAGGGTTAGGGTTAGGGTTAGGGTTAGGGTTAGGGTTAGGGTTAGGGTTAGGGTTAGGGTTAGGGTTAGGGTTAGGGTTAGGGTTAGGGTTAGGGTTAGGGTTAGGGTTAGGGTTAGGGTTAGGGTTAGGGTTAGGGTTAGGGTTAGGGTTAGGGTTAGGGTTAGGGTTAGGGTTAGGGTTAGGGTTAGGGTTAGGGTTAGGGTTAGGGTTAGGGTTAGGGTTAGGGTTAGGGTTAGGGTTAGGGTTAGGGTTAGGGTTAGGGTTAGGGTTAGGGTTAGGGTTAGGGTTAGGGTTAGGGTTAGGGTTAGGGTTAGGGTTAGGGTTAGGGTTAGGGTTAGGGTTAGGGTTAGGGTTAGGGTTAGGGTTAGGGTTAGGGTTAGGGTTAGGGTTAGGGTTAGGGTTAGGGTTAGGGTTAGGGTTAGGGTTAGGGTTAGGGTTAGGGTTAGGGTTAGGGTTAGGGTTAGGGTTAGGGTTAGGGTTAGGGTTAGGGTTAGGGTTAGGGTTAGGGTTAGGGTTAGGGTTAGGGTTAGGGTTAGGGTTAGGGTTAGGGTTAGGGTTAGGGTTAGGGTTAGGGTTAGGGTTAGGGTTAGGGTTAGGGTTAGGGTTAGGGTTAGGGTTAGGGTTAGGGTTAGGGTTAGGGTTAGGGTTAGGGTTAGGGTTAGGGTTAGGGTTAGGGTTAGGGTTAGGGTTAGGGTTAGGGTTAGGGTTAGGGTTAGGGTTAGGGTTAGGGTTAGGGTTAGGGTTAGGGTTAGGGTTAGGGTTAGGGTTAGGGTTAGGGTTAGGGTTAGGGTTAGGGTTAGGGTTAGGGTTAGGGTTAGGGTTAGGGTTAGGGTTAGGGTTAGGGTTAGGGTTAGGGTTAGGGTTAGGGTTAGGGTTAGGGTTAGGGTTAGGGTTAGGGTTAGGGTTAGGGTTAGGGTTAGGGTTAGGGTTAGGGTTAGGGTTAGGGTTAGGGTTAGGGTTAGGGTTAGGGTTAGGGTTAGGGTTAGGGTTAGGGTTAGGGTTAGGGTTAGGGTTAGGGTTAGGGTTAGGGTTAGGGTTAGGGTTAGGGTTAGGGTTAGGGTTAGGGTTAGGGTTAGGGTTAGGGTTAGGGTTAGGGTTAGGGTTAGGGTTAGGGTTAGGGTTAGGGTTAGGGTTAGGGTTAGGGTTAGGGTTAGGGTTAGGGTTAGGGTTAGGGTTAGGGTTAGGGTTAGGGTTAGGGTTAGGGTTAGGGTTAGGGTTAGGGTTAGGGTTAGGGTTAGGGTTAGGGTTAGGGTTAGGGTTAGGGTTAGGGTTAGGGTTAGGGTTAGGGTTAGGGTTAGGGTTAGGGTTAGGGTTAGGGTTAGGGTTAGGGTTAGGGTTAGGGTTAGGGTTAGGGTTAGGGTTAGGGTTAGGGTTAGGGTTAGGGTTAGGGTTAGGGTTAGGGTTAGGGTTAGGGTTAGGGTTAGGGTTAGGGTTAGGGTTAGGGTTAGGGTTAGGGTTAGGGTTAGGGTTAGGGTTAGGGTTAGGGTTAGGGTTAGGGTTAGGGTTAGGGTTAGGGTTAGGGTTAGGGTTAGGGTTAGGGTTAGGGTTAGGGTTAGGGTTAGGGTTAGGGTTAGGGTTAGGGTTAGGGTTAGGGTTAGGGTTAGGGTTAGGGTTAGGGTTAGGGTTAGGGTTAGGGTTAGGGTTAGGGTTAGGGTTAGGGTTAGGGTTAGGGTTAGGGTTAGGGTTAGGGTTAGGGTTAGGGTTAGGGTTAGGGTTAGGGTTAGGGTTAGGGTTAGGGTTAGGGTTAGGGTTAGGGTTAGGGTTAGGGTTAGGGTTAGGGTTAGGGTTAGGGTTAGGGTTAGGGTTAGGGTTAGGGTTAGGGTTAGGGTTAGGGTTAGGGTTAGGGTTAGGGTTAGGGTTAGGGTTAGGGTTAGGGTTAGGGTTAGGGTTAGGGTTAGGGTTAGGGTTAGGGTTAGGGTTAGGGTTAGGGTTAGGGTTAGGGTTAGGGTTAGGGTTAGGGTTAGGGTTAGGGTTAGGGTTAGGGTTAGGGTTAGGGTTAGGGTTAGGGTTAGGGTTAGGGTTAGGGTTAGGGTTAGGGTTAGGGTTAGGGTTAGGGTTAGGGTTAGGGTTAGGGTTAGGGTTAGGGTTAGGGTTAGGGTTAGGGTTAGGGTTAGGGTTAGGGTTAGGGTTAGGGTTAGGGTTAGGGTTAGGGTTAGGGTTAGGGTTAGGGTTAGGGTTAGGGTTAGGGTTAGGGTTAGGGTTAGGGTTAGGGTTAGGGTTAGGGTTAGGGTTAGGGTTAGGGTTAGGGTTAGGGTTAGGGTTAGGGTTAGGGTTAGGGTTAGGGTTAGGGTTAGGGTTAGGGTTAGGGTTAGGGTTAGGGTTAGGGTTAGGGTTAGGGTTAGGGTTAGGGTTAGGGTTAGGGTTAGGGTTAGGGTTAGGGTTAGGGTTAGGGTTAGGGTTAGGGTTAGGGTTAGGGTTAGGGTTAGGGTTAGGGTTAGGGTTAGGGTTAGGGTTAGGGTTAGGGTTAGGGTTAGGGTTAGGGTTAGGGTTAGGGTTAGGGTTAGGGTTAGGGTTAGGGTTAGGGTTAGGGTTAGGGTTAGGGTTAGGGTTAGGGTTAGGGTTAGGGTTAGGGTTAGGGTTAGGGTTAGGGTTAGGGTTAGGGTTAGGGTTAGGGTTAGGGTTAGGGTTAGGGTTAGGGTTAGGGTTAGGGTTAGGGTTAGGGTTAGGGTTAGGGTTAGGGTTAGGGTTAGGGTTAGGGTTAGGGTTAGGGTTAGGGTTAGGGTTAGGGTTAGGGTTAGGGTTAGGGTTAGGGTTAGGGTTAGGGTTAGGGTTAGGGTTAGGGTTAGGGTTAGGGTTAGGGTTAGGGTTAGGGTTAGGGTTAGGGTTAGGGTTAGGGTTAGGGTTAGGGTTAGGGTTAGGGTTAGGGTTAGGGTTAGGGTTAGGGTTAGGGTTAGGGTTAGGGTTAGGGTTAGGGTTAGGGTTAGGGTTAGGGTTAGGGTTAGGGTTAGGGTTAGGGTTAGGGTTAGGGTTAGGGTTAGGGTTAGGGTTAGGGTTAGGGTTAGGGTTAGGGTTAGGGTTAGGGTTAGGGTTAGGGTTAGGGTTAGGGTTAGGGTTAGGGTTAGGGTTAGGGTTAGGGTTAGGGTTAGGGTTAGGGTTAGGGTTAGGGTTAGGGTTAGGGTTAGGGTTAGGGTTAGGGTTAGGGTTAGGGTTAGGGTTAGGGTTAGGGTTAGGGTTAGGGTTAGGGTTAGGGTTAGGGTTAGGGTTAGGGTTAGGGTTAGGGTTAGGGTTAGGGTTAGGGTTAGGGTTAGGGTTAGGGTTAGGGTTAGGGTTAGGGTTAGGGTTAGGGTTAGGGTTAGGGTTAGGGTTAGGGTTAGGGTTAGGGTTAGGGTTAGGGTTAGGGTTAGGGTTAGGGTTAGGGTTAGGGTTAGGGTTAGGGTTAGGGTTAGGGTTAGGGTTAGGGTTAGGGTTAGGGTTAGGGTTAGGGTTAGGGTTAGGGTTAGGGTTAGGGTTAGGGTTAGGGTTAGGGTTAGGGTTAGGGTTAGGGTTAGGGTTAGGGTTAGGGTTAGGGTTAGGGTTAGGGTTAGGGTTAGGGTTAGGGTTAGGGTTAGGGTTAGGGTTAGGGTTAGGGTTAGGGTTAGGGTTAGGGTTAGGGTTAGGGTTAGGGTTAGGGTTAGGGTTAGGGTTAGGGTTAGGGTTAGGGTTAGGGTTAGGGTTAGGGTTAGGGTTAGGGTTAGGGTTAGGGTTAGGGTTAGGGTTAGGGTTAGGGTTAGGGTTAGGGTTAGGGTTAGGGTTAGGGTTAGGGTTAGGGTTAGGGTTAGGGTTAGGGTTAGGGTTAGGGTTAGGGTTAGGGTTAGGGTTAGGGTTAGGGTTAGGGTTAGGGTTAGGGTTAGGGTTAGGGTTAGGGTTAGGGTTAGGGTTAGGGTTAGGGTTAGGGTTAGGGTTAGGGTTAGGGTTAGGGTTAGGGTTAGGGTTAGGGTTAGGGTTAGGGTTAGGGTTAGGGTTAGGGTTAGGGTTAGGGTTAGGGTTAGGGTTAGGGTTAGGGTTAGGGTTAGGGTTAGGGTTAGGGTTAGGGTTAGGGTTAGGGTTAGGGTTAGGGTTAGGGTTAGGGTTAGGGTTAGGGTTAGGGTTAGGGTTAGGGTTAGGGTTAGGGTTAGGGTTAGGGTTAGGGTTAGGGTTAGGGTTAGGGTTAGGGTTAGGGTTAGGGTTAGGGTTAGGGTTAGGGTTAGGGTTAGGGTTAGGGTTAGGGTTAGGGTTAGGGTTAGGGTTAGGGTTAGGGTTAGGGTTAGGGTTAGGGTTAGGGTTAGGGTTAGGGTTAGGGTTAGGGTTAGGGTTAGGGTTAGGGTTAGGGTTAGGGTTAGGGTTAGGGTTAGGGTTAGGGTTAGGGTTAGGGTTAGGGTTAGGGTTAGGGTTAGGGTTAGGGTTAGGGTTAGGGTTAGGGTTAGGGTTAGGGTTAGGGTTAGGGTTAGGGTTAGGGTTAGGGTTAGGGTTAGGGTTAGGGTTAGGGTTAGGGTTAGGGTTAGGGTTAGGGTTAGGGTTAGGGTTAGGGTTAGGGTTAGGGTTAGGGTTAGGGTTAGGGTTAGGGTTAGGGTTAGGGTTAGG
>CM076290.1:2947753-3107753 GCA_038380795.1 Pyrocephalus nanus
TCCCTCCCAAACCTTCCCTTCCCAAACCTTCCCTTCCCTTCCCTTCCCTTCCCTTCCCTTCCCTTCCCTTCCCTTCCCAAACCTTCCCTTCCCTTCCCTTCCCAAACCTTCCCTTCCCAAACCTTCCCTTCCCAAACCTTCCCTTCCCAAACCTTCCCTTCCCTTTTTTTTTTTTTTTTTTTTTTTTGTTGGTGTTTTTGGGGTGATTTTGGGTCTGAGCTCCTGGGGTGGTTTTGGACCTGAGGTTGGATTTGAGGGTTTGGAGTGACCAAAGGACGGAGAATTTGGGGTTTGGCCCCTGCCAAGTGATTTCCTGCTCGATTTTGGGGTGTTTGGGCTGTTTTTGGGACTGTTTTGGGGCATTTTTGGGGTGTTCTTTGGGGTGTTTTTGAGGCGTCTCTGAGGTGGTTTTGGGGGCAATTCTGAGGTGTTTCTGGGGTAGTTTTGGGGCATTTCTGGGGTAGTTTTGGGGTATTTCTGGGGTGTTTGAGGGCATTTTTGGGGGCTTTTTTTGGGGGGGGGCATTTCTGGGGTGTTTTTGAGGCGTTTCTGGGGTGCTTTGGGTCATTTATGGGGTGGTTTGGGGCGTTTTTCAGTGCTGTGGGGCTTTTTTGGGTGTTTTGGGATGTTTTGAGCCATTTTGGGTGTTTTTGGGGGCGTTTCTGGGGTGTTTTGGGGCGTTTCTGAAGCATTTCTGGGGTGGTTGTGAGGCCTTTCTGGGGTGTTTTGGGTCATTTTGGGCCATTTTGAGGGCATTTTTCAGTGTTTTGGGGCATTTTGGGGGTGGTTTTGGCCATTTAGGGTGGTCTAGGGGCGTTTTTCAGTGTCTTGGGGCATTTTGGGGGCGTTTTGGGTCATTTACAGGGTGGTTTTAGGGCATTTAGGGGCATTTTTGGCCCATTTTGGGATGGTTTGGGGGCATTTTTTGGTGTTTTGGAGAGTTTTGGGCCATTTTGGGGCATTTCTGGGGCTTTTTTGGGCTGGTTTTGGGCATTTCTGTGGTGTTTTTGAGGCGTTTCTCGGGTGTTTTGGGTCGTTTTTCAGTCTTTTGGGGCATTTTGGGGCATTCTGGGCCATCTATGGGGTGGTTTTGGGGCATTTTTCAGTGTTTTGGGGCATTTTGGGGGTGTTTTGGGTCATTTACAGGGCGGGTTTGGGGCATTTTGGGGTGGCTTTAGGCATTTCTCAGTGTTTTGGGGCAGTTTTGGGACATTTTAGGCCATTTTGGGGTGGGTGGGTGGCATTTTTGGGTGTTTTAGAGCGTTTTGGCCATTTTGGGGCGGTTTGGGGGAGTTTTTGGGTGTTTTAGAGCGCTTTTGCCATTTCGGGGTGGTTTGGGGCGTTTTTTGGGGCGTTTTGGGGCGTTTCTGGGGCAGTGGCAGGGAGGGGACGGTGCCACCAGGCTGGTGGCAGGTGGCAGGTGGCAGCAGGAGGGCACTGCACAGGGGCAGGGCGGATGTTCCCGGAGTCTCCAGCACCTGTGCCGGGGATTTTGGTGCCAGGAAGAAAAACCTGGGATCTTGGAGCCTCCTGTCCCTCTGGAACCCCCCGAGCGGGGCTGGGGGGGATTTTTTTGGGGGGGATTTTTTTGGGAGGGATTTTTTGGGGGGATTTTTTGGGGGGGATTTTTTGGGGGGATTTTTGGGGGGATTTTTGGGGGGATTTATTTGGGAGGGATTTTTTTGGGGGTGAAATCTTTTCCCCCTGGGAAAAGGGAGGGGTGGGAGGGGCTGGCACGGGTTATTCCAGGGATTTTTTCATCCCTGGGAGCGTCCAAGGCCGGGTTGGAGTGAGCTGGGAGAGGGGGAGGTGGGGAGGTTTGGGAAGGGAAGGTTTGGGAAGGGAAGGTTTGGGAAGGTTTGGGAAGGAAGGGAAGGGAAGGGAAGGGAAGGGAAGGGAGGAAGGGAAGGGAAGGGAAGGGAAGGTTTGGGAAGGGAAGGGAAGGGAAGGTTTGGAAGGGAAGGGAAGGTTTGGGAAGGGAAGGGAAGGTTTGGGAAGGGAAGGTTTGGAGGAAGGGAAGGTTTGGGAAGGGAAGGGAAGGGAAGGGAAGGGAAGGGAAGGTTTGGGAAGGGAAGGGAAGGTTTGGGAAGGGAAGGGAAGGTTTGGAAGGGAAGGGAAGGGAAGGGAAGGGAAGGGAAGGGAAGGGAAGGGAAGGAAGGGAAGGTTTGGGAAGGGAAGGAAGGGAAGGATGGGAAGGTTGGGAAGGGAAGGGAAGGGAAGGTTTGGGAAGGGAAGGGAAGGGAAGGGAAGGGAAGGGAAGGTTGGAAGGGATGGAAGGAAGGGAAGGGAAGGGAAGGAAGGGATTCCTTGGGATGTCCCCCACACCTGATATCCCTCCCGTAATTCCCAAATTCCCAGAGAGCCAGCCACCACGTCAGACGAGACGGTGGTGGCGGGAGGGACCGTGGTGCTCAAGTGCCAGGTGGAGGATCCCGACGATTCCTCGCTCCAGTGGTCAAATCCTGCCAGCAGACCCTGTACTTCGGGGAGAAACGGGGGTGAGAGCCGGGATTGGGGTTTGGGGGGGTGGGATTGGGGTGGGATGGGATGGGATGGGATGGGATGGATGGGGTGGAGGGGATGGGATGGGATGAGGTGGGATTGAATGGATGGGATGGGATGGGGTTAGGGTTGGGGTGGGATGGGATGGGATGGGATGGGTGGGATTGGGTTGGGATTGGGGTGGGATGGGATGGGATGGGGTGGATGGGATTGGATGGTGGGATGGAATGGAATGGGGTGGGATGGGAGAGAATGGGATGGGATTGATGGGTGGGATGGGATAAATAGGAGGAGATGGGATGGCTGGGATTGGATTGGATGGGATTGGATGGGATGGGATGGGATGGGATTGGATGGGGTGGAGAGGATGGGATGGGATGGGATGGGATGGGATGGGTTGGATGAGAGGGGTGGGATGGGATGAGTGATGGGATGGGATGGGATGGGATGGATGGGAATGGATGGGATTGGATGATGAGGGATGGGATGAGATGGGAAGGGTGGGATGGGATGAGATGGGATGGGATGGGGTTTGATGGATGCAGGGGATTGGATGGATGGGATGGGATGGGATGGGATGGGATTGGATGGGATGGGATGGATGGGATTGGATGAGAGGGATGGATGAATGGGAAGGGGTGGGAATGGGATGTCTGGGATTAAATGGGATGGATGAGATGGGAAGGGATGGGATGGGATAGAGAGCCCCATCCCCATCCCCACGGGGTCCCTGAGCTGGGGGCTCACCCCACTGTCCCTTCCCCCCTCTCCAGCCCTGCGGATAACCGGATCCAGCTGGAGAAATCCACCCCCAACGAGCTGACCAATCAGCATCAGCGACGTGGTGCTGGCAGACGAGGGCGAGTACACCTGCTCCATCTTCACCATGCCCGTGCGCACCGCCAAGGCCCTGGTCACCGTGCTGGGTATGCCAGGGGCACCCCCGGGCATTGGGAATGTCCCCAGGGCATGGGGAACGTCCCCAGGGCATGGGGAATGTCCCCAGGACATGGAGAACACCCCCCAGGGCATGGAGAATGTCCCCAGGGTCTGGAGAATGTCCCCAGGGTCTGGAGAATGTCCCCAGGGCATGGGGAACACCCCCAGGGCATGGAGAATGTCCCCAGGGTTTGGAGAGTGTCCCAGGGCATGGAGAACACCCGAGGGCATGGGGAACACCCCCTGGGCATGGAGAACACCCCCAGGGCATGGAGAGTGTCCCAGGGCATGGGGAATGTCCCCAGAGCCTGGAGAATGTCCAGAGCCTGGAGAATGTCCCCAGGGCATGGGGAATGTCCCAGAGCATGGAGACTGTCCCAGGGCATGGAGAGTGTCCCCAGAGCATGGGAATGTCCCCAGGGTTTGGCGAGTGTCCCAGGGCATGGAGAACACCCTGAGGGCATGGGGAACATCCCAGGGCATGGGGAACACCCCCAGGGCATGGGAATGTCCCCAGGGCATGGGGAATGTCCCCAGGGCATGGAGAATGTCCCCAGGGCATGGAGAACATCTCTACTCCATCCCCACCTCCTGGAGAGCGTCTCCACCTCCATCCCCTGGAGAACATCCCCAAATCCTGGAGAACATCCCCAAATCCTGGAGAACATCCCCATCTCCTGGAGAACATCCCCAAATCCTGGAGAATATCCTCATCTCCATCTCCAAATCCTGGAGAACATCCCAAATCCTGGAGAACATCTCCATCCCCTGGAGAACAAACATAACCATCTCCATCTCCTGGAGAACATCTCCAAATCCTGGAGAACATCTCAAATCCTGGAAAACATCCCCAATCCTGGAGAACATCCCTAAATCCTGGAGAACATCTCCAAATCCTGGAGAACATCTCCATCCCCACCTCCTGGAGAAATCTCCACTCCATCCTCACCTCCCGGCCATCCCATCCCTCTCTTGGCCACTCCCACCATCCCCTCTCTCCTCATCCCCCTCTCCCTCTCCCCCCTCTCATCCCCTGTCCCCCCCTGTCCCCTGTCCCCCCTCTCACCCCCTGTTCCCCCCGTGTCCCCTCAGGTGTCCCTCAGAAGCCGCAGATCTCCGGCCACGAGCAGCCCATCGACGAGGAGACGCTGGCACGGCTGACCTGCCGCTCCTCGGGCAGCAAACCGCGGCGGCGCTGCGGTGGCGCCTGGGCAACCGGGAGCTCAAGGTGGGAGACACCCCAAAAACACCCCCAGACACCCCCCGGGGGGAGGGGAGAGGGTGGAAGGGTGGGAGCCACCCAAAAACACCCCCCAGGGGGGGATGGAAGGGTGGGGAAAGTCCTGGAGATGATTCCGGGACATCTGTCAATGGATGTGGTGGCGCCTGGCAACCGGGAACTCAAGGGTGGGAGCCACCCCAAAAACACCCCCGGGGGGATGGAAGGGTGGGAGCCACCCCAAAAACACCCCAGGGGGGATGGAAGGGTGGGAGCCACCCCAAAAACCCCAGGGGGGAGGAGAGGGGAGAGGGTGAATGGGGAAAACCCGGGAATGACTCCGGGACATCTGTCAATGGATGCGGTGATGCCTGGGCAACCGGGAGCTCAAGGGTGGGAACCACCCCAAAAACACCCCGGGGGGGGATGGAAGGGTGGGAGCCACCCCAAAACCTCCAGGGGAAAAAGGGGACAGGATGGAAGGGTGGGGAAAGTCCTGGAGATGACTCCAGGACATCTGTCAATGGATGCGGTGGCGCCTGGGCCACCGGGAGCTCAAGGAGGGAGCCACCCAAAAACACCCCCAGACACCCCCGGGGGTGGGAAAGGGGACAGGATGGAAGGGTGGGAGCCACCCCAAAACCTCCAGGGGGAAAAGGGGAGAGGATGGAGGAGGGGAAAGCACCGGGGATGACTCGGAAGATCTGTTTGTGGGTGGGATGGGGTGGGATGGGATGGATGGGATGGGATTGGATGGATGGGATGGGATGGGATGGGATGGATGGGATGGGATGGGGTGGGATGGGATGGGGTGGGATGGGATGGATGGGATGGGATGGGATGGGATGGGATGGGGTGGTGGGATGGAATTGGATGGAATAGGATAGGTAGGATGGAATGAGATGGGTGGGATGGGATGGGATGGGATGGGATGGGTGGGATGGGGTGGATGGGATGGATGTGATGGAATGGGACGGATGGGATGGGATGGGATGGGATTGGGGTGGGATGGGATGGGATGGGATGGGATGGAATAGGATAGGTAGGATGGGATGGGATGGGATGAGGTGGGATGGGATGGGTAGGATGGAACGAGATGGATGGGATGGGATGGGATAGATGGGATGGAATGGGATAGATGGGATGGAATGGGATGGATGGGATGGAATGGGATGGATGGGATGGGCTGGGACAGATGGGATGGGTGGGATGGAATGGATGGGATGGATGGGATGGATGGGATGGGGTGGGACAGATGGGATGGGGACAGATGGGATGGGCTGGCACAGGTGCCATCAGATGGCCTTTGGGGACACTCCTGTGCACCTCCCAACCTGCCCTCAGCCGATCCGGGCGGGTCCCCTCCCCACCCCGACGACATCCCGTGGGTCCTGTGGGGTCTGGGGACACCGTGGGGACAATTTCTCCCCCCGTGTGACCCCCTGGTGACCTCTGACCCCCCCTGTGCCCCCAGACACGGGCGTGGAGGTGCTGGAGGACCCCAACGGCAAAACCTTCACGGTGAGCAGCCGGGTGGAGTTCCGGGGTGACCAAGGAGGAGAACGGGGCCGAGGTCACCTGCTCGGTGGACCACGAGGCGCTGCAGAACTCCGAGAGGTCCACCACCGAGAAGCTGCAGGTCCACTGTACGTGCGGGGGGAAGGGGGCAAGTTTGGGGGTTCCTGGCTGGTTTTGGGGGGCCAGGGGCAGTTTTGGGGGGTTCTAGGGTCATTTTGTGCGGTTCCAGGGGCAGTTTTTGGGGGGGTTCCTGGCTGTTTTTGGGGGGGCCAGGGGCAGTTTTGGGGGTTCTAGGGTCATTTTTTGGGGTTCCAGGGTCATTTTTGGGGTTCTCAGAGTCAGTCTTTGGGGTGTCAGGGGCAGTTTTGGGGGTTCCTGGCTGGTTTTGGGGGGGCCAGGGGCAGTTTTGGGGGTTCTAGGGTCATTTTGTGGGGTTCCAGGGTATTTTTTTTGGGGTTCCAGGGTCAGTCTTTGGGGTTCCAGTGTCCATTTGGGGGTTCTAGGGTCATAATTTGGGGTTCCAGGGTCGGTCTTGGGGGTTCTAGGGTCATTTTGTGCGGTTCCAGGGGCAGTCTTTGGGGTGTCAGGGGCAGGTTTGGGGTTCCTGGCTGTTTTGGGGGGCCAGGGCAGTCTTTGGAGTTCCAGGGTAATTTTTTTTTTTATGTTCTAGTGTCACTTTTGGGTTCCAGGCACAGTTTTGGGGGTTCCTGGCTGTTTTAGGGGGGCCAGGGCAGTTTTGGGGGTTCTAGGGTCATTTTGTGGGGTTCTAGGGGCAGTCTTTGGGGTGTCAGGGGCAGTTTTGGGGTTCTAGTGTCGTTTTGGTGTTCCAGGCTCAGTTTTTGGGTTCCAGTGTCAGTTTTGGGGGTTCTAGGGTCATTTTTTGGGGTTCCAGGGGCAGTCTTGGGGTTCCAGGGGCAGTCTTTGGGGTTCCAGGGTAATTTTTTTGTCTTCTAGTGTCATTTTTTGGGGTTCCAGGCTCAGTTTTTGGGTGTCAGGGGAGTTTTTTGGGTTCCAATGTCAGTTTTGGGGGTTCTAGGGTCATTTTTTGGGTTTCTAGGGTAATTTTTTGGTGTTCCAGTATCAGTTTTTGGGGTGCCAGGGACACTTTTCGGGGTTCCAGTGTCAGTTTTGGGGGTGCCAGGCTCAGTTTTTTGAGGTTCCAGTGACACCTTTTGGTGTTCCAGCATCAGTTTTTGAGTACCAGGGACACTTTTTGGTGTTCCAGTGTCAATTTTTGGGGTTCCAGGCTCAGTTTTTGGCATTCCAGGCTCAGTTTTGAGATGCCAGGCTCGGTTTTTGGTGTTCCAGGCTCAGCTTTTGGTGTTTCAGCATCAGTTTTGGGGTGCCAGGGACACTTTTTGGTGTTCCAGGCTCAATTTTCAGGGTTCCAGGGCCACTTTTGGGGTTTCAGGGCACTTTTTGGGACTCCAGGCTCAGTTTTGGGGGTTCCAGGCCCTGAGCCCCCCGTGTCCCCCCCCTTGCAGACAAACCCACGGCGCGGATCGAGCCCCACCCGCAGTACCCACGCGAGGGGGAGAAGCTGCAGCTCCAGTGCGATGGGCAGGGCAACCCCATGTAAGGCCCTAAACCCACCCAAAACCCTCCCGTCCTCCTGCCCCGCCCCAAATCCACCCTAAAACCCTCCCCATCCTCCTCCTCCTGCCCTAAATCCACCCCAAAAATCCACCCAAAAACCCTCCCCATCTCCTGCCCCGCCCCAAATCCACCCAAAAACCCTCCCCTTCCTCCTGCCCCGCCCTAAATCCACCCAAAACCCCTCCCCATCCTCCTCTCCTGCCCCAAACCCACCCAAAATCCACCCAAAAACCCTCCCCATCCTCCTGCCCCGCCCCAAATCCAAACCAAAAACCCATCCCCATCCTCCTGCCCTGCCCCAAATCCACCCTAAAACCCTCCCCATCCTCCTCCTCCTGCCCTAAACCCACCCCAAACCTCTCCCCTTCCTCCTGCCCTGCCCTAAATCCACCCTAAAACCCTCCCCATCCTCCTCCTCCTGCCCTAAACCCACCCCAAACCTCTCCCCTTCCTCCTGCCCTGCCCTAAATCCACCCTAAAACCCTCCCCATCCTCCTCCTCCTGCTCTGTCCTGCCCCCAAATTCACCCCAAACCTCTCCCCTTCCTCCTGCCCTGCCCTAAATCCACCCAAAAACCCTCCCCATCCTCCTCCTCCCGCTCTGTCCCACCCCAAACCCACCCCAAAACCCTCCCCATCCTCCTGCCCTGTCCTAAACCCACCCAAAACCCTCCCCATCCTCCTCCTCCTGCCCTAAATCCACCCAAAACCCACCCAAAACCCCTCCCCATCCTCCTCCCGCTCTGTCCCACCCTAAATCCACCCCAAACCCCTCCCCATCCTCCTGCCCTGCCCCAAACCCACCCCAAACCCCTCCCCATCCTCCTCCTGCCCTAAACCCACCCAAAACCCTCCCCATCCTCCTGCCCCGCCCCCAAATTCACCCTAAAACCCTCCCCATCCTCCCGCCCTGCCCTAAACCCACCCAAAACCCACCCAAAACCCCTCCCCTGATCCAGCAGATCCCTCCGGGATCATCCCTAAACTTTCCCACCCCCATTCCCACTCCCATTCCCTTCTAGCCCCCAGGAATTCCCATGGGAGAAGGAGAGGGGCATCCTTTCCCCCCTCCATTCCCATTCCTATCCCAATCCCAATCCCAAACCCATCCCATCCCATCCCCAGGAATTCCCGTGGGAGAAGGAGAATTCCCATTCCCAATCCCATTCCCAATCCCGTTCCAGCCCTCAGGAATTCCCGTGGGAGAAGGAGAGGGGACATCCTTTCCCCCCCTCCATTCCCATCCCCAATCCCATTCCCATCCCATCCCTCAGGAATTCCCATGGGAGAAGGAGAGAGGCATCCTTTCCCCCCTCCATTCCCATTCCTATCCCAATCCCAATCCCATTCCTATTCCAGCCCCCAGGAATTTCTGTGGGATAAAGAGAATTCAATTCCCATTCCCATTCCCAATCCCAATCCAATCCCATTCCAGCCCCCAGGAATTCCTGTGGGAGAAGGAGAATTCCCAATCCCATTCCCATTCCCATTCCATTCCAGCCCCCAGGAATTCCTGTGGGAGAAGGAGAATTCCCAATCCCATTCCCATTCCCATTCCATTCCAGCCCCCAGGAATTCCTGTGGGAGAAGGAGAATTCCCATTCCCAATCCCATTCCCAATCCCATTCCCATCCCGTTCCAGCCCCCAGGAATTCCTGTGGGAGAAGGAGGGTTTGGAGGCTCCTCTGCAGCTGAGCTCGGACAGCGTCCTCATCTTCCCCTTCCTCAACAAGAGCGACAGCGGCACCTACGTCTGTACAGCCACCAGCGCCATGGGCAGCGTGGTGGCCAAGTACAACCTGGATGTCAGTGGTGAGTGGTGTCACCATGTGTGTCACCATGTCACCGTGTCACCATGTCCCCATGTCCCTGTGTCCCTGTGTCCCCATGTCACCATTGTCACCGTGTCCCTGTGTGTGTCCCTGTGTGTGTCCCCTACGTCTGTACGGCCACCAGCGCCATGGGCAGCGTGGTGGCCAAGTACAACCTGGATGTCAGTGGTGAGTGACACCGTGTGTGTCACCATGTCACCATGTCCCTGTGTCCCTGTGTCCCTGTGTGTGTCCCTGTGTCACCATGTCACCATGTCCCTGTGTCCCTGTGTCACCATGTCCCTGTGTCCCTGTGTCCCTGTGTGTGTCCCTGTGTCACCATGTCACCATGTCCCTGTGTCCCTGTGTCCCTGTGTGTGTCCCTGTGTCACCATGTCACCATGTCCCTGTGTCCCTGTGTCCCCATGTCCCTGTGTCCCTGTGTCCCTGTGTGTGTCCCTGTGTCACCATGTCACCATGTCCCTGTGTCCCTGTGTCACCATGTCACCATGTCCCTGTGTCCCTGTGTGTGTCCCTGTGTCACCATGTCACCATGTCCCTGTGTCCCTGTGTCCCTGTGTGTGTCCCTGTGTCACCATGTCACCATGTCCCTGTGTCCCTGTGTGTGTCCCTGTGTCACCATGTCACCATGTCCCTGTGTCCCTGTGTCACCATGTCACCATGTCCCTGTGTCCCTGTGTCCCCATGTCCCTGTGTCCCTGTGTCCCTGTGTGTGTCCCTGTGTCCCCATGTCACCATGTCCCTGTGTCCCTGTGTCACCATGTCACCATGTCCCTGTGTCCCTGTGTGTGTCTCTGTGTCCCCATGTCCCTGTGTCCCTGTGTCCCCATGTCACCATTGTCACCGTGTCCCTGTGTGTGTCCCTGTGTGTGTCCCCTACGTCTGTACGGCCACCAGCGCCATGGGCAGCGTGGTGGCCAAGTACAACCTGGATGTCAGCGGTGAGTGACACCGTGTGTGTCACCATGTCACCATGTCCCTGTGTCCCTGTGTCCCCATGTCCCTGTGTCCCTGTGTCCCTGTGTGTGTCCCTGTGTCACCATGTCACCATGTCCCTGTGTCCCTGTGTGTGTCCCTGTGTCACCATGTCACCATGTCCCTGTGTCCCTGTGTCACCATGTCACCATGTCCCTGTGTCCCTGTGTCCCTGTGTCCCTGTGTGTGTCCCTGTGTCACCATGTCACCATGTCCCTGTGTCCCTGTGTCCCCATGTCCCTGTGTCCCTGTGTCCCTGTGTGTGTCTCTGTGTCCCCATGTCACCATGTCCCTGTGTCCCTGTGTCACCATGTCACCATGTCCCCATGTCCCTGTGTCCCTGTGTGTGTCTCTGTGTCCCCATGTCACCATGTCCCTGTGTCCCTATGTCCCTGTGTCCCTGTGTCCCTGTGTGTGTCCCTGTGTCACCATGTCACCATGTCCCTGTGTCCCTGTGTCCCCATGTCCCTGTGTCCCTGTGTCCCTGTGTGTCCCTGTGTCACCATGTCACCATGTCCCTGTGTCCCTGTGTCACCATGTCCCTGTGTCCCTGTGTCCCCATGTCCCTGTGTCCCTGTGTCCCCATGTCCCTGTGTGTGTCCCTGTGTGTGTCCCTGTGTCACCATGTCCCTGTGTCCCTGTGTCCCTGTGTCCCTGTGTCCCTGTGTCCCTGTGTGTGTCCCTGTGTCACCATGTCACCATGTCCCTGTGTCCCTGTGTCCCCATGTCCCTGTGTCCCTGTGTCCCTGTGTGTGTCCCTGTGTCACCATGTCACCATGTCCCTGTGTCCCTGTGTCCCCATGTCACCATGTCCCTGTGTCCCTGTGTCCCCATGTCCCTGTGTCCCTGTGTCCCTGTGTGTGTCCCTGTGTCACCATGTCACCATGTCCCTGTGTCCCTGTGTGTGTCCCTGTGTCCCTGTGTCCCTGTGTGTGTCCCTGTGTCACCATGTCACCATGTCCCTGTGTCCCTGTGTCACCATGTCACCATGTCCCTGTGTCTCTGTGTCCCCATGTCACCATTGTCACCGTGTCCCTGTGTGTGTCCCTGTGTGTGTCCCCTACGTCTGTACGGCCACCAGCGCCATGGGCAGCGTGGTGGCCAAGTACAACCTGGATGTCAGTGGTGAGTGGTGTCACCATGTGTGTCACACGCGTCCCTGTGTCCCTGTGTCCCCATGGCACCGTGTCCCCGTGTCCCTGTGCCCCTCATGGCCCTGTGTCCCTGTGGCACTTGTGTCCCCATGTCCCCGTGTCCCTGTGTCACCTGTGCCCCCTGCCCTGTCCCCTGACGTCTCTGTGTCCCCTGGGCACAGCAGGAGGACGAGTTGTCCCCGTGTCCCAGGGTGGGCACGGAATCCCAGCCCTGAGCCCTCCAATGGACCAGCCCTCGAGGTGCCACCACCCCTTGGAGTGCCACCACCACCCCCTGAGCTGCCACCACCACCCCTCAAGATGCCACCACCCCTTGAGGTGCCACCACCCCTTGGGATTTCACCACCCCTTGAGGTGCCACCACCCCTTGGGATTTCACCACCCCTTGACGTGCCACCACCACCCCTTGGAGTGCCACCACCCCTTGGGGTTCCACCACCCCTTGAGGTGCCACCACCACCCCTTGAGGTGCCACCACCCTCGAGGTGCCACCACCCCCTCTTGAGGTGCCACCACCCCCTCTTGAGGTGCCACCACCCCTTCTTGAGGTGCCACCACCCCTCGAGGTGCCACAACCCCTTGAGGTGTCACCACCACCCCTTGAGGTGCCACCACCACCCCTCAAGATGCCACCACCCCCTCTTGAGCTGCCACCACCCCTTGAGGTGTCACCACCACCCCTCGAGGTGCCACCAACCCTTGAGGTGCCACCACTCTTGAGATGCCACCACCCCTTGGGATTTCACCACCCCTTGAGGTGCCACCACCGCCCCTTGTGCCACCACTCTTGAGGTGCCACCACTCTTGAGGTGCCACCACCCTTGAGATGCCACCACCCCTTGGAGTGCCACCACCACCCCTTGGAGTGCCACCACCACCCCTCGAGGTGCCACCACCACCCCTTGGGATTTCACCACCCCTCGAGGTGCCACCACCCCCTCTTGAGGTGCCATCACCACCCCTCAAGATGCCACCACCCCTTGAGGTGCCACCACTCTTGAGATGCCACCACCCCTTGGAGTGCCACCACCACCCCTTGAGGTGCCACCACCACCCCTTGAGGTGCCACCACCACCCCTTGAGGTGCCACCACCACCCCTTGAGGTGCCACCACCCTCGAGATGCCACCACCACCCCTTGGGGTTCCACCCCCCCTCGAGTTGCCCCCACCCCTCCAGGGGTTCTGACCCTGCTCTTTGCCCCCTGTCTGTCCCCTCCCCGTGTCCCCTGTCCCTTTGCAGATGCCAGCCCGGTGCCCTCGGGCTCGGGCACCTACCACGCCCTCATCGGCGGCGTCGTGGCCGTCATCGTCTTCCTCCTGCTCAGCCTGCTGATCGTGCTGGGCCATTACCTGATCAGGCACAAAGGTACCGGGAGGGGGCTCTGGGGGGGGTTTGGGGTTCCCAAGGGGTTGGTTTGGGGGGGTGGGTGAAGGGGGGGGGGTTTGGGGGGATGGGTGAGGGGGGGGGGTTTGGGGGTTTGGGGGGACGGGTGAAGGGTGGGGGGGGTTGGGGGGGGTTTGGGGGGGTTGGGGGGGTTGGGGGTGGCCCCAAATTGAATCGAGGCCAAATAAAGCAATGGCAGTGAAATCAGGGTCAATAAATCAATGACAGTGAAATCAACACCAGATAAAGCAATGGCACTGAAATCAGGGTCAATTAACCTATGACAGTGAAATCAGGGTCAATTAACCTATGACAGTGAAATCAGGGTTAATTAATCAATGATAGTGAAATCAGGGTTAATTAACCAATGGCACTGAAATCAGGGTCAATAAATCAATAGTGCTGAAATCAAGGCCAAATAAAGCAATGACAGTGAAATCAACACCAGATAAACCAATGGCACTGAAATCAAGGCCAAATAAACCAGTGACACTTAAATCAAGGTCAATAAATCAATGACACTGAAATCAGGGTCAATAAATCAATGACACTGAAATCAAGACCAGATAAATCAATGACACTGAAATCAGGGTCAATAAATCAATGACAGTGAAATCAACAGCAGATAAACCAATGGCACTGAAATCAGGGTCAATAAACCCACTTTCCCCCCTCCAACTCCTTTAATTCCTGGGAATTTCTCCCTGGTTCTTCCAGGAATTCCTCAGAAGTTTTTCCCCCTTTTTTTTTATTTTTTAATCTCCCACTTTCCCCCCTCCAGGCTCATTCCCGACCCAGCCCGGCCCTTGAAGCTGATGGAGCTTCTCCCTCACTTTTCCAGCTTCCAACCCTTTTTCCTCTCATTTTTTGAGTGTCTCTGGTCAATGAATCAATTTTGGGGCTGAAAAAGCCCCCAAAAAGTCCCTTTAATCTCCTTTAATTCCTGTTAACCACTCCCTGGTTCTTCCAGGAATCCCTCGGGATTTTTCCCCCTTTTTTTTTAATTTTTAATATCCCACTTTCCCCCTCCAGGCACGTACCTGACCCACGAGGCCAAGGGCTCTGATGACGCCCCCGATGCCGACACCGCCATCATCAACGCCGAGGGCGGCCAAGGCGGCGCCGACGACAAGAAGGAATATTTTATTTAAAAAAACCCCCCAAAATCGGCACAAAACGCCACCAAAAATCCACCGATGGAAAAACAACAACAACGACAACAACAAACCGAGGGGGGGGGGCAGAAAGAGAGAGAAAGAGGAGGGGAAAAAACAAACAACAAAAAAAAATGAAGCCCTGAGGGGGCAAAAAAAACCCACCCCCCTTAAAACCCACCCAAAAAAACCCCCCCAAAAATCCAAACCCCCCCGCCATCCCGCGGGGGGAGGGAGAGGGAGATGGAGGTGATGGAGGAGGGAGAGACGGGCGATGATTTTTTTCCTCCACCGGCAACTTCCCGACAAACCCCAAAACCCCTCAATTCCCTCGGTTTGAAACCCCCACCCCAAAAAAAAGCCCCCCCCAGCCAAAGGTGAGTGAGGGAGTGGGAGATTCCTTCCTTTCCCCCCCGTGGGTTTTTTTTGGGGATCTCCTGGCTGGGATGGGAAGGGGGGAAAAAGGGGGGGGGGGAGGGGTCGAAGCCGCTCGTCCCTTTCGCGGTTTTTTTTTTTTTTTTTCCCCCTCTTGTTTTTTTTTGTTTTTTTTTTTTTTTTTTTTTCTCTTTTTTTTTTTTGTTTTCTTTTTTTTTTTTTTTTTTTTTGAGGGGGGGGCTCGAGCTGTGGGGCCGTGACGAGCTGCGTGGGCTCCTCCCCCATTTCCCCCCCTCCCCAAATCATTCCCGGGAGGATGGGGGGGGGGGGGTCGTGGTGGATTTTGGAGCTGCTTTTCCCCCCCCCATCTCCCCCCCCCAAAATTGTGTCAGTGGGTCGGTGGCTCTCGTGGAAATGTCCACGCGTGGGGAGGGGGCGCGTGGGGTCCCTCCTGTGTGTGGAAAAAAAGGGGGGGGGTGAGACCACCAAGCCCCCCCCCCCCGAAAATACCGAGCGTCCCCCCCCGTGGGGTTTTGGGGTGCGGGGCGGGAAGGGCGTGGTTTAAATTTATTTTATTTTATTTTATTTTGGGGGGGTGGGGTCTCAATCCAGAGGAAAATCCAACCCCCTCAAAAAACCCCCCCCAGCCCCTATTCCTTCCCCCCCCCCCGTGTAAATTGTCCCGATTGGAAGTTGTGTCCCTTTGGATCATCTATTGAGACGTTCAGTGCAGGGATTTTTTTTTGGGGGGGGGTCTCTCGTTGTGTCCCCATTTTTTGGGGGGGCTCTGCTGGTTTGGGGGGGTTTCTTTGACCCCCCATCTTTTAGGGGGGCTCTGCTGGTTAGGGGGGGTCTCTCTGCCCCCCTTTTCTTTGAGGGGGGCTCTGCTGGTTTGGGGGGGTTTCTTTGACCCCCTTTTTTGGGGGGGGGCTCTGCTGGTTTGGGGGGGGTCTCTCTGCCCCCCTTTTCTTTGAGGGGGCTCTGATGGTTTAGGGAGGTCTCTTTGACCCCCAATCTTTTAGGGGGGCTCTGCTGGTTTGGGGGGGTTTCTTTGACCCCCAATCTTTTAGGGGGGCTCTACTGGTTTGGGGGGGTCTCTCTGTCCCCCTATCTCTTTTGGGGGTCTCTTGGACCCCCCTTTTCTTTGAGGGGGGCTCTGCTGGTTTGGCGGGGTCTCTTTGACACCCCAATCTTTTAGGGGGGCTCTACTGGTTTGGGGGGGTCTCTTTGACCCCCCTTTTCTTTGTGGGGGCTCTGCTGGTTTGGGGGGGTCTCTCTGCCCCCCTATCTCTTTTGGGGGTCTCTTTGACCCCTACATCTCTTTGGGGGGGGTCCTTTTGTCCCCCCCTCCTTCCCAGGGCAGGGCTGAGTTTGGGAAAGGGAAGGTCCAGGATTTTGTGTCTGGAGAATTTTGGGGTGTGGGGGGCAGGGGGGGTCCCCACAGAGGCTCCAGGGGGGGTCATTCCTTGGATTTGGGGTGGGAAAGCTCGGCCAGGAGGACATTCCTTGGATTTGGGGTGGGAAAGCTCGGCCAGGAGGGTCATCCCTTGGATTTGGGGTGATCTGGAGGAGAAGAAGGAGCAGAGACCTTGGAAGGAGTAGGAAACCTCACCTGGGAGGACATTCCTTGGATTTGGGGTGGGAAACCTCACCTGGGAGGACATTCCTTGGATTTGGGGTGATCTGCAGGAGGAGAGACTTTGGTGGGATTGGTGACATCACTTGGGGGGTCATTCCTTGGATTTGGGATGGTCTGGAGGAGAAGACTGAGGAGGAGAGACCTCGAAGGGGGTGGAAACCTCACCTGGGGGGTCATTCCTTGGATTTGGGGTGATCTGGAGGAGAAAAAGGAGCAGAGACCTTGGAGGGGGTTGGAAACCTCACCTGGGGGGGTCACCCCTTGGATTTGGGGTGGGAAAGTTCAGCCAGGAGGACATTCCTTGGATTTGGGGTGATCTGGAGGAGGAGAGATCTTGGAGGGATTGGTGACATCACCTGGGGGGTCATCTCTTGGATTTGGGGTGGGAAAGCTCAGCCAGGAGGACATTCCTTGGATTTGGGATGGTCTGGAGGAGGAGAGACCTCGGTAGGATTGGTGACATCACCTGGGGGGTCATCTCTTGGATTTGGGGTGGGGAACCTTGGCCAGGAGGACATTCCTTGGATTTGGGGTGGCCTGGAGAAGGAGAGACTTTGTTGGGATTGGTGACATCACCTGGAGGGGTCACCCCTTGAATTTGGGATGTTCTGGAGGAGGAGAGACCTCGGTGGGATTGGTGACATCACCTGGGGGGTCATTCCTTGAATTTGGGATGGTCTGGAGGAGAAGACTGAGGAGGAGAGACCTCGAAGGGGGTTGGAAAGTTCAGCCAGGAGGACATTCCTTGGATTTGGGGTGGGAAACCTTGGCCAGAAGGACATTCCTTGGATTTGGGGTGGGAAACCTCACCTGGTGGGGTCACCCCTTGGATTTGGGGTGGCCTGGAGGAGGAGAGACTTTGGTGGGATTGGTGACATCACCTGGGGGGGTCATCCCTTAGATTTGGGGTGGGAAAGCTCAGCCAGGGGGTCATTCCTTGGATTTGGGGTGATCTGGAGAAGGAGAGATTTTGGAGGGGTTGGTGACATCTCCTGGGAGGGCACTCCTTGGATTTGGGGTGGGAAAGCTCAGCCAGGAGGGTCATTCCTTGGATTTGGGGTGACCTGGAGGAGCAGGAGGGTGACAGGGCCACCAAGGGACCCAGGAGGGTGACAGGGCCACAAAGTGACCCGGAAGGGTGACAGGGCCAGCAGGTGACCCAGGAGGGTGACAGGGCCAGCAGGTGACACAGGAGGGTGACAGGGCCACCAGGTGACCTGGAAGGGTGACAGGGCCACCTGGTGACCCAGGAGGGTGACAGGGCCACCAGGTGACCTGGAAGGGTGACAATGACACCAGGTGACACAGGAGGGTGACAGGGCCACCAGGTGACCTGGAAGGGTGACAATGACACCAAGTGACACAGGAGGGTGACAGGGCCACCAGGTGACCTGGAAGGGTGACAGGGCCACCTGGTGACCCAGGAGGGTGACAGGGCCACCAGGTGACCCAGGAGGGTGACAGTGCCACCAGGTGACCTGAAAGGGTGACAATGACACCAGGTGACCTGGGAGGGTGACAGGGCCACCAGGTGACCCAGGAGGGTGACAATGACACCAGGGGACCCAGGAGGGTGACAGGGCCACCAGGTGACACAGGAGGGTGACAGGGCCACCAGGTGAGCCAGGAGGGTGACAGTGCCACCAGGTGACCTGAAAGGGTGACAATGACACCAGGGGACCCAGGAGGGTGACAGGGCCACCTGGTGACCCAGGAGGGTGACAGGGCCACCAGGTGAGCCAGGAGGGTGACAGTGCCACCAGGTGACCTGAAAGGGTGACAATGACACCAGGGGACCCAGGAGGTTGACAGGGCCACCAGGTGACCCAGGAGGGTGACAGGGCCACCAGGTGACACAGGAGGGTGACAGGGCCACCAGGTGACCCAGGAGGGTGACAGGGCCACCCCATTTTGGGTCTGGGGCCTGTCAGGGTTTGGTCACCCCGGGTTGTCTCTTCAGGAGGTGCCACCTGAGGGTGACAGGGACACCCCCCTGTCCCTTTGGGACACCCCCTGTCCCTTTGGGGGGGTCCCCCGTGGGATTTGGGGTGAGGGATTTGGGGTCGTGGCACTGAACTCTCAATAGACACGAAAGCCATAAAGTTGTTTTATTTTTGGGGTGTTTTTTGGGGGGCTTTGGGTTTTTTTTTGGGGGGGAGGGGGGCAGGGAAGAGGCCCGGGCCGTGTGTTGTGCCGTGTTCTTTGTCTGTAAATAAAAAAACCAAAACCACACGAGAACCCCCTCCCAACCCCCCCAAAAAAAATAAATAAACAACCCCAAAAATACAAAGAAAAACCCGCAAAAAAAACCAAACAAAAAAACCCAAACAAAACCCCACAAAACACCCAAAACCCGCAAAAAAACCCAATAAAAAAAAAACACAAAAAACCAATAAAAACTTACAAAAAAATCAATAAAAACCTACAAAAAAAAAAAGAACAAAAACACACACAAAAAATAAAAATAAATTAAGAAAAACAAAGAGCAGAGGGAGAGGCCGAGGAGCTGGATGTGACTTTATAACCTTTCTAATAATCCTGTGCTAATAAATCCTATATAAATATATCTGGATTACACACCTGGGCATGGCCTGAGGGGGTCTCGGTTTTTTTTTTGGGGGGGGGTGGGGGGTGCTGGATTTTTTTGGAGGGGGTGTTGGATTTTTCAGGGGGATTTTTAGGGGGTTTGGGGGGGAAGGGCCAGGGCTCAGCCCAAAATTTTCCCTCCCAGCCCCAAATTTCCAATCCCAGAGCCCCCCCAGCCCCAAATTTCACCCCCCAACCCCAAATTCCCAATCCCAGCCCCAAATTCCCAATCCCAGCCCCAAATTCCCAATCCCAGCCCCAAATTCCCAATCCCAGCCCCCTCAACTCCCCCCAAATTCCCAATCCCAGGGGCTCCTCCAGCCCCAAATTTCACCCCCCAGCCCCAAATTCCCAATCCCAGCCCCAAATTCCCAATCCCAGAGCCCCCCCAGCCCCAAATTTCCTCCCCCCAGCCCCAAATTTCACCCCCCAGCCCCAAATTCCCAATCCCAGACCCAAAATCTGCCCCCCCCGCCCCCCCTCAACTCATTCCCCCCCCCCCCCCCCGAGCTCCAGGGGGAGGAATTTTGGGAATTTTGGGAAATGACGCTGGAATTTTTCCCTCTTTTCCCGGGCCAAACGAGCCGAGCCAGCGGGAATCGCGACCCACGCGTGTCCCAGTTCGTTACTGGGCGGGACTGGGAGGGGGGGGGGGGGTCACGGGGGGGAGTGGGAGGTTTGAGCTCCTCGTGCCTCCAAATTCCTCGGGAAAAATTCCTGAGGGAGCTGCCAGAGGGAAGGGGGGGAGGGGGGGGGGGTGATGCCCACGGGGGGTCACGCGGGACACGGGGGGGACACGGGGGGGACATGAGGGGGGACATGAGGGGGACACAGAGGAAGGGGAGGACACAGGGGGGACACGGGGGGGACACGAGGGGGACACGGGGGGGACACGGGGGGACACGGGGGGACAGGAGGGGGACACGGGGGATACGGGGGGGGACACGAGGGGGACACGAGAGGGACGAGGGACACACGGGGGACAAGGGGGGACACGAGGGGGACACGAGGGGGACACGAGGGGGACGAGGGAGACACGGGGGGGACACGAGGGGGACACGAGGGGGACACGAGGGGGACGAGGGAGACACGGGGGGGACACGAGGGGGACACGAGGGGGACATGAGGGGGACACGAGGGGGACACGAGGGGGACATGAGGGGGACACGAGGGGGACACGAGGGGGACGAGGTAGACAAGGGAGGGGACAGCGGGGACAGGAGGGACACGGGGGGGGACAAGGGGGACGGGAGGGACGGGGAGGACACGGGGGGGGACACGGGGGACAAGGGGGGACACGAGAGGGACGAGGGAGACACGGGGGGGACACGGGGGGACACGAATGGGACAGCGGGGACAGGAGGGGACACAGGAAGGGCCACGGGAAGGGCCAGAGGAGGGGGCGGGGCCCCGGTTTAGCCCCTCCCACCCTCCCGGCCCCGCCCCCTTCGAGGCCTCCCCGGTAAGGGCAGGGCTGGGGGGGCCTGGGGGGCGATCGGGGGGTCCTGGGGCAGATCGGGGGGTCCTGGGGGGCGATCGGGGGGTCCTGGGGCAGATCGGGGGGTCCTGGGGGCGATCGGGGGGTCCTGGGGCTGGTCAGGGGGGGTCCTGGGGCCGATCGGGGGGTCCTGGGGCAGATCGGGGGGTCCTGGGGCTGGTCAGGGGGTCTGGGGGGGCTACCAGGGGGGGTCTGAAGTGGGGGGGTCTGGCTGAGCTTTCCCGGGGGGGTTTAGGGGGGTTGGGAAGGCGCGGAGGGGACGGGGAGGGGGAAATGGGGAGGGGGGGGGGGGAATATGGGGGTCCTGGGGGGGTAAATCGGGGTCTTGGGAGGCTGAAATGGGGGGGAAATATGGGGGTCCTGGGGGGGTAAATGGGGGTCCTGGGGGGGGGAAATGGGGTCCTGGGGGGGGAAATGGGGGTCCTGGGGAGCTGAAATGGGGGAGGGAAATATGGGGGTCCTGGGGGGCTGAAATAGGGGGGGAAATGGGGGTCCTGGGGGGGAAATGGGGGTCTTGGGGGGCTGAAATGGGGGGGGAATATGGGGGAGTCCTGGGGGGGTAAATGGGGGTCCTGGGGAGGGAAATGGGGGAGGGAAATATGGGGGTCCTGGGGGGGGGAAATGGTAATCCTGGGGGGGAAAATGGGGGTCCTGGAGGGGTAAATGGGGGGGGGGAATGGGGGTCCTGGGGGGGTCAATGGGGGTCTTGGAGGGTGAAATGGGGGGGGGGCAAATGGGGGAGTCCTGGGGGGGTAAATGGGGGTCTTGGGGGGCTGAAATGGGGGGGAAATATGGGGGTCCTGGGGGGGGGGGGGAAATGGGGGTCTAGGGGGTCTGAAATGGGGGTCCTGAGGGGCTGAAATGGGGGGGGAAATATGGGGGTCCTGGGGGGGTAAATGGGGGTCCTGGAGGGCTGAAATGGGGTCCTGGGGGGGTAAAATGGGGGGGGAAATATGGGGGTCCTGGGGGGGTAAATGGGGGTCCTGGGGGGCGAAATGGAGGGGGAAATATGGGGGTCCGGGGGGGGTGAATGGGGGGGGTAAATGGGGGAGTCCTGGGGGTGTAAATGGGGGTTCGGGGGGGGGGGTAAATGGGGGTTATGGGGGTCTCAAATGGGGCGTCGGGTCGGGCTCTCCACGGGGTGGTTTTGGGGGTCCTGCCGGGGGGGGTCTGACCAGGGGGGTCCTGGGGGTCTCCAGGGGGTTGATTTTTGGAGGGTCCTGACGGGGGGGGGATCTGACTCGTGGGGTTCCCGAGGGTCTGGTCAGGGGGTTGATTTTGGGGGTCCTGGGGGTCCTCACAGGGGGATCTGACTCGAGGGGGTCCTGGGGGTTGATTTTTGGGGGTCCTGCCATGGGGGATCTGACCCGGGGGGGTCCTGGGGGTCTCCAGGGGGTCAGTTTTGGGGTCCTGGGGGTCCTGACAGGGGGGTCTTGACCTGGGGGGTCTGACCTGGGGGGTCCCGGGGGTCTCCAGGGGGTTGATTTTGGGGGGTCCTCACAGGGGGATCTGACTCGGGGGGGTCCTGGGGGTCTCCAGGGGGTTGATTTTTGGGGGGTCCTGACGGGGGGGGGGTCTGACCCGGGGGGTCCTGGGGGTCTGGTCAGGGGGTTGATTTTGGGGATCCAAGGGATCCTTCCAAGGGGGGTTTGACCCGAGGGGGTCCTGGGGGTCTCCAGAGGGTTGATTTTTGGGGGTCCTGACAAGGGGGAGGGGTCTGACCAGGGGGGTCCTGGGGGTCTCCAGGGGGTCAGTTTTGGGGTCTTGGGGGTCCTGACAGGGGGGTCTTGACCTGGGGGGTCTGGCCTGGGGGGTCCTGGGGGTCTCCAGGGGGTTGATTTTGGGGGTCCTGCCAAGGGGGGTCTGACCTTGGGGGTCCTGGGGGGTTCGATCTGGGGTGTCTGACCTGGGGGGTCCTGGGGGTCTCCAGGGGGTTGATTTTTGGGGGGGTCCTCACAGGGGGATCTGACTCGAGGGGGTCCTGGCGGTTGATTTTTGGGGGTCCTCACAGGGGGATCTGACTCGGGGGGGTCCTGGGGGTCTGGTCAGGGGGTTGATTTTGGGGGTCCAGGGGATTCCTCCAAGGGGGGTCTGACCCGGGGGGGTCCCGGGGGTCTCCAGGGGGTTGATTTTTGGGGGTCCTGACAAGGGGGAGGGGTCTGACCAGGTGGGTCCTGGGGGTCTATGGGGGGTCTTGGGTCTATGGGTGTTGATTTTGGGGGGTCTGACCCGGGGGGGTCCCGGGGGTGGGGTCATGGGGTTGATTTTTGGGGGGTCCTGCCGGAGGGGGGTGTCTAACCCGGTGGTCTATGGGGTGTGTGTGTGTTGAGGGCGTTTCCCCCCCAATTCAACCCCCACCCAAATCAAGGCTTTCCCCCCCTCCCCCCCCATTCCCCCATCCCCCCTCCCCCTCAGGAGCCATGGGGGCGTCGTCGAAGCCCCCCAACTTCTCGTGGGTGTCGGAGGGGGTCGTGGCGGGGCTGGGGATGCCCCGCGAGCCGGGCCATTACCGGTACCTGCTGGAGGGGGGGGTTCGGCACCTCGTGTCCCTCACCGAGAGACCCCCGCCCCACCACGGCTCCTGCCCCCAAATCCTCCTGCACCGCCTGCCCGTGCCCGACTTCAGCCCCCCCAGCCCCCAAATCATCCGCAGCTTCCTCAGGGTCGTGGAAGTGGCCACGGAGCGTGGGGAGGTGCGGGGGGAGGGGAGGGGAAATTGGGGGGGGAGGGGGGGAAATTGGGGGGGGACGGGGGGAAATTGGGGGGGGAGGGGGGGAGAACGTGAGGGGTAAATTAGGGGGGGGATGGGGGGAGGGTTGGGGGCAGTGGGGGTGATGGGGGGGGATGGGGGTGGGTGAACTGGGGGGACAACGGGGGGGGGAATGGGGGACAATTTGGGGGCAACTGGGGGGCAAATTGGAGATAACTGGGGGGCAAATGGGAGGGACAAATGGGGGACACCATGGGGGCAACTGGGGGTGAGTTTGGGGGGGTAACTGGGGGGACAACGGGGGGTGGGAATGGGGGACAATTTGGGGACAAGTGGGGGGACACTGGGAGGGAAAAATGGGGGACAACGGGGGGCAACTTGGGGGGCAACTAGGGGGACACTGGGGGGGAATGGGGGATAACTGGGGGGGCAACTGGGGGGACACTGGGGGGGACAAATGGGGGGCAACTTGGGGGTAACTGGGGGGACAACTGGAGGGGAAAACGGAGGGGGGGAAATGGGGGACAATTTGGGGACAAGTGGGGGACACTGGGGGGGACAAATGGGGGGCAACTTGGGGGTAACTGGGGGGACAACGTGGTGGGGAATGGGGGACAATTTGGGGGCAACTGGGGGGACACTGGGAGGGACAAATGGGGGACATCGGGGGGGCAAGTGGGGGTGAGTTGGGGGGGTAACGGGGGCAACTGGGGGGACAACGGGGGGGGAAATGGAAGACAACTTGGGGACAAGTGGGGGACACTGGGAGGGACAAATGGGGGACAACGGGGGGGGAACTGGGGGATAACTGGGGACACTGGGAGGGGCACGGGGGGGGGAGACATGGGGGACAAGTGGGGGACACTGGGAGGGACAAATGGGGGACACCTGGAGGGACACTGAGAGGGGTGACATCACCTGTCACCCCAAGGGGGGGCACGGGAGGGGGTGGTCACAGTGTCCCCAAGGAGCCCGGGGGGGGTCAAACTGTCCCTAAAGGAACACGGGGGGGGGGTCACAGTGTCCCCAAAGGGCACGGGGGGGGTGGTCACAGTGTCCCCAAAGAGCATGAGGGGGGGTCACAGTGTCCCCAAGGAGCACGGGGGTGGTGGCAGAGCCCAGGGGATGACAGGGGGATGTCACAGAGCCCTGAGGGTTGTCACAGTGTCCCCAAGGAGCATGGGGGGGGTCACAGTGTCCCCAAAGGGCACGGGGGGCGTCACATTGTCCCCAAGGAGCATGAGGGGGGGGTCACAGTGTCCCCAAGGACCACAGGGGGGGTCACAGTGCCCTGGGGGGTCACGAGGGGAATGTCACAGAGCCCCGGGGGTTGTCACAGTGTCCCCAAGGAGCACGAGGGGGGGGTCACAGTGGCCTCAAGGAGCACAGGGGGGTGGTCACAGTGTCCCCAAAGGGCACGGGGGGGTGGTCACAGTGTCCCCAAAGAGCATGAGGGGGGGTCACAGTGTCCCCAAGGAGCACGGGGGTGGTGGCAGAGCCCAGGGGATGACAGGGGGATGTCACAGAGCCCTGAGGGTTGTCACAGTGTCCCCAAGGAGCATGGGGGGGGTCACAGTGTCCCCAAAGGGCACGGGGGGCGTCACATTGTCCCCAAGGAGCATGAGGGGGGGGTCACAGTGTCCCCAAGGACCACAGGGGGGTCACAGTGCCCTGGGGGGTCACGAGGGGAATGTCACAGAGCCCCGGGGGTTGTCACAGTGTCCCCAAGGAGCACGAGGGGGGGGTCACAGTGGCCTCAAGGAGCACAGGGGGGTGGTCACAGTGTCCCCAAGGAGCATGAGGAGGGGGTCACAGTGTCCCCAAAGGGCATGGGGAGGGGTCACAGTGTCCCCAAGGAACACAGGGGTGGTGGCAGAGCCCAGGGGATGACAGGGGGATGTCACAGAGCCCCGGGGGTTGTCACAGTGTCCCCAAGGAACACAGGGAGGGTGTCACAGTGTCCCCAAGGAGCACAAGGGGGGGGTCACAGTGTCCCCAAAGGGCACGGGGGGGTGGCAGAGCCCCGGGGGGTCACAGGGTGATGTCACAGAGCCCCGGGTGATGTCACAGAGCCCGGGTGATGTCACAGAGCCCAGGAGGTGACAGGGTGATGTCGCAGAGCCCCGGGTGATGTCACAGAGCCCCGGGTGATGTCACAGAGCCCCGGGTGATGTCACAGAGCCCCGGGTGATGTCACAGAGCCCGGGTGATGTCACAGAGCCCCGGGTGATGTCACAGAGCCCCGGGTGATGTCACAGAGCCCAGGAGGTGACAGGGTGATGTCACAGAGCCCCGGGTGATGTCACAGAGCCCCGGGTGATGTCACAGAGCCCGGGTGATGTCACAGAGCCCCGGGTGATGTCACAGAGCCCGGGTGATGTCACAGAGCCCAGGAGGTGACAGGGTGATGTCGCAGAGCCCCGGGTGATGTCACAGAGCCCGGGTGATGTCACAGAGCCCCGGGTGATGTCACAGAGCCCCGGGTGATGTCACAGAGCCCGGGTGATGTCACAGAGCCCCGGGTGATGTCACAGAGCCCCGGGTGATGTCACAGAGCCCCGGGTGATGTCACAGAGCCCCGGGGATGACAGGGTGATGTCACAGAGCCCGGGTGATGTCACAGAGCCTCGGGTGATGTCACAGAGCCCGGGTGATGTCACAGAGCCCCGGGTGATGTCACAGAGCCCCGGGGGGTCACAGGGTGATGTCGCAGAGCCCCGGGTGATGTCGCAGCGCCCCGAGGGGTCACAGGGTGATGTCGCAGAGCCCCGGGTGATGTCACAGAGCCCCGAGGGGTCACAGGGTGATGTCGCAGAGCCCCGGGTGATGTCACAGAGCCCCGAGGGGTCACAGGGTGATGTCGCAGAGCCCCGGGTGATGTCGCAGCGCCCCGAGGGGTGCTGGCAGCCCCCTCCCCATCCCTTTTCCCCCCTCCCCAGGCCGTGGCCGTGCACTGCGCGCTGGGGTTCGGCCGCACGGGCACCTTGCTGGGCTGTTACGTGGGGAAGGAGCGGGGTCTGAGCGGGGCCGAGGCCGTGCGGGAGATTCGGCGCCTCCGGCCCGGCTCCATCGAGACCCCCGAGCAGGAACAGGCCGTGATTCGCTTCTGCAACGACCTCAGGTGACCGACAACCCCCGGATAATGGCCCGGATAATGGCCCGAATAATAGCCCGGATAATGGCCCAAATAATAGCCCGGATAGCCTGAATGATAGCCCGAATAACCTGAATAATAGCCCGATAATGGCCCGAATAATAGCCCTGATTGCCCAAATGATAGCCCGAATAGCCTGAATAATAGCCCGAATAATGGCCCAAATGATAGCCCAGATAGCCCAAATAATGTCCCAAATAATAGCCCAAATAGCCCAAATGATATCACAAATAATGGCCCAAGTAGTCTAAATGATATCACAAATAATATCACAAGTAATGTCCCAAATAATAGCCCAAATAGCCCAAATAATATCACAAATAATGACCCAAATGATAGCCCAAATAGTCCGAATGATAGCCCGAATAATGGCCCAAATGATAGCCCAGATAGCCCGAATAATGTCCCAAATAATAGCCCAAATAGCCCAAATAATATCACAAATAATAGTCCAAATAATGTCCCAAATAGCCCAAATGATATCACAAATAATGGCCCAAATGATAGCCCAAATAGCCCAAATAATATCACAAATAATATCACAAATAATGTCACAAATAATGTCCCAAATAGCCCAAATAATATCACAAATAATGTCCCAAACAATATCCCAGATAATATCCCAAATTGTGTCCCCAATAATGTCAGAAATAATAGACCATACAATAGCCCAAATGTCCTAAATAATGTCCCAAATAATATCCCCAATAGTATCACAAATAATATCTCCAATATCTCAAATAATATCCCAGGTAATATGCCAAATATCCCAAATAATATTCTGGACAACGTCTCAAATAATATCCCAAATAATATCCCAAATAGTATCAGAAATAATATCCCTAATATTCCAAATAATATCCCAAATATCTCAGCTAATGTTCCAAATAATACCCCAAATAATATCCCAAATAGTATCTCCAATAATATCCCAAATAATATCCCAGTAGTATCCGAAATAATATCCCAAATAGTATCCCAAATATCCCAGATAGTATCCCAAGTATCCCAAATAATATTCCACGCAATATCCCAGATAAAACCTCAACTAATATCCCAAACACCCCATCTAATATCGCAAATATCCCAACTAATATCCCAAATATCCCAACTAATATCCCAAATATCCCAACTAATATCCCAAATACCCCAACTAATATCCCAAATACCCCAACTAATATCCCAAATATCCCAACTAATATCCCAAATATCCCAACTAATATCCCAAACACCCCATCTAATATCCCAAATATCCCTGATAATACCCCCTTACCATCCCAAATAACATCCCAAATATCCCCAACAACATCCCAAACCCCATCCCCACTGTTATCCCGAGAATATCCCAAATTTCCCCCCTAATCCCGGGCTCTGTTCCCCCCTCCCAGGGCTGGGCAGGACCCTGAGGACCCCTGAGCTGCTCCCGGACGGGACCCCCGGATTTGGGGGGTTCCAGCCCCTCCCCCAATAAAGGATCGTGCTGGGGCTGCTCTCTGGGATGGTTTTGGGGTCCCTCTGGGGGGGGGGGGACACACCTGGGTTTGGGGTCCCTCGGGGTCCTGGTTTTGGGGTCCTGGTTTTGGGGTCCTGGTTTTGGGGTCCTGGCTCTGCATCTGGACTTTGGGGTCTCTTGGGGTCCTGGTTCTGGGGTCCCTCGGGGTCCTGGTTTTGGGGTCCTGGATTTGGGGTCCCTCGGGGTCCTGGTTTTGGGGTCCTGGATTTGGGGTCCCTCGGGGTCCTGGTTTTGGGGTCCTGGTTTTGGGGTCCCTTGGGGAGCACGAGTGGCCACATTTCACCCCCCACAGAACACCCCCCGAGCTGTCACTCCCAGATCTGTCACCCCCAGATCTGTCACTCCCAGACCTGTCACCCCCAGAGCTGTCACCCCTCCCAGAACACCCTCAGACCTGTCACCTCCAGAGCTGTCACCCCCAGAGCTGTCACCCTTCCCAGAACACCCCCCAAGCTGTCACCCCCCAAGCTGTCACCCTCCAGACCTGTCACCCCCCCAGATCTGTCACCCTCTCAGAGCTCTCACCCCCCCTGAGCTGTCACCGCTCCAGATCTGTCACTACCCCAGATCTATCACCCCCAGACCTGTCACCCTCACAGAGCACCCTCAGACCTGTCACCCTCAGAGTTGTCACCTCCAGATCTGTTCCCCCCCCCCCAGATCTGTCACCCCCCCAGATCTGTCACCCCCCAGATCTGTCACCCTCCCAGATCTGTCACCCTCCCAGATCTGTCACCCCCCCAGATCTGTCACCCCCCAGATCTGTCACCCCCCAGATCTGTCACCCTCCCAGATCTGTCACCCCCCCAGATCTGTCACCCCCCCATATCTGTCACCCCCCCAGATCTGTCACCCTCTCAGATCTGTCCCCCCCCCAGATCTGTCACCCCCCCAGATCTGTCACCCCCCCCAGATCTGTCACCCTCTCAGATCTGTCACCCTCTCAGATCTGTCACCCTCCCAGATCTGTCACCCTCTCAGATCTGTCACCCTCCCAGATCTGTCACCCCCCCAGATCTGTCACCCTCCCAGATCTGTCACCCCCCCAGATCTGTCACCCTCTCAGATCTGTCACCCTCTCAGATCTCTCACCCCCCCAGATCTCTCACCCCCCCAGATCTGTCACCCTCTCAGATCTGTCACCCTCTCAGATCTGTGTCCCCCCCCCCAGATCTGTCACCCTCTCAGATCTGTCACCCTCTCAGATCTCTCACCCTCTCAGATCTCTCACCCCCCCAGATCTGTCACCCCCCCCAGATCTGTCACCCCCCCCAGATCTGTCACCCCCCCCAGATCTGTCACCCCCCCAGATCTGTCACCCCCCAGATCTGTCACCCTCTCAGATCTGTCACCCCCCCCAGATCTGTCACCCCCCCAGATCTGTCACCCCCTCAGATCTCTCACCCCCCCCAGATCTGTCACCCCCCAGATCTGTCACCCCCCCAGATCTGTCACCCCCCCAGATCTGTCACCCCCCAGATCTGTCACCCTCTCAGATCTCTCACCCCCCCCAGATCTGTCACCCCCCCCAGATCTGTCACCCTCTCAGATCTGTCACCCCCCCAGATCTGTCACCCCCCCCAGATCTGTCACCCTCTCAGATCTGTCACCCTCTCAGATCTGTCACCCTCTCAGATCTGTCACCCCCCCCAGATCTGTCACCCCCCCCAGATCTGTCACCCCCCCAGATCTGTCACCCCTCCCAGATCTGTCACCCTCCCAGATCTGTCACCCCCCCAGATCTGTCACCCCCCCAGATCTGTCACCCCCCCAGATCTGTCACCCTCTCAGATCTGTCACCCTCTCAGATCTGTGTCCCCCCCCCCAGATCTGTCACCCTCTCAGATCTGTCCCCCCCCCAGATCTGTCACCCCCCAGATCTGTCACCCCCCCAGATCTGTCACCCTCTCAGATCTGTCCCCCCCCCCAGATCTGTCACCCCCCCCAGAGCAGTGACCCTGCAGGCTCTGGCGGTGTCACGTGGAGGGGTGACAGCCGTGTCACCGCCCCGGGGGGGTTGTTTGGGGGGGGTGGGGACACAAACAGCTAAAAGTGTCGTGGCTTATCCGGAATTGCGGCCTCTCCATCCCAAAATCCCATCCCGGAAAAAATCTCCCCTCGGCTGCCCCCGAGGTCCCCTGGGGTGGGGGGAGGGGGGGAGGTGGCACCTTGGTGTCCCCAAAATGTCCCCTCGCGGTGACACCGCCGGCACTCGAGGAGGGGGGACCAGAATGGGGACCCCCAAAAATCAGGGGGTGGCACTGCCTGGTGGCACTGGCTGGTGGCACTGCTTGGTGACACTGGCTGGTGGCACTGCTTGGTGGCACTGCTTGGTGGCACTGCTTGGTGGCATTGCCTGGTGGCACTGCTTGGTGGCATTGCTGGTGACACTGGCTGGTGACACTGCTTGGTGACACTGCCTGGTGGCACTGCTTGGTGACACTGCTTGGTGACACTGCTTGGTGACACTGCCTGGTGGCACTGCTTGGTGACACTGCTTGGTGACACTGGCTGGTGACACTGGCTGGTGACACTGCTTGGTGGCACTGCTTGGTGACACTGCTTGGTGACACTGCTTGGTGACACTGCCTGGTGGCACTGCTTGGTGACACTGCTTGGTGACACTGGCTGGTGACACTGGCTGGTGACACTGCTTGGTGGCACTGCTTGGTGGCACTGCCTGGTGGCACTGCTTGGTGACACTGCCTGGTGGCACTGCTTGGTGGCACTGGCTGGTGGCACTGCTTGGTGGCATTGCTTGGTGACACTGGCTGGTGACACTGCTTGGTGACACTGCCTGGTGGCATTGCCTGGTGGCACTTCCTGGTGGCACTGCCTGGTGACACTGCCTGGTGACACTGGCTGGTGGCACTGCTTGGTGACACTGGCTGGTGGCACTGGCTGGTGGCACTGGCTGGTGGCATTGCCTGGTGGCATTACCTGGTGACACTGGCTGGTGGCACTGGCTGGTGGCATTGCCTGGTGGCATTACCTGGTGACACTGGCTGGTGACACTGCCTGGTGGCACTGCTTGGTGACACTGCTTGGTGGCACTGGCTGGTGGCACTGCCTGGTGGCACTGCTTGGTGACACTGCTTGGTGACACTGGCTGGTGACACTGGCTGGTGACACTGGCTGGTGGCACTGGCTGGTGGCACTGCTTGGTGACACTGGCTGGTGGCCCTCGGGCCAGGTTTGGGGACATTGGTGTCCCCTGAGGGATGATGTGGCCCTGGGGGGACATCTCGGTTGGGGGTGACACCGTGGGAGGGGACACGAGTGGGACACGTGGGTGGGACACACGTGGCACATGAGGGGGACTGGGGACACCCACGGGGGGGTGGGGAGGGGACACAGGGGTGGGACACAGGGGTGGCACCGGGGGGGACACACAGAGGTGACACGGGGGGGGGACACACACGAGAGGGACACAGGGGTGGGACACGGGGGGAAAAGAGCCCTGGGGACACGGGTGGGACTGAGGGGACATGAGAGGGACAGAGGGGACACGGGGAGGACTGAGGGGACACGGAGGGGACACGTGGGTGGCACTGAGGGGACACACGGGGGGGACTGAGGGGACATGGAGGGGACACGTGGGTGGGATTGAGGGGACACACGGAGGTGGGGGGGACACACGACTGAGGGGACACGGGGGGGACTGAGGGGACACGCAGGGGACACGTGGGTGGGACTGAGGGGATGGGACACGTGGGTGGGATGAGACACATGGGTGGGACTGTGGGGTGATCAGGGAGGGGACACACGGTGGGGGGGGGGACACACGGAGGGGACTGAGGGGACACACGGGGGGGACTGAGGGGACACGGTGGGGACACGTGGGTGGGACTGAGTGGATAGGACACGTGGGTGGGATGAGGGGACACGGAGGGGACTGTGGGGACACACGGGGGGGACTGAGGGGACACGGTGGGGACACGTGGGTGGCACTGAGGGGACACGAAGGGAACCCACAGCACGCACCCAGCACCCCCTCCCCCTCAAAGGGCGCCATCGGGGGGTGGGCGCAGAGCACGCTGAGGGCTGGCTGGGTGGGAGGGGGGGGACACGGGTGGGAGGGTGACACGTTGGGGACACGGCCGAGGCCACCGTGGGGCCAGGGTGGCAGCAGCGGCCTCCTAAGCCCGCGGGGCCGCAAAAGCAGCTTAAGGCAGAATTATTGCCCTCAACTCCGGCGCTGTCCTCAGGAATCCCCCGGGGCTCAGGGGCCACCCCGGGCCGGGGGCGTGGGGGGGCGTGGGGGGGCGTGGGGGGGGATTGGGGGGGTCTGCGGACCCCCCACGCCACGTCAAAGGGGGGTGGCATTGTGTGTTTTGCGGCCAGTGTCACCTCGGTGTGACCCCCCCGTGTCCCTGGCTGTGCCCCACCCCCAAATCAGGCGGCAAAAGCCCACTCGTGTCCCACCCGTGTCCCACTCGTGTCCCACCCGTGTCCACGGGGGGCTTTTCTCCCCGTGTGTCCCCCCCACACACACCCGTGTTTGTGTCCCCTCAGTTGTCCCCCCACCCCTCATGTGTCACCTCTGTGTGTCCCCCCCTCCCCACCCAAAACGATCTCCCGTGTCCTGCGTGGTCCCACCTGTGTGTCCCACTCGTGTGTCCCCCAAAGTGTCCCCCACAGTGTCCCCCGTGTGTTTGTGCCCCCACAGTCCCACCTGTGTGTCCCACTCGTGTCCCCTCAGTCCCACCCGTGTCCCCTCAGTCCCACCCGTGTCCCCAGGGCTCTTTTCCCATCGTGTCCCACCCGTGTGTCCCACTCGTGTGTCCCCCAAAGTGTCCCCCGTGTGTTTGTGCCCCCACAGTCCCACCCACGTGTCCCACCCGTGTCCCCTCGGTCCCTCTCATGTCCCCTCAGTCCCACCCGTGTCCCCTCTGTCCCACCCGTGTCCCCTCAGTCCCACCCGTGTCCCCAGAGCTCTTTTCCCCCCGTGTCCCACCCGTGTGTCCCACTCGTGTGTCCCCCAAAGTGTCCCCCGTGTGTTTGTGCCCCCTCAGTCCCACCCGTGTCCCCAGAGCTCTTTTCCCCCCGTGTCCCACCCGTGTGTCCCACTCGTGTGTCCCCCAAAGTGTCCCCCGTGTGTTTGTGCCCCCACAGTCCCACCCACGTGTCCCATCCGTGTCCCCTCGGTCCCACTCATGTCCCCTCAGTCCCACCCGTGTCCCCAGGGCTCTTTTCCCCACACGTCCCACCCCTGTGTCCCACTCGTGTCCCCCCCAAAGTGTCCCCCACAGTGTCCCCCGTGTGTTTGTGCCCCCACAGTCCCACCCACGTGTCCCATCCGTGTCCCCTCGGTCCCACTCATGTCCCCTCAGTCCCACCCGTGTCCCCAGGGCTCTTTTCCCCACACGTCCCACCCCTGTGTCCCACTCGTGTCCCCCCCAAAGTGTCCCCCACAGTGTCCCCCGTGTGTTTGTGCCCCCCCAGTGCCACCCACGTGTCCCACCCGTGTCCCCTCGGTCCCACCCGTGTCCCCTCAGTCCCACCCGTGTCCCCACAGTCCCACCCCACGTGTCCCACCCGTGTCCCCTCGGTCCCACCCGTGTCCCCTCAGTCCCACCCGTGTCCCCAGGGCTCTTTTCCCCCCGTGTCCCACCCGTGTCCCCCTCTCGTGTGTCCCCCCCCCGTGTCACCTCTGTGTGCCACCTGTGTCCCCCCTGTGTCCCACCCCTGTGTCCCCTCCCCACCCCCCGTGGGTGTCCCCAGTCCCCCTCATGTGCCACGTGTGTCCCACCCACGTGTCCCACTCGTGTCCTCCCCCTTGGTCCCATCCCTTGTGACCCCCCCCCCCCGTGTCCCCACCACGACATCCCCCGTGTCACCCTCAATGTCCCCACCAGTCCCCTCATGTCCCTCCACGTCCCCTGCAGTGTCCCCCCTGTGTCCCCTCCATGTCCCCAGTGTCCCCTCAGTGTCCCCTCCATGTCCCCAGTGTCCCCTCAGTGTCCCCCCCATGTCCCCAGTGTCCCCCTCAGTGTCCCCCCCATGTCCCCAGTGTCCCCTCAGTGTCCCCTCCATCTCCCCATGTCCCCAGTGTCCCCTCCATGTCCCCCCCATGTCCCCAGTGTCCCCTCAGTGTCCCCCCCATGTCCCCAGTGTCCCCTCAGTGTCCCCAGTGTCCCCCCCATGTCCCCAGTGTCCCCTCAGTGTCCCCCCCATGTCCCCAGTGTCCCCTCAGTGTCCCCAGTGTCCCCCCCATGTCCCCAGTGTCCCCCTCAGTGTCCCCCCCCATGTACCCAGTGTCCCCCTCCCCCTCAGTGTCCCCTCCATGTCCCCAGTGTCCCCCTCAGTGTCCCCCCCATGTCCCCAGTGTCCCCCTCAGTGTCCCCCCCCATGTACCCAGTGTCCCCCTCCCCCTCAGTGTCCCCCCATGTCCTCCTCAGTGTCCCCAGTGTGACCCCCCAGTCCCCTCCATGTCCCCAGTGTCCCCCTCAGTGTCCCCATGTCCCCCCATGTCCCTCCATATCCCCAGTGTCCCCTCCATGTCCCTCCATGTCCCCAGAGTCTCCCTCAGTGTCCCCTCCACATCCCCAGTGTCCCCCTCAGTGCCCCCCCATGTCCCCCTCAGTGTCCCCCATGTCCTCCTCAGTGTCCCCCCATATCCCCAATGTCCCCCTCTATGTCCCCATGTCCCCCCCCCATCCCCAGTGTCCCCTCGTGCCCCTCCAAACCCCCCCCACCCCCCCACCCCTCCCCGCCATCTTCCCCCTCCCGAACTCCATTTCCCATCAGCCCCCCTCCCCTCGCTCCCCATTGGCCGCCTCCCCTAAGTCCCGCCCCCTCCTCCCCATTGGCCGTCGCCCGGCAACGCCCTCTGGGGGAGGCGTGGCCTGAGCCGGGGAGGGGCGGGGCGGCCCCCGCCGGGTGGGTTTGGAGCCGAGCGGGGCCCGAAGCGCGGCGGAAAGAGCCGAAAGCGCGGCGGAAAGAGCCGAGCGCCCCGGCCGGGCATGAGGAGCGGCGGCCACCGGAGCCCCCCGCGCCCCCCGCCCGGGGCCGTCCCCCCCGGGGCCGCCGGGCCGAGCCCGCCGGGGAGCGGGGCCCGCTGGTGACGCCGCCACCGCCGCGGGAAGGGGCGGGGGGGGTCTGGGCTATGCGGTGGTGGCTGCGCGCCGCCGTCCTCAGCCTGCTCGCCGGAGCCGGCGGTGAGTCGGGGGTCACCGCCGGGGGTGGTTTGGGGGGTTTGGGTGGTGCCGGGGAGGTCGGGAGGGTTAGGGCTGGGTCACGGGGGCGTGGGCGTGGGGAGGTGTCCTCGGTCCGTCCCGGTGTGTCCCGGTCCTTCCCTGCCTGTCCCGATCCATCCCGGTCCCTCCCGGTGTGTCCCCGGTCCTTCCCGGTGTGTCCCGGTCCCTCCCGGTGTGTCCCGGTGTGTCCCGATGTGTCCCCGGTCCTTCCCGGTGTGTCCCGGTGTGTCCCAGTGGGGCCGGTCTGGTCAGTGCCGGGTCACGGCGAGGCGGGGGCGGGAGGCTGGGAAGGTGTCCCCGGTCCTTCCCGGTGTGTCCTGATCCCTCCCGGTGTGTCCTGATCCCTCCCGGTGTGTCCCGGTGTGTCCCGATGTGTCCCCGGTCCTTCCTGGTGTGTCCCGGAGTGTCCCGGTAGGGCCGGTCTGGTCAGTGCCGGATCACGGCGAGGCGGGGGCGGGAGGCTGGGGAGGTGTCCCCGGTCATTCCCGGTGTGTCCTGATCCCTCCTGGTGTGTCCCGATGCCTCCCGGTGTGTCCTGATCCCTCCCGGTGTGTCCCGGAGTGTCCCGGTAGGGCCGGTCTGGTCAGTGCCGGGTCACGGCGAGGCGGGGGCGGGAGGCTGGGGAGGTGTCCCCGGTCCTTCCCCGTGTGTCCCGATCCATCCTGGTCCCTCCCGGTGTGTTCGTGGTGCCCTGGGAGGGGGGAACGGGGGGTCCGGGGTCTGGGGAGGTCCCTCCCGGTGTGTCCCGGTCCCTCCTGGTTCCTCCCGGTGTGTCCCTATCCCTTCTGGTCCCTTCCGGTGTGTCCTGATCCATCCCGATCCCTCCCGGTCCTTCCCGATGTGTCCTGACCCATCCCGATATGTCCCGGTGTGTCCGGTGCCCTGGGGAGGGAGGGGCGGGGGGCTCCGGGGATGATGGAAGGGTCCTCATCCCTCCCTGTCCCTCCCGCTCCATCCCGGTCCTTTCCGCTCCATCCCGGTCCCTCCCGCTCCATCCCTGTCCCTCCCGGTGTGTCCCTGTCCCTCCCGGTGTGTCCCTGTCCCTCACAATCCATCCCTATCCCTCCCGGTCCCTCCCGGTCCGTCCCGGTGTGTCCCGCTCCATCCCTGTCCCTCCCGGTGTGTCCCGCTCCATCCCGGTGCATCCCATCCTGCCTGAGCCGCGTCCCCGGTGCCGGTGGCAGTGGCAGGGTCCCCGTCCCTCCCTGTCCCTTCCTGTCCATCCCTGTCCCTCCTGGTGGGTCCCTGTCCCTCCCTGTCCCTCCCGGTCCATCCCAGTCCCTCCCGGTCCATCCCCCCGGTGCTGAGCCTCGTCCCCGGTGCCGGTGGCAGTGGAAGGGTCCCTGTCCCTCCCTGTCCCTCCCGGTCCATCCCAATCTGTCTCTCCCTGTCCCTCGGTGCTGAGCCGCGTCCCCGGTGCCGGTGGCAGTGTCCCTGTCTCTCCTGGTCCATCCCAATCCATCCCCCCGGTGCTGAGCCTCGTCCCCGGTGCCGGTGGCAGTGGAAGGGTCCCCGTCCCTCCCTGTCCCATCCCAATCTGTCCCTCCCTGTCCCTCCCTGTCCCTCCCGGTCCATCCCAGTCTGTCCCTCCCGGTCCATCCCAATCCATCCCCTCTGCCCTGAGCCGTGTCCCCGGTGCCGATGGCAGTGTCCCTGTCCCTCCCGGTCCCTCCCGGTCCATCCCAGTCTGTCCCTCCCGGTCCATCCCAATCCATCTCCCCGGTGCTGAGCCGCGTCCCCGGTGCCGGTGGCAGTGTCCCTGTCCCTCCCTGTCCCTCCCTGTCCCTCCCTGTCCCTCCCGGTCCATCCCCCCGGTGCTGAGCCGTGTCCCCGGTGCCGGGGCGGTGCCGATGGCAGTGTCCCTGTCCCTCCCTGTCCCTCCCTGTCCCTCCCTGTCCCTCCCGGTCCATCCCCTCTGTCCTGAGCCGTGTTCCCGGTACCGGGACGGTGCCGATGGCAGTGTCCCTGTCCCTCCCGGTCCATCCCCTCTGTCCTGAGCCGTGTTCCCGGTACCGGGACGGTGCCGATGGCAGTGTCCCTGTCCCTCCCGGTCCATCCCCTCTGTCCTGAGCCGTGTCCCCGGTACCGGGACGGTGCCGTTCCCGCAGGGAGCGGCCGGATCGAGCCCCGGGCCGTGGCGGGGCGGGTCGGGGGCAGCGCCGTGCTGGGCTGTGACTTGTTGGGCGCCCACGAGGAGCGACCGCCGCTCTACGTGATCGAGTGGCTGCGCTTCGGCTTCGTCCTGCCCATCTTCATCAAATTCGGCCTCTACTCGCCCCGCGTGGACCCCCAGTACGCGGGTGAGTCCCGCGGGGTGGGGTGGGGTGGGGGGAGCGCCCGGGGGTCCCCCGAGGGGTGGCCTCGGACTCGGGGTGCTGTGGGACCACCCTAAATCCCGGTTCTAGGGGAGTTGGGGGATCTCCCGAGGGGGTAGGAGGGGATGGATGATGAGGGGTCATCAGGGTTGGGGGGCTCTCCCGAGGATCTTAAGGGGCTGCTGCTCTGGGACCACCCTAATTCCACTCCTGGGGGAGTTGAGGGGCTCTCCCAAAGGGGTCATCGGGGTTGGGGGGCTCTCCCGAGGATCTCCAGGGGTTGCTGCTCTGGGACCACCCTAATCCTGGTTCTAGGGGAGTGGGGGGCTCTCCCAAAGGGGTCATGGGGTTGGGGGGCTCTCCCAAGGTTGTACAGGGGCTACTGCTGTGGGACCACCCTAATCCCAGTTCTAGGGGAGTGGGGGATTCTCCCAAAGGGGTCATCGGGGCTGGGGGGCTCTCCCGAGGATCTCCAGGGGTTGCTGCTCTGGGACCACCCTAATCCCAGTTCTAGGGGAGTGGGGGGCTCTCCCAAAGGGGTCATCGGGGTTGGGGGGCTCTCCCGAGGATCTCCAGGGGCTGCTGCTCTGGGACCACCCTGAATCCCGCTCCTGGGGGAGTTGGGGGGCTCTCAAAGGGTTCATGGAGTTGGGGGGCTCTCCCAAAGGGTGTACAGGGATTGCTGCTCTGGGACCACCCTAATCCCATTCCTGGGGGAGTTGGGGGGCTCTCCCAAGGGGGTAGGAGGGGATGGATGATGAGGGGCCATCGGGAGCTGCTGCTGTGGGACCACCCTGATATCGGTTCTAGGGGAGTGGGGGGCTCTCCCAAAGGGGTCATCAGGGTTGGGGGGCTCTCCCAAAGGGGTCATGGGGTTGGGGGGCTCTCCCGAGGATCTCAAGGGGTTGCTGCTCTGGGACCACCCTAATTCCCGCTCCTGGGGGAGTTGGGGGCTCTCCCAAAGGGGTCATCGGGGTTGGGGGGCTCTCCCAAAGGATCTCCAGGGGCTGCTGCTGTGGGACCACCCTGATATTGGTTCTAGGGGAGTGGGGACTCTCCCAAAGGGGCCATGGGGTTGGGGGGCTCTCCCAAGGGGGTAGGAGGGGCTCTTGAGGGGCCAGGGATGTCCCTGCAGCAGGTGAATGATCATCCCCATCCCCATCCCCATTCCCATCCCCATTCCCATCCCCATTCCCATCCCCATCCCCATCCCCATCCCCATCCCCATTCCCATCCCCATTCCCATCCCCATTCCCATTCCCATCCCCATCCCCATCCCCATTCCCATCCCCATTCCCATCCCCATCCCCATCCCCATCCCCATTCCCATCCCCATTCCCATCCCCATTCCCATTCCCATCCCCATCCCCATCCCCATTCCCATCCCCATTCCCATCCCCATCCCCATCCCCATCCCCATTCCCATCCCCATTCCCATCCCCATCCCCATTCCCATCCCCATTCCCATCCCCATCCCCATCCCCATTCCCATTCCCATCCCCATTCCCATCCCCATCCCCATCCCCATTCCCATCCCCATTCCCATCCCCATTCCCGTCCCCATTCCCATCCCCATCCCCATGCCCATCCCCATCCCCATCCCCATCCCCATTCCCATCCCCATTCCCATCCCCATCCCCATCCCCATCCCCATCCCCATCCCCATTCCCATTCCCATCCCCATCCCCATCCCCATTCCCATCCCCATTCCCATCCCCATCCCCATTCCCATCCCCATTCCCATCCCCATCCCCATCCCCATCCCCATCCCCATCCCCATTCCCATTCCCATCCCCATCCCCATCCCCATCCCCATCCCCATCCCCATCCCCATCCCCATTCCCATCCCCATTCCCATTCCCATCCCCATCCCCATTCCCATTCCCATCCCCATCCCCATTCCCATCCCCATCCCCATTCCCATCCCCATCCCCATTCCCATTCCCATCCCCATTCCCATCCCCATTCCCATCCCCATTCCCATCCCCATCCCCATCCCCATCCCCATCCCCATTCCCATCCCCATCCCCATCCCCATCCCCATCCCCATCCCCATCCCCATTCCCATCCCCATTCCCATCCCCATCCCCATTCCCATCCCCATTCCCATCCCCATCCCCATCCCCATCCCCATCCCCATTCCCATCCCCATTCCCATCCCCATCCCCATTCCCATTCCCATCCCCATCCCCATTCCCATCCCCATCCCCATTCCCATCCCCATTCCCATCCCCATCCCCATCCCCATCCCCATCCCCATCCCCATCCCCATCCCCATCCCCATCCCCATTCCCATCCCCATCCCCATCCCCATCCCCATCCCCATTCCCATCCCCATTCCCATCCCCATCCCCATTCCCATCCCCATCCCCATTCCCATCCCCATCCCCATTCCCATCCCCATCCCCATTCCCATCCCCATCCCCATTCCCATCCCCATCCCCATCCCCATCCCCATTCCCATCCCCATTCCCATCCCCATCCCCATCCCCATCCCCATCCCCATTCCCATCCCCATTCCCGTCCCCATTCCCATCCCCATTCCCGTCCCAGCTGCTCCAGGGGTGGCTGGAGGAGGAGGAGGAGGAGGAAGGAGCAGGAGGAGGAGGAGGAGGAGGAGGAGGAGGAGGAAGGAGGGTTGGGGTTACCCTGCTGGCAGTGGGGGGGGGTGCAGCCCCCCCAGACCCAGCCTGGCAGCAGGAGGGGATTCAATGAGAAAACTCATTTGGGGCACGGATTCTGTGCAGAGATTTTTGGGGCCCAAATTTTGGGGCACAGGTTGTGGGCACGGATTTTGGGGCACGGATTTTGGGGCAGAGATTTTGGGCCGCGGATTTCAGGGCACAGATTTGGGGGCACAGAATTTGGGCAGAGATTTGGGGGGCAGATTTTGGGGCACAGATTTTGGACACAGATTTTGAGGTACAACTTTTGGGGCACAAATTTTGGGGCACAGATTGTGAGCAGAGATTTTGGGTGCAGATTTTGGGGCACAGATTTTGGACACAGACTTTGGAGCACAAATTTTGGGGCACAGATTTTGGGCACAACTTTTGGGGTGCAGATTTTGTGGCACAACTTTTGGGGTGCAGATTTGGGGACACAGATTTCAGGGCACAGACTTTGGGGCACAGATTTGGGGGCCCAGATTTTGGGGCACAAATTTTGGGCACAGATTCTGGGCACAAATTTTGAGGTACAGATTTCAGGACACAGATTTTGGGCACAGATTTGGGGGCACAAATTTTGGGCACAGATTTCAGGACACAGATTTGGGGGCAAAAATTTTGGGCGCAGGTTTTGGGGCACAGACTTTGGGGCACAGATTGTGGGCAGAGATTTTGGGGCACAGACTTTGGACACAGATTTTGGGACACAAATTTTTAGGCACCAATTTTGGGACACAGATTTTGGGACACAGATTTGGGGGCACAGATTTTTAGGCACCAATTTTGGGACACAGATTTTGGGACACAGATTTGGGGGCACAGATTTTTAGGCACCAATTTTGGGACACAGATTCTGGGCACAGATTTTGGGCACAGATTTTGGGACACAGATTTTGGGGGCACAGAGTTTTAGGCACCAATTTTGGGACACAGATTTGGGGGCACAAATTTTGTGACACAGATTTTAGGGCACAGATTCTGGGACACAAATTTTGAGGCACCGATTTCGGAGCACAGACTTTGGGGCACAGATTTCAGGACAGATTTCGGAGCACAGATTTGGGGGCAAAAATTTTGGGTGCAGATTTTGGGGCACAAATTTTGGGGCACGGATTGTGGGCAGAGATTTTGGAGTGCAGATTTGGGGGCACAGATTCTGGATGCAGATTTGTGGCACAACTTTTGGGGTGCAGATTTTGGGACACAGATTTCAGGACACAGATTTTGGGCACAGATTTGGGGGCACAAATTTTGGGGCACAAATTGTGGGCAGAGATTTTAGGGGCACAGACTTTGGACACAGATTTTGGGACACAGATTTTTAGGCACCAATTTCGGGACACAGATTTTTAGGCACAAATTTTGGGCGCAGACTTTGGAGCACAGATTTTGAGGCACAGATTTTGGGGGCACAGACTTTGGACACAGATTTTGGGACACAGATTTTTAGGCACAAATTTTGGGCGCAGACTTTGGAGCACAGATTTTTAGGCACCAATTTTGGGGCACAGATTCTGGACACAGATTTTGGGACACAGATTTTTAGGCACAAATTTCGGGCACAGATTTGGGGGCACAGATTTTGAAGCACAGATTTTAGGGCACAGACTTTGGACACAGATTTTGTGGGCACAAATCTCAGGGGCCCAAATCTCCCGAGGGGTCCTCTTCCCCCCCTCGTCCCAGACAGAACGAGGGACCTGCTTTTCCCGGCCATCTCCCTCCATCCCCGAGCCCCGCGGGGCCCCCCGCGCTCGGGTTACGCGGGGAGGGGGTGGCACTGCCCCTCCCTCGGGTCCCCACGACCCCTCCTCCCCCTTCCCTATCCCCGAGGGGGCCAAACTTGGGATCAGGGCTTGGAATGAGGGCGAGGGGGGTGATGGGGGGGCTGTCGCCATGGCAACGGGACGGCTTGTTTTCCATCCTCCGGCATCGGGGGGAGGGGGGGAGGGAAGGAGGGAGAGGGCAGCCCCCTCCCCCCTTCCCCCCCCCCCAAGCCCCCAGGTCGGGTCCCTTCTGTCACCCCCCCCCCGCACTCCCCGGGGTGTCACCACACTGTCACCCCCACCCCCTGCTCTGGGGGGTCCCAGTTTTTGTGTCCCCCCCCCCCCTCTCTTTGTGTCCCTCCAACGGCGGTTGCCAAGGGCTGGGGGACGCCGGGGGGAGGGTTTTGTTTTTGTAGGGTCGAAGGGGAGGAGGGGAGGGGAGGGGAAGGGGTTGGGGCCGGCTCGAGGAGGGGGATTAGAGGAGGGGGGAAGGGCTGGGGGGGGGGGGGGGGGGGCCCCAGACCGCGCTGATCCCGCTCCAAAGGGACCTTTGTTCCCCAGCCGGCTGCTCCTGGGGCTGCGGGTTGGCGGCTGCAGCTTCCCAAAGCTTCCCGGAGCTTCCTGGAGCTTCCCGGAGCATCCCAGAGCTTCCCAAAGCTACCCAGAGCATTCCAAAGTTTCCCAAAGCATCCCAGAGCTTCCCAAAGCATCCCGGAGCTTCCCAGAGCTTCCCAGAGCATTCCAAAGCTTCCCGGAGCATCCCAAAGCTTCCCGGAGCATCCCAGAGCTTCACAAAGCTTCCCGGAGCATCCCAAAGCTTCCCAGACCATTCCCAAAGCATCCCAGAGCTTCCCAAAGCTTCCCAGAGCTTCCCAAAGCATCACAGAGCTTCCCAAAGCTTCCCAGAGCTTCCCAAAGCATCACAGAGCTTCCCAAAGCTTCCCAGAGCATTCCAAAGCTTCCCGGAGCATCCCAAAGTATCCCAAAGCTTCCCAGAGCTTCCCAAAGCTTCCCAGAGCTTCCCGGAACATCCCAGAGCTTCCCAAAGCTTCCCGGAGCTTCCCAAAGCATCCCAAAGCTTCCCAGAGCTTTCCAAAGCATCCCAAAGCTTCCAAAAGATTGCCAAAGCTTCCCAGAGCTTCCCAAAGTATCCCAAAGCTTCCCAGAGCTTCCCAAAGCATCCCAGAGCTTCCCAGAGCATCCCAGAGTTTCCCAAAGCATCCCAGAGCATCACAGAGCTTCCCAAAGCTTCCCAGAGCATTCCCAAAGCTTCCCGGAGCATCCCAGAGCTTCACAAACCTTCCCGGAGCATCCCAAAGCTTCCCAGACCATTCCCAAAGCATCCCGGAGCTTCCCAAAGCTTCCCAGAGCTTCCCAAAGCATCCCAGAGCTTTCCAAAGCTTCCCAGGGCATTCCAAAGCTTGCCAGAGCTTCCCAAAGCTTCCAAAAGATTGCCAAAGCTTCCCAGAGCTTCCCAAAGCATCACAGAGCATTCTAAAGTTTCCCAAAGCATTCCAAAGTTTCCCAAAGCATCCCAAAGCTTCCCAGAGCTTCCCAAAGCATCACAGAGCTTCCCAGAGCTTCCCAGAGCATTCCTAAGTTTCCCAAAGCATCCCAAAACTTCCCAAAGCATCCCAAAGCTTCCCAGAGCTTTCCAAAGCATCCCAAAGCTTCCAAAAGATTGCCAAAGCTTCCCAGAGCTTCTGAAAGCTTCCCAAAGCATCCCAGAGCTTCCCAAAGCTTCCCAGAGCTTCCCAAAGCATCACAGAGCTTCCCAAAGCATCCCAGAGCTTCCCAAAGCTCCCCAGGGCTTCCCAAGGCTTCCCAAAGTTTCCCAGGGCCTTCCAAAGCTTCCCAGAGCATTCCAAAGTTTCCCAAAGCTTCCCAGAGCTTCTTAGAGTTTCTCCAGGGCTTCCCAAAGCTTCCCGAGGGATTCCCGCCACAGGAATTCCTTGGGAATCCCAGCCGGTGGCACCGGCACTGCCGGTCCTGCCCGACCGGCCCAGCGAGGAGGAGGCTTTGGGAAGCTCTGGGAAACTTTGGGAAAATCTGGGAGGCTTTGGGAAAACCTGGGAAGCTTTAGGAAGCTTTGGGAAGCTTTAGGAAGCTCTGGGAAGCTTTAGGAAGCTTTGGGAAGCTTTAGGAAGCTCTGGGAAGTTTTGGGAAGCTCTGGGAAAACCTGGAAAGCTTTGGGAACTTTTGGGAAAACCTGAGGAGCTTTAGGAAGCTCTGGGATGTTTTGGGAAGCTCTGGGAAAACCTGGGAAGCTTTAGGAAGCTCTGGGAAGTTTTGGGAACCTTTAGGAAAATCTGGGAAGCTTTGGGAAAACCTGGGAATCTTTAGGAAGCTCTGGGAAGCTTTGGGAAGCTTTGGGAAAACCTGGGAAGCTCTGGGGAGCTTTTTGGCAGGGTCGGAGTGCTGGGGCAGGGGGTGCCCAAGGCAGGGTCGGGGTGCCCAGGGCAGGGTTGGGGTGCCCAGGATGAGTTTGGGGGTGCCCAGGACAGGGTCAGGGTGCCCAGGGTGGGTTTGGGGGTGCCCAGGGTGGGTTTGGGGTGCCCAGGATGGGTTTGGGGGTGCCCTGGGTGGGTTTGGGGGTGCCCAGGGCAGGGTCAGGGTGCCTGGGGCAGAGGGTGCCCAGGACAGGATCGGGGTGTCCAGGACAGGGTCAGGGTGACCGGGCAGGGTCGGGATGCCCGGGCAGGGTTGGGGTGCCCAGGACAGGGTCAGGGTGTCCAGGGCAGGGTCGGGGTGTCCAGGGCAGGGTCGGGGTGCCCGGGGCAGGGTCGGGGTGTCCAGGGCAGGGTCGGGGTGCCCGGGGCAGGGTCGGGGTGTCCAGGGCAGGGTCGGGGTGCCCAGGACAGGGTCAGGGTGCCCGGGGCAGGGTCGGGGTGTCCAGGGCAGGGTTGGGGTGCCCAGGACAGGGTCAGGGTGCCCAGGACAGGGTCAGGGTGCTGGGGCAGGGTCGGGGTGTCCAGGACAGGGTCGAGGTGCTGGGGTGGTGGGTTCTGGCGGCAGGGGATGCCAGGACAGGGTCGGGGTGCCCAGGACAGGATCGGGGTGCCCAGGGCAGGGTTGAGGTGCCCAGGGTGGGTTTGGGGGTGCCCAGGACAGGATCGGGGTGCCCAGGGCCGGGTCGGGGTGTCCAGGACAGGATCGGGGTGCCCAGGCAGAGGGTACGGTGGCTCCGGGTTCCTCTCCCCCCCGTTCCCGATGGGCTGAGCCCATCGCCCGCTGCCCCCTGAGCCGATTATTGCTCCGGGAATAAACAGAGCGGGGGGGATTAACGGGCTGTGCTGCCAGCCTTGATCCTCCTCCTCCTCCTCCTCCTCCTCCTCCTCTTCCTCCTCTTCCTCCTCCTCCTCCTCCTCCAAGAGCCCCCCCCGCCCTTAGCGGTGCCCCCTCCCCACCCCGGGGGGCTGCACCCCCCTAACCCTGCAGGGTGGGCGAGGGGTTCGCCCCCCTGACCCCTCCCCGGGGCCGCGGGGGCCGGGCCGGGGGGGCCGGGGCTTAGAAGGGCTCCTAAGGGTGCGATGGAAGGGGGGGGATTGGGGGGCTCTGGGATAAGGGGGGGTCGGTGCTGGTGGGGAGGGGGCGGTGGGAGCGGTTGTGCCCCCTGATGGGGTGGGGGGGTCCCTGCCGGTGTCACCCACCCGGCTGGGGGGGCGGGGGGGGCAGTGCCGGGGTCCCAGGGAGGGGGTGATGGCAAGGAGGGGGTGACCTCAAAGAGGGGGTGACCTCAAAGAGGGGGTGACCTCAAAGAGGGGGTGACCCGAGGAGGGGGTGACCCAGGGGACAGGGAGACCTCAAAGAGGGGGTGACCTCAAAGAGGGGGTGACCCGAGGAGGGGGTGACCTCATGGAGGGGGTGACGTCAAGGAGGGGGTGACCCAGGGGACAGGGAGACCTCAAGGAGGGGGTGACCCCAGGAGGATGTGACCTCATGGAGGGGGTGACCCCAGGGGGAGGGGATGACCCCAGGAGGATGTGACCTCATTGAGGGAGGGGGGGGTGACCCTAGGGGGAGGGGGTGACCCCAAGGGGATGTGACCTCATGGAGGGGGAAGGGGTGACCCCAGGAGGGGGTGACCCCAGGAGGATGTGACCGGAGGGAGAGGGTGATCCCAGGAGGGGGTGACCTCAGGGAGGAAAAGACCTCAAGGAGGAGGTGACCAGGGGGAGGTGGTGACCCCAGGGGGATGTGACCCCAGGGGGATGTGACCCCAGGGGGAAGGGGTGACCCCAGGAGGATGTGACCCCAGGAGGGGGTGACCCCAGGGGGAAGGGGTGACCCCAGGGGGAAGGGGTGACCCCAGGAGGGGGTGACCCCAGAGGGATGTGACCCCATGAGGGAGTGACCCCAGGAGAGGGTGACCCCAGGGGTCTATGCCCAGGGGGAAGGGGTGACCCCAGGGGGAAGGGGTGACCCCAGGGGGATGTGACCCCAGGAGGGGGTGACCCCAGGGGGATGTGCCCAGGGGGAGGGGGTGATTGGGGGAGGGGGTTACCCCAGGAAGGGGTGACCCCAGGGGATGTAACCCCAGGGGGAAGGGGTGACCCCAGGGGGATGTGACCCCAGGGGATGTAACCCCAGGGGGAAGGGGTGACCCCAGGGGGATGTGACCCCAGGAGGGGGTGACCCCAGGGGGATGTGACCCCAGGAGGGGGTGACCCCAAGAGGCTGTGCCCAGGGGGAAGGGGTGACCCCAGGAGGATGTAACCCCAGGAGGATGTGACCCCAGCGGGATGTGACTCCAGGAAGCAGTGACCCCAGGAGGCTGTGCCCAGGGAGTGGGGGTGACCCCAGGAAGGGGTGACCCCAGGGGGAAGGGGTGACCCCAGGGGGGTGTAACCCCAGGGGGAAGGGGTGACCCCAGGACAGAGGTGGCCCTGCCCCACCACTGTCACCTCCCCCTGCCCCACACTGTCCCCTCAGGCCGCGTTGGGCTGGAGGAAGGGGCGTCCCTCCGTGTGGACGCCCTGCGGGCCGAGGACCAGGGCTGGTACGAGTGCCGGGTGCTCTTCCTCGACCGCCACAGCAGCGACGCCGACTTCCAGAACGGCACCTGGATCCACCTGACCGTCACCGGTACCACCCATCACACCCATCCCACCCATCCCACCCATCCCATCCCACCCATCCCATCCCACCCATCCCATCCATCCCATCCCATCCCACCCATCCCATCCCATCCCATCCCATCCCACCCCATCCCATCCCATCCCATCCCATCCCATCCCATCCATCCCATCCCATCCCATCCCATCCCACCCCATCCCATCCCATCCCATCCCATCCCATCCCATCCCATCCCATCCCATCCCATCCCATCCCACCCATCCCATCCCATCCCATCCCATCCCATCCCATCCCATCCCATCCCACCCATCCCATCCCATCCCATCCCATCCCATCCCATCCCATCCCATCCCATCCCATCCCACCCATCCCATCCATCCCATCCCATCCCATCCCATCCCATCCCACCCCATCCCATCATTCCATCCCACCCATCCCATCCCACCCCATCCCATCCCATCCCATCCCACCCCTTCCCATCCATCCCACCCATCCCATCCCACCCATCCCATCCCACCCATCCCATCATTCCCATCCCACCCATCCCATCCCACCCCATCCCATCCCATCCCATCCCATCCCACCCCATCCCACCCACCCCATCCACCCATCCCGGGGCTGGCAATTTGGGAACCAGCAGGGTGTGAGGGTCCTCTCTTTTCCTTCCAGCTCCCCCCACCTTCCTGGAGACCCCCGGGGCTTTCGTGGAGGTTCGGGACGGGGCCGCCCTGAGCCTCACCTGCCGTGCCGGGGGGAACCCCCAGCCCGTGGTCACCTGGAGGAGGAGTGACCTGCCCGTGCAGAGCGGGGACACCGTGCAGGTGAGGGGGGAGGAACCCCCCCCGGCATCCCCTCCCCATTTTGGGGGTGTCCCCACCTTGTTTGGGGTGTCCTGGTGGTCTTTGGCCCGTGGTGGTGGCACTGTGTTGTTGTCACCGTGGGTGGGGGGGACACTGAGCTGGAGGGGACCCAAGGGGAGCGTCCAAATCCAAGCCCTGGACGTGTCCAGGACACCCCAAAATCCACCCCCAGTCCCTCAGGGTGTTGTGCAAATAATCCTGGAAGGGAAGGTTTGGGAAGGTTTGGGAAGGTTTGGGAAGGTTTGGAAGGTTTGGGAAGGTTTGGGAAGGGAAGGGAAGGGAAGGGAAGGTTTGGGAAGGTTTGGGAAGGGAAGGTTTGGGAAGGGAAGGGAAGGGAAGGGAAGGGAAGGGAAGGGAAGGGAAGGGAAGGGAAGGGAAGGTTTGGGAAGGTTTGGGAAGGTTTGGGAAGGGAAGGTTTGGGAAGGTTTGGGAAGGTTTGGGAAGGTTTGGGAAGGGAAGGGAAGGGAAGGGAAGGGAAGGGAAGGGAAGGGAAGGGAAGGGAAGGGAAGGTTTGGGAAGGGAAGGGAAGGTTTGGGAAGGGAAGGGAAGGGAAGGGAAGGGAAGGTTTGGGAAGGGAAGGGAAGGGAAGGGAAGGGAAGGGAAGGTTTGGGAAGGGAAGGTTTGGGAAGGGAAGGGAAGGGAAGGGAAGGGAAGGGAAGGGAAGGTTTGGGAAGGGAAGGGAAGGTTTGGGAAGGGAAGGGAAGGTTTGGGAAGGGAAGGGAAGGGAAGGTTTGGGAAGGGAAGGGAAGGGAAGGGAAGGTTTGGGAAGGGAAGGTTTGGGAAGGGAAGGTTTGGGAAGGGAAGGGAAGGTTTGGGAAGGGAAGGGAAGGGAAGGGAAGGTTTGGGAAGGGAAGGGAAGGGAAGGTTTGGGAAGGGAAGGGAAGGTTTGGGAAGGTTTGGGAAGGGAAGGGAAGGGAAGGGAAGGGAAGGGAAGGGAAGGTTTGGGAAGGGAAGGGAAGGGAAGGGAAGGGAAGGGAAGGTTTGGGAAGGGAAGGGAAGGGAAGGTTTGGGAAGGGAAGGGAAGGGAAGGTTTGGGAAGGTTTGGGAAGGGAAGGGAAGGGAAGGGAAGGTTTGGGAAGGGAAGGGAAGGGAAGGTTTGGGTGGTCCCCGGGGGTCCATGACCCCATCCCCTCACCCCCCTCGCTCCTGTCCCTCACAGGTGGCCAATGGCACCCTGAGCATCGCGGCCGTGGGACGCGCCAGCGCCGGCACCTACACGTGCCACGCCAGCAGCGCCGAGGGCACCGCCACACACACCACACGGCTGCTCGTGCAGGGTGAGGCCACCACGGGGGGTTCCGGGAGGCATTCCTGAACCCCCAGTGTCCCCTCAGTGTCCCAGGATGCATTCCTGTCCCCTCAGTGTCCCCTCAGTGTCCCCTCTGTGTCCCCTCAGTGTCCCAGGATTCAGTCCTGTCCCCTCAGCGTCCCCTCAGTGTCCCCTCAGTGTCCCCGGACATTCCTGTCCCCTCAGTGTCCCCTCAGTGTCCCCGGACGCATTCCTGTACCCCTAGTGTCCCCTCAGTGTCCCTTCAATGTCCCCTCAATGTCCCAGGACACATTCCTGTCCCCTCAGTGTCCCCTCAGTGTCCCCTCAGTGTCCTCTCAGTGTCCCCTCAGTGTCCCCGGATTCAGTCCTGTCCCCTCAGTGTCCCCTCAATGTCCCCTCAGTGTCCCCTCAGTGTCCCCCCAGTGTCCTCTCAGTGTCCCCTCAGTGTCCTCTCAGTGTCCCCTCACTGTCCCAGGACATTCCTGTCCCCTCAGTGTCCCCTCAGTGTCCCCTCAGTGTCCTCTCAGTGTCCCCTCAGTGTCCTCTCAGTGTCCCCTCACTGTCCCAGGACATTCCTGTCCCCTCACTGTCCCAGGACATTGCTGTCCCCTCAGTGTCCCCTCAGTGTCCCCATTGTCCCCATTGTCCCCCCAGGCCCCCCTGTCATCGTGGTGCCCCCCCAGAATGTGACAGTGAACGTGTCCCAGGACATTGCTGTCCCCTCAGTGTCCCCCTGTCCCCCCAGGTCCCCCTGTCATCGTGGTGCCCCCCCAGAATGTGACAGTGAACGTGTCCCAGGACATTGCTGTCCCCTCAGTGTCCCCCTGTCCCCCCAGGCCCCCCTGTCATCGTGGTGCCCCCCCAGAATGTGACAGTGAACGTGTCCCAGGACATTGCTGTCCCCTCAGTGTCCCCTGTCCCCCCAGGCCCCCCTGTCATCGTGGTGCCCCCCCAGAATGTGACAGTGAACGTGTCCCAGGACATTGCTGTCCCCTCAGTGTCCCCATTGTCCCCCAGGCCCCCCTGTCATCGTGGTGCCCCCCCAGAATGTGACAGTGAACGTGTCCCAGGACATTGCTGTCCCCTCAGTGTCCCCATTGTCCCCCAGGCCCCCCTGTCATCGTGGTGCCCCCCCAGAATGTGACAGTGAACGTGTCCCAGGACATTGCTGTCCCCTCAGTGTCCCCATTGTCCCCCAGGCCCCCCTGTCATCGTGGTGCCCCCCCAGAATGTGACAGTGAACGTGTCCCAGGACATTGCTGTCCCCTCAGTGTCCCCTGTCCCCCCAGGCCCCCCTGTCATCGTGGTGCCCCCCCAGAATGTGACAGTGAACGTGTCCCAGGACATTGCTGTCCCCTCAGTGTCCCCATTGTCCCCCTGTCCCCCCAGGCCCCCCTGTCATCGTGGTGCCCCCCCAGAACGTGACAGTGAACGTGTCCCAGGACATTGCTGTCCCCTCAGTGTCCCCTGTCCCCCCAGGCCCCCCTGTCATCGTGGTGCCCCCCCAGAATGTGACAGTGAACGTGTCCCAGGACATTCCTGTCCCCTCAGTGTCCCCATTGTCCCCAGGCCCCCCAGTGATCGTGGTGCCCCCCCAGAACGTGACAGTGAACGTGTCCCAGGACATTCCTGTCCCCTCAGTGTCCCCATTGTCCCCAGGCCCCCCAGTGATCGTGGTGCCCCCCCAGAATGTGACAGTGAACGTGTCCCAGGACATTGCTGTCCCCTCAGTGTCCCCATTGTCCCCCAGGCCCCCCTGTCATCGTGGTGCCCCCCCAGAATGTGACAGTGAACGTGTCCCAGGACATTGCTGTCCCCTCAGTGTCCCCATTGTCCCCCAGGTCCCCCTGTCATCGTGGTGCCCCCCCAGAATGTGACAGTGAACGTGTCCCAGGACATTGCTGTCCCCTCAGTGTCCCCATTGTCCCCCTGTCCCCCCAGGCCCCCCTGTCATCGTGGTGCCCCCCCAGAATGTGACAGTGAACGTGTCCCAGGACATTGCTGTCCCCTCAGTGTCCCCATTGTCCCCAGGCCCCCCTGTCATCGTGGTGCCCCCCCAGAACGTGACAGTGAACGTGTCCCAGGACATTGCTGTCCCCTCAGTGTCCCCATTGTCCCCCTGTCCCCCCAGGTCCCCCTGTCATCGTGGTGCCCCCCCAGAATGTGACAGTGAACGTGTCCCAGGACATTGCTGTCCCCTCAGTGTCCCCTGTCCCCCCAGGCCCCCCTGTCATCGTGGTGCCCCCCCCAGAATGTGACAGTGAACGTGTCCCAGGACATTGCTGTCCCCTCAGTGTCCCCATTGTCCCCAGGCCCCCCTGTCATCGTGGTGCCCCCCCAGAATGTGACAGTGAACGTGTCCCAGGACATTGCTGTCCCCTCAGTGTCCCCATTGTCCCCCTGTCCCCCCAGGTCCCCCTGTCATCGTGGTGCCCCCCCAGAATGTGACAGTGAACGTGTCCCAGGACATTGCTGTCCCCTCAGTGTCCCCATTGTCCCCCTGTCCCCCCAGGCCCCCCTGTCATCGTGGTGCCCCCCCAGAATGTGACAGTGAACGTGTCCCAGGACATTGCTGTCCCCTCAGTGTCCCCATTGTCCCCAGGCCCCCCTGTCATCGTGGTGCCCCCCCAGAATGTGACAGTGAACGTGTCCCAGGACATTGCTGTCCCCTCAGTGTCCCCTGTCCCCCCAGGCCCCCTGTCATCGTGGTGCCCCCCCAGAATGTGACAGTGAACGTGTCCCAGGACATTGCTGTCCCCTCAGTGTCCCCATTGTCCCCCTGTCCCCCCAGGTCCCCCTGTCATCGTGGTGCCCCCCCAGAATGTGACAGTGAACGTGTCCCAGGACATTCCTGTCCCCTCAGTGTCCCCATTGTCCCCAGGCCCCCCTGTCATCGTGGTGCCCCCCCAGAATGTGACAGTGAACGTGTCCCAGGACATTGCTGTCCCCTCAGTGTCCCCCTGTCCCCCCAGGCCCCCCTGTCATCGTGGTGCCCCCCCAGAATGTGACAGTGAACGTGTCCCAGGACATTGCTGTCCCCTCAGTGTCCCCATTGTCCCCCTGTCCCCCCAGGCCCCCCTGTCATCGTGGTGCCCCCCCAGAACGTGACAGTGAACGTGTCCCAGGACATTCCTGTCCCCTCAGTGTCCCCATTGTCCCCAGACCCCCCAGTGATCGTGGTGCCCCCCCAGAACGTGACAGTGAACGTGTCCCAGGACATTCCTGTCCCCTCAGTGTCCCCATTGTCCCCAGGCCCCCCAGTGATCGTGGTGCCCCCCCAGAATGTGACAGTGAACGTGTCCCAGGACATTGCTGTCCCCTCAGTGTCCCCATTGTCCCCCAGGCCCCCCTGTCATCGTGGTGCCCCCCCAGAATGTGACAGTGAACGTGTCCCAGGACATTGCTGTCCCCTCAGTGTCCCCATTGTCCCCCTGTCCCCCCAGGTCCCCCTGTCATCGTGGTGCCCCCCCAGAATGTGACAGTGAACGTGTCCCAGGACATTGCTGTCCCCTCAGTGTCCCCATTGTCCCCCAGGCCCCCCTGTCATCGTGGTGCCCCCCCAGAATGTGACAGTGAACGTGTCCCAGGACATTGCTGTCCCCTCAGTGTCCCCATTGTCCCCAGGTCCCCCTGTCATCGTGGTGCCCCCCCAGAATGTGACAGTGAACGTGTCCCAGGACATTGCTGTCCCCTCAGTGTCCCCATTGTCCCCCTGTCCCCCCAGGCCCCCCTGTCATCGTGGTGCCCCCCCAGAATGTGACAGTGAACGTGTCCCAGGACATTGCTGTCCCCTCAGTGTCCCCATTGTCCCCAGGTCCCCCTGTCATCGTGGTGCCCCCCCAGAATGTGACAGTGAACGTGTCCCAGGACATTGCTGTCCCCTCAGTGTCCCCATTGTCCCCAGGTCCCCCTGTCATCGTGGTGCCCCCCCAGAATGTGACAGTGAACGTGTCCCAGGACGCTTTCCTGGCCTGCCAGGCCGAGGCCTACCCTGCCAACCTGACCTACTCCTGGTTCCAGGGTGGCACCAACGTCTTCCACCTCAGGTGGGGGGCACTGGGGGGGCTGGGGGGGCTGGGGGGGCTGGGGGACATTGGGGGGACACTGGGGGACACTGGGGGGGCACGGGGGGGGACATTGGTGGGACACTGGATAGGCACTGGGGGACACTGGGGGGGCTGGGGGACATTGGGGGGGACACTGGGGGGACACTGGATGGGCACTGGGGGGACACTGGGGGGGCTGGGGGGACTGGGGGGACACTGGGGGGGCACTGTGGACACTGGGGGACATTGGGGGGACACTGGGGGACACTGGGGGACATTGGGGGGACACTGGGGGGGCATTGGGGGGACACTGGGGGGGCTGGGGGACACTGGGGGACACTGGGGGGGGGACACTGGGGGGATACTGGGGGGGCTGGGGGACACTGGGGGACACTGGGGGGACACTGGGGGGACACTGGGGGACACTGGGGGGACTGGGAGGACACTGGGGGGATACTGGGGGGGCTGGGGGACACTGGGGGACACTGGGGGGACACTGGGGGACACTGGGGGACATTGGGGGGGCACTGGGGGACATTGGGGGGACATTGGGGGGACACTGGGGGACACTGGGGGGGCTGGGGGACATTGGGGGGACACTGGGGGGACACTGGATGGGCACTGGGGGACACTGGGGGGGCTGGGGGACACTGGGGGGATGGGGGACACTGGGGGGGCACTGGGGGGACACTGGGGGACATTGGGGGAAATTGGGGGATACTGGGGATACTGGGGGGACACTGGGGGGATACTGGGGGACATTGGGGGACACTGGGGGACATTGGGGGACACTGGGGGGACACTGGGGGATACTGGAGGGGCTGGGGGATACTGGGGGGGACACTGGGGACACTGGGGGGACACTGGGGGACACTGGGGGACATTGGGGGGACACTGGGGGACATTAGGGGACATTGGGGGATACTGGGGGACACTGGGGGATACTGGGGGGACACTGGGGGGACACTGGGGGACACTGGGGGGGATGGGGGACACTGGGGGGGCACTGGGGGGACACTGGGGGACATTGGGGGAAATTGGGGGATACTGGGGATACTGGGGGGACACTGGGGGGATACTGGGGGACATTGGGGGACACTGGGGGGCTGGGGGACATTGGGGGGACACTGGGGGACATTGGGGGGACACTGGGGGGGCACTGGGGGACACTGGGGGGACACTGGGGGGTCACTGGGGGACATTGGGGGGGCACTGGGGGACATTGGGGGGACATTGGGGGGACACTGGGGGACACTGGGGGGGCACTGTGGACACTGGAGGGACACTGGGGGGACACTGGGGGGACACTGGGGGGGCTGGGGGACATTGGGGGGACACTGGGGGACATTGGGGGGACACTGGGGGGGCACTGGGGGACATTGGGGGGACACTGGGGGGTCACTGGGGGACATTGGGGGGGCACTGGGGGACATTGGGGGGACATTGGGGGGACACTGGGGGACACTGGGGGGGCACTGTGGACACTGGAGGGACACTGGGGGGACACTGGGGGGGCACTGGGGGACACTGGGGGACACTGGGGGATACTGGGGGGACATTGGGGGGACACTGGGGGGACATGGGGGGGACATTGGGGGGACACTGGGGGACACTGGGGGGGCACTGGGGGACACTGGGGGACACTGGGGGATACTGGGGGGACATTGGGGGGGCTGGGGGACCCCCCCAGAGCGGGGTCTGAGCGCTGGGGGGGAGGGGAGGGGGGAAAAAAGGGGGGCTGAGGAGATTGGGGGTGATGGGGGGGGTGAAGGGATGGGGGGGGTGAAGGGATGGGGGGTGTGACAGGGGGTCTGGGGGGTGTGACAGGGGGTCCTGGGGGGTGTGACAGGGGGTCCTGGGGGGTTTGGGGTGTGACAGGGGGTCCTGGGGGGTTTGGGGTGTGACAGGGGGTCCTGGGGAGTTTGGGGGGTGACAGGGCTGTGAGGGGGGTGACAGGGGGGCTGAGGGATGGAGGGGGTGACAGGGGGTCTGGGGGTGTGACAGGGGGTCCCTGGGGGGTTTGGGGGGTGACAAGGGGGGCTGAGGGATGGAGGGGGTCTGGGGGTGTGACAAGGGGGTCCTGGGGGGTGTTTGAGGGGTTTGGGGGGTGTGACAGGGGGTCCTGGAGGGTTTGAGGGGTGACAGGGGGCTCTGAGGGGGGTGACAGGGGGACTGAAGGATGGAGGGGGGTGACAGGGGGTCTGGGGGTGTGACAGGGGGTCCTGGGGGGTTTGGGGGGGTGACAAGGGGGACTGAGGGATGGAGGGGGGTGACAGGGGGTCCTGGGGGGTGTTTGAGGGGTTTGGGGGGTGTGACAGGAGGTCCTGGGGGGTTTGGGGTGTGACAGGGGGTCCTGGGGAGTTTGGGGGGTGACAGGGCTGTGAGGGGGGTGACAGGGGGGCTGAGGGATGGAGGGGGTGACAGGGGGTCTGGGGGGTGTGACAGGGGGTCTGGGGGGTGTGACAGGGGGTCCTGGGGGGTGTTTGAGGGGTCTGGGGGTGTGACAGGGGGGCTGAGGGGATCAGGGGTTGTGAAAGGGGGGTTTGGGATGTGACAGGGGGTCCTGGGGAATTTGGGGGGGGACAAGGGGGGCTGAGGGGATCAGGGGTTGTGAAAGGGGGTCTGGGGGTGTGACAGGGGATCCTGGGGGGTGTTTGAGGGGTTTGGGGGGTGTGACAGGAGGTCCTGGGGGGTTTGGGGTGTGACAGGGGGTCCTGGGGAGTTTGGGGGGTGACAGGGCTGTGAGGGGGGTGACAGGGGGGCTGAGGGATGGAGGGGGTGACAGGGGATCCTGGGGGGTGTTTGAGGGGTCTGGGGGGTGACAGGGGGTCCTGGGGGGTGTTTGAGGGGTGACAAGGGGGGCTGAGGGATGGAGGGGTGTGAAAGGGTGGTGGGGGGTGTGACAGGGGGTCCCTGGGGGGTGTTTGAGGGGTTTGGGGGATGATGGGGTGAGCACTGGGGGGTCCCTGGGCAGGTTTGGGGGTCCCTGGGCAGGTTGAGTGTGTTGGGGGGTCTGGGGTATGATGGGGTGAGCACTGAGGGGTCCCTGATCAGTTTTGGGGGTCCCTGGGCAGGTTTGGGGGTCCCTGGGCAGGTTTGGGGGTCCCTGTGCAGGCTGGGTGTGTTGCTGTGTTTAGACCATGACGGGGTGTGTTTTGGGGTGGGGGTCCCTGCCCAGATTTTGGGGGGGGGGGGGTGGCTCTTTATCCCTGAGCAATCTGGGTACCTCTTTAGGGTGGGTTCTTTGGCCTGGGGGTACCCGTGTTTGGGGGTGCTCCCCCCACCCCGTGCCAGCAGATCCCAATCCCACCCTGATGCCCCCTCCCCTCCCTTCCTGTGTGTGCCCCCCAATCCCACCATGATGCCCCCTCCCCACCCTTCCTGTGTGTGCCCCCCACTCCCCCCAATCCCACCACCATGCCCCCTCCCCCACCCTTTCTGTGTGTGCCCCCCACCCTTTCTGTGTGTGCCCCCCACTCTCCCCGTGCCCCCCACCCTTTCCCTGTGTGCCCCCCACCCTTTCCCTGTGTGCCCCCCACCCTTTCCCTGTGTACCCCCACTCCCCCCGTGCCCCCCACCCTTTCCCCGTGTGCCCCCCTCTCTCCCCGTGCCCCCCTCTCTCCCCGTGCCCCCCACCCTTTCCCTGTGCCCCCCTCTCTCCCCGTGCCCCCCTCTCTCCCCGTGCCCCCCACCCTTTCCCTGTGCCCCCCTCTCTCCCCGTGCCCCCCCTCTCTCCCCGTGCCCCCCACCCTTTCCCTGTGTGCCCCCCACCCTTTCCCTGTGCCCCCCACCCTCTCCCCGTGCCCCCCACCCTTTCCCTGTGTGCCCCCCACCCTTTCCCTGTGCCCCCCACCCTTTCCCTGTGTGCCCCCCTCTCCCCGTGCCCCCCACCCTTTCCCTGTGTGCCCCCCCTCTCCCCGTGCCCCCCACCCTTTCTGTGTGTGCCCCCCACTCTCCCCGTGCCCCCCACCCTTTCCCTGTGCCCCCCTCTCCCCGTGTGCCCCCCACCCTTTCCCTGTGTGCCCCCCACCCTTTCCCTGTGTGCCCCCCACCCTTTCCCTGTGTGCCCCCCTCTCCCCGTGCCCCCCACCCTTTCTGTGTGTGCCCCCCACCCTTTCTGTGTGTGCCCCCCACCCTTTCCCTGTGCCCCCCACCCTTTCCCTGTGTGCCCCCCTCTCCCCGTGCCCCCCACCCTTCCTGTGTGTGCCCCCCACCCTTTCCCTGTGTACCCCCACTCCCCCCGTGCCCCCCACCCTTTCTGTGTGTGCCCCCCTCTCTCCCCGTGCCCCCCACCCTTTCTGTGTGTGCCCCCCTCTCTCCCCGTGCCCCCCACCCTTTCTGTGTGTGCCCCCCACTCTCCCTGTGCCCCCCACCCTTCCTGTGTGTGCCCCCCACCCTTTCTGTGTGCCCCCCTCTCCCCGTGCCCCCCACCCTTTCCCTGTGTGCCCCCCACCCTTTCCCTGTGTGCCCCCCACCCTTTCTGTGTGTGCCCCCCACTCTCCCCGTGCCCCCCACCCTTTCCCTGTGTGCCCCCCACCCTTTCCCTGTGCCCCCCTCTCTCCCCGTGCCCCCCACCCTTTCTGTGTGTGCCCCCCTCTCTCCCCGTGCCCCCCACCCTTTCTGTGTGTGCCCCCCTCTCTCCCCGTGCCCCCCTCTCCCCGTGCCCCCTCTCCCCGTGCCCTCTCTCCCCGTGCCCCCTCTCCCCGTGCCCCCCTCTCCCCGTGCCCCCCTCTCCCCGTGCCCCCTCTCCCCGTGCCCCCCACCCTTTCTGTGTGTGCCCCCCTCTCTCCCCGTGCCCCCCTCTCCCCGTGCCCCCCTCTCCCCGTGCCCCCCTCTCCCCGTGCCCCCCACCCTTTCTGTGTGTGCCCCCCTCTCTCCCCGTGCCCCCCTCTCCCCGTGCCCCCCCTCTCCCCGTGCCCCCCACCCTTTCTGTGTGTGCCCCCCTCTCTCCCCGTGCCCCCCTCTCCCCGTGCCCCCCTCTCCCCGTGCCCCCTCTCCCCGTGCCCCCCACCCTTTCTGTGTGTGCCCCCCTCTCTCCCCGTGCCCCCCTCTCCCCGTGCCCCCTCTCCCCGTGCCCCCTCTCCCCGTGCCCCCCTCTCCCCGTGCCCCCCTCTCCCCGTGCCCCCTCTCCCCGTGCCCCCCAGCCGGCTGCGTGCCCGGGTGCGGGTGCTGGTGGACGGGAGCCTCCTGGTGCGGAGGAGCCTCCCCGAGGACTCGGGCAGATACACCTGCACCCCCAGCAACGGCCTCCGACAGCCCCCATCAGCATCCGCCTTCCTCACCGTGCTCCGTGAGACCCCCGGGGGGGGCACAGGGAGGGGGGGGAAAGGAACCGGGTGGGACCCAGAAAAGGGAGGAAATGGGAGGAGAAAGGTTCAAAACGGGATTAAAAAGGGATGAAATGGGAGGAGAAAGGTTCAAAACGGGATTAAAAAGGGATGAAATGGGAGGAGAAAGGTTCAAAATGGGATTAAAAAGGGATGAAATGGGAGGAGAAAGGTTCAAAATGGGATTAAAAAGGGATGAAATGGGAGGAGAAAGGTTCAAAATGGGATTAAAAAGGCACTGAATGTGACTGAAAAAGGCACCAAATGTGACCCAAAAGGTCCAAAATGGGAGGAGAAAGGTTCAAAATGGGATTAAAAAGGGATGAAATGGGAGGAGAAAGGTTCAAAATGGGATTAAAAAGGCACTGAATGTGACTGAAAAAGGCACCAAATGTGACCCAAAAGGTCCAAAATGGGAGGAGAAAGGTCCAAAATGGGAGGAGAAAGGCACCAAATGTGACTGAAAAGGCCCAAAATGTGGTGGAAAAGGCAGCAAATGTGACCCAAAAGGTCCAAAATGGGAGGAGAAAGGTCCAAAATGGGAGGAGAAAGGCAGCAAATGTGACCCAAAAGGGATGAAATGTGAGGAGAAAGGCAGCAAATGTGACTGAAAAGGTCCAAAATGTCCGAAATGTGACTCAAAAGGTCCAAAATGTGAGGAGAAAGGCAGCAAGTGTGACCCAAAAGGTCCAAAATGTGAGGAGAAAGGCAGCAAATGGGACCCAAAAGGGATGAAATGTGAGGAGAAAGGTCCAAAATGTGAGGAGAAAGGTCCAAAATGTGAGGAGAAAGGTCCAAAATGTGAGGAGAAAGGCAGCAAATGGGACCCAAAAGGTTCAAAATGCGAGGAGAAAGGTCCAAAATGTGAGGAGAAGGTCCAAAATGTGAGGAGAAAGGTCCAAAATGTGAGGAGAAAGGCAGCAAATGGGACCCAAAAGGTCTAAAGTGTGATTAAAAAGGCACCAAATGTGACCCAAAAGTTCCAAAATGTGAGGAGAAAGGCAACAAGTGTGACCGAAAAGGCCCAAAATGTGATGAAAAAGGCACCAAATATAACTAAAAAGGCACCAAATATGACGAAAAAGCCCCAAGATTTGCCAAAAAAAAAAAAAAAAAAAGCCACCAAATGTGACCCAAGAGGTCCAAAATGTGAGGAGAAAGGCAGCAAATGGGACCAAAAAGGTCCAAAATGTGATGAAAAAGGCACGAAATGTGACTGAAAAGGCCCAAAATGGAAAAGGCACCAAATGTGACCCAAAAGGCCCAAATTGTGCCTGAAAAAAGCCACCAAATGTGCTAAAAAAGCCACCAAATGGTTTTTAAGGGGTGCATCTTCACCTGCCATTGCCATCCCTGTGGTTTTTAGGGGGTTTTTAGGGTTTTTTAGGGGGGTTTAGGGGTTTCTAGGGGTTTTTAGGGGGGTTTTAGGGGTTTTTAGGGGTTTTTAGGGTGTTTTAGGGTGCAGTTTCCCCTCCATTTCCCGCTGTCCCCGCAGACCCCGCTCAGGTGACCGCGATGCTGCCGGAGACCCCCCTGCCCAAGGGCATGAGGGGGGTGATCCCCTGCCCCTCCCGTGCCAACCCCCCCCTGCTCTCCGTCAGCTGGACCCGGGATGGGCAACCCCTGGAGCTGGACAAGGTACAGACCCCAAAAACACCCCCAAAAACAGCCATAAATACCCCAAAAATAGCAAAAAACCAGCCCAAAATACCCCCAAAACCACCCCGAAAAAGCCCTTCCAACCCCCCCTGCTCTCCATCACCTGGACCCGGGATGGGCAACCCCTGCAGCTGGACAAGGTACAGACCCCAAAAACACCCCAAAACACCTCAAAAACAGCCAAAAATACCCCCCAAACAGCCAAAAATACCCCAAAACCACCCCAAAACACCCCCAAAAACCCCTCCAACCCCCCCCTGCTCTCCATCACCTGGACCCGGGATGGGCAACCCCTGCAGCTGGACAAGGTACAGACCCCAAAAATACCCCAAAACACCTCAAAACCAGCCAAAAATACCCCAAAAATAGCAAAAAAACACCCCAAAAACCCCTTCAACGCCCCCTGCTCTCCGTCACCTGGACCCGGGACGGGCAACCCCTGGAGCTGGACAAGGTACAGACCCCAAAAATACCCCAAAACACCTCAAAACCAGCCAAAAATACCCCCAAAACACCCCAAAATACCCCCAAAACCACCCCCAAAAAGCCCTTCAACCCCCCCTGGAAAACCCCTTTGAAACCTCCCCAAAACACCTTACAAACACCCCTAAAATTCTTTATTTCTTCATTTCTTAATTCTCAATTTCTTAACTCTTAACTCTCAATTTCTTAACTCTTAACTCTCAATTTCTTAACTCCTAATTCTCAATTTCTTATCTCTTAATTCTTAATTTCTTCACTCTCAATTCTCAATTTCTTAACTCTTTATTCCTAATTTCTTAACTCTTCATTCTCAATTTCTTAACTCTCAGTTCTCAATTTCCAAACTCTCAATTCTCAATTCCTTAACTCTCAATTCCCAATTTCCAAACCCTCAATTCCCAATTTCCAAACCCTCAATTCCCAGTTTCCAAACCCTCAATTCCAGTTTCCAAACCCTTAATTCCCAATTTCCAAACCCTCAATTCCCAGTTTCCAAACCCTCAATTCCCAGTTTCCAAACCCTCAATTCCCAATTTCCAAACCCTCAATTCCCAGTTTCCAAACCCTCAATTCCCAATTTCCAACCCTCAATTCTCAATTTCCAAACTCTCAATCCTCAGTTTCCAAACTCTCAATTCCCAATTTCCAAACCCTCAATTCCCAGTTTCCAAACCCTCAATTCCCAATTTCCAAACCCTCAATTCCCAGTTTCCAAACCCTCAATTCCCAGTTTCCAAACTCTCAATCCTCAATTTCCAAACTCTCAATTCCCAATTTCCAAACTCTCAATCCTCAGTTTTCCTAACCCTCAATTCCCAGTTTCCAAACCCTCAATTCCCAGTTTCCAAACCCTCAATTCCCAATTTCCAAACCCTCAATTCCCAGTTTCCAAACCCTCAATTCCCAATTTCCAAACCCTCAATTCCAATTTCCAAATCCTCAATTCCCAATTTCCAAACCCTCAATTCCCAATTTCCAAACCCTCAATTCCCAATTTCCAAACCCTCAATTCCCAGTTTCCAAACCCTCAATTCCCAATTTCCAAACCCTCAATTCCCAGTTTCCAAACCCTCAATTCCCAATTTCCAAACCCTCAATTCCCAATTTCCAAACCCTCAATTCCCAATTTCCAAACCCTCAATTCCCAGTTTCCAAACCCCCAATTCCCAATTTCCAAACCCTCAATTCCCAGTTTCTAAACCCTCAATTCCCAATTTCCAAACCCTCAATTCCCAGTTTCCAAACCCCCAATTCCCAGTTTCCAAACCCTCAATTCCCAGTTATTGATGTCCCCGTGGTGTTGCTGTCCCCGCAGCTGCCGGGCTGGTCGGTGGGTGCTGATGGGTCCCTGCTGGTGGCCACGGGCAATGACGACGCTCTGGGGGTCTACACCTGCACCCCCTACAACAGCTACGGCACCGCCGGGCCCTCCCGGCCCACCCGAGTCCTGCTGCAGGTGGGGGGCACGGGGGGAAATGGGGAGGGGGCTGGGGGGATGGGGGGAAATGGGGAGGGGGCTGGGGGAAATGGGGAGGGGGCTGGGGGGAAATGGGGAGGGGGCTGGGGGAAATGGGGAGGGGGCTGGGGGAAATGGGGAGGGGGCTGGGGGGATGGGGGGAAATGGGGAGGGGGCTGGGGGGAAATGGGGAGGGGGCTGGGGGGGATGGGGAGGGGGCTGGGGGGAAATGGGGAGGGGGCTGGGGGAAATGGGGAGGGGGCTGGGGGGGATGGGGAGGGGGCTGGGGGTGTGTTTGGGGGGTCTGGGGGGTGGATGGGGGTGACTGGTGGGTCTGGGGGCTGCTGGGGGGTGTATGGGGGGGTCTGGGGGGGGCTCTTGGGTGATTGGGGGGTCTGGGGGGTGGATGGGGGTGACTGGTGGGTCTGGGGGCTGCTGGGGGGTGTATGGGGGGGTCTGGGGGGGGCTCTTGGGTGATTGGGGGGTCTGGGGGGTGTATGGGGGTGAATGGAGGGTCTGGGGGCTGCTGGGGGTGCTCTGGGTGATTGGGGGGTCTGGGTGGTGATTGGGGGGTCTGGGGGCTGCTGGGGGGTGTGGGGGGGGTCTGGGGGGTGGATGGGGGTGACTGGTGGGTCTGGGGGCTGCTGGGGGTGCTCTGGGTGATTGGGGGGTCTGGGGGGTGATTGGTGGGTCTGGGGGCTGCTGGGGTGTGTATGGGGGGGTCTGGGGGGGGCTCTTGGGTGATTGGGGGGTCTGGGGGGTGTATGGGGGTGACTGGTGGGTCTGGGGGCTGCTGGGGGTGCTCTGGGTGATTGGGGGGTCTGGGTGGTGATTGGGGGGTCTGGGGGCTGCTGGGGGGTGTGGGGGGGTCTGGGGGGTGGATGGGGGTGATTGGTGGGTCTGGGGGCTGCTGGGGGTGTGTGTGGGTGTGTCAGGGGGGTCTGAGGGGTGATTGGTGGGTCTGGGGGCTGCTGGGGGGTGTATGGGGGGGTCTGGGGGCTGCTGGGGGGTGTGGGGGGGGTCTGGGGGGTGGATGGGGGTGATTGGTGGGTCTGGGGGCTGCTGGGGGTGCTCTGGGTGATTGGGGGGTCTGGGGGGTGATTGGTGGGTCTGGGGGCTGCTGGGGGTGTATGGGTATGTCAGGGGGCTGGGGGTGTGTATGGGGGGTCTGGGGGGTGATTGGGGGGTCTGGGGGGTGATTGGTGGGTCTGGGGGCTGCTGGGGTGTGTATGGGGGGGTCTGGGGGGTGCTCTGGGTGATTGGGGGTCTGGGGGGTGGATGGGGGTGAATGGTGGGTCTGGGGTCTGCTGGGGGGTGCTCTGGGTGATTGGGGGGTCTGGGGGGTGACTGGTGGGTCTGGGGGGCTGCTGGGGGGTGATTGGTGGGTCTGGGGGCTGCTGGGGGTGTATGGGTATGTCAGGGGGCTGGGGGTGTGTATGGGGGGTCTGGGGGGTGATTGGGGGGTCTGGGGGGTGATTGGTGGGTCTGGGGGCTGCTGGGGGGTGTATGGGGGGGTCTGGGGGGGGCTCTTGGGTGATTGGGGGGTCTGGGGGCTGCTGGGGGGTGTGTGTGGGGGGTCTGGGGGGGTGCTGGGGGTGCTCTGGGTGATTGGGGGGTCTGGGTGGTGATTGGGGGGTCTGGGGGCTGCTGGGGGGTGTGGGGGGGGTCTGGGGGGTGGATGGGGGTGATTGGTGGGTCTGGGGGCTGCTGGGGGTGTGTGTGGGTGTGTCAGGGGGGGTCTGGGGGGTGATTGGTGGGTCTGGGGGCTGCTGGGGGGTGTGTGGGTGTGTCAGGGGGGTGCTCTGGGTGATTGGGGGTCTGGGGGGTGGATGGGGGTGACTGGTGGGTCTGGGGGCTGCTGGGGGTGCTCTGGGTGATTGGGGGGTCTGGGTGGTGATTGGGGGGTCTGGGGGCTGCTGGGGGGTGTGGGGGGGGTCTGGGGGGTGGATGGGGGTGACTGGTGGGTCTGGGGGCTGCTGGGGGTGCTCTGGGTGATTGGGGGGTCTGGGGGGTGATTGGTGGGTCTGGGGGCTGCTGGGGTGTGTATGGGGGGGTCTGGGGGGGGCTCTTGGGTGATTGGGGGGTCTGGGGGGTGTATGGGGGTGAATGGAGGGTCTGGGGGCTGCTGGGGGTGCTCTGGGTGATTGGGGGGTCTGGGTGGTGATTGGGGGGTCTGGGGGCTGCTGGGGGGTGTGGGGGGGGTCTGGGGGGTGGATGGGGGTGATTGGTGGGTCTGGGGGCTGCTGGGGGTGTGTGTGGGTGTGTCAGGGGGGTCTGAGGGGTGATTGGTGGGTCTGGGGGCTGCTGGGGGGTGTATGGGGGGGTCTGGGGGGTGCTCTGGGTGATTGGGGGTCTGGGGGGTGGATGGGGGTGAATGGTGGGTCTGGGGTCTGCTGGGGGGTGCTCTGGGTGATTGGGGGGTCTGGGGGGTGACTGGTGGGTCTGGGGGCTGCTGGGGGGTGTGTGGGGGGGGTCTGGGGGGGTGCTGGGGGTGCTCTGGGTGATTGGGGGGTCTGGGGGGTGATTGGTGGGTCTGGGGGCTGCTGGGGGGTGTGGGGGGGGTCTGGGGGGGTGCTGGGGGTGCTCTGGGTGATTGGGGGGTCTGGGGGCTGCTGGGTGTGTCAGGGGGGCCGGTGTCCCCTGAGCCCCTCCCTGTCCCCCCCCCCCTCTGTCCCCTGTGTCCCCCCCCCCTCCCCCCCATGCCAAGCCCCCCCAAGTGTTCCCCTCTCCCCCAGGACCCCCCGGAATTCCGGGTGCGCCCCAAGCTGGAATATTTCCAGGAGGTTGGCCGGGAGCTGGTGCTGCCCTGCCAGGCCCAGGGGGACCCCCCACCCACCCTCACCTGGATCAAGGTGGGACCTGCTGCTCTGGGGGGGGGTTGGGACAGACCCTGCGGGGGTTTGGGGGCACCCCTGGGCACTGTCACTGTCACTGTCACTGTCCCCAAATCACCCCTGGGCAGTGTCACTGTCACCAAATCAACACTGACCCCAAATCAACCCTGGGCGGTGTCACTGACCCCAAATCAACACTGACCCCAAATCAACCCTGGGCAGTGTCACTGACCCCAAATCAACACTGACCCCAAATCAACCCTGGGCAGTGTCACTGTCCCCAAATCACCCCTGGGCAGTGTCACTGTCACTGTCACTGTCACTGACCCCAAATCACCCCTGGGCAGTGTCACTGACCCCAAATCAACCCTGGGCGGTGTCACTGACCCCAAATAAACACTGACCCCAAATCACCCCTGGGCAGTGTCACTGACCCCAAATCAACCCTGGGCGGTGTCACTGACCCCAAATAAACACTGACCCCAAATCACCCCTGGGCAGTGTCACTGACCCCAAATCAACCCTGGGGCACTGTCACTGACCCCAAATCAACCCTGGGCAGTGTCACTGACCCCAAATCAACCCTGGGGCACTGTCACTGACCCCAAATCACCCCTGGGCAGTGTCACTGACCCCAAATCAACCCTGGGCAGTGTCACTGTCCCCAAATCAACACTGACCCCAAATCACCCCTGGGCGGTGTCACTGACCCCAAATCAACACTGACCCCAAATCACCCCTGGGCAGTGTCACTGTCCCCAAATCAACACTGACCCCAAATCACCCCTGGGCGGTGTCACTGACCCCAAATCAACACTGACCCCAAATCACCCCTGGGCAGTGTCACTGTCACCAAATCAACACTGACCCCAAATCAACACTGACCCCAAATCAACCCTGGGCAGTGTCACTGACCCCAAATCAACACTGACCCCAAATCAACACTGACCCCAAATCACCCCTGGGCGGTGTCACTGACCCCAAATCAACACTGACCCCAAATCACCCCTGGGCAGTGTCACTGTCACTGTCACTGTCACTGACCCCAAATCACCCCTGGGCAGTGTCACTGACTCCAAATCCCACCTGGGGCACTCCCTGTCCCCAAATCAACCCTGGGCAGTGTCACTGACCCCAAATCACCCCTGGGAAGTGTCACTCACCAAATCCCACCTGGGGTGTTGTCCCTGTCCCCAAATCCCTCCTGGGCCACTGTCCCTGTCCCCAAATCCCTGGGCAAAATCCTGCCCTTTGTTTTCCAAGCCAGTCCCAAGATGAGGGATCCCATCAAGTCCCTTTGTCCTCTTTGTCCCTGGAGCTGTGGGGTCACCACCACCACGTCCCCTTGTCCCTGGAGTTATGGGGTCACCACCACCACCCATGACCCCTTGTCCCTGGAGTTATGGGGTCACCACCACCACCCATGACCCCTTGTCCCTGGGGTCACCACCATCACGTCCCCTTGTCCCTGGGATTATGGGGTCACCACCATCATGTCCCCTTGTCCCTGGGGTCACCACCACCACGTCCCCTTGTCCCTGGGGTCACCACCACCACCTCCCCTTGTCCCTGGAGTTATGGGGTCACCACCATCAAATCCCCTTGTCCCTGGAGTTATGGGGTCACCACCACCACATCCCCTTGTCCCTGGGGTCACCACCATCATGTCCCCTTGTCCCTGGAGCTGTGGGGTCACCACCACCACGTCCCCTTGTCCCTGGGGTTATGGGGTCACCACCATCATGTCCCCTTGTCCCTGGAGTTATGGGGTCACCACCACCACGTCTCCTTGTCCCTGGGGTCACCACCACCAAGTCCCCTTGTCCCTGGGGTCACCACCATCAAATCCCCTTGTCCCTGGAGTTATGGGGTCACCACCACCACATCCCCTTGTCCCTGGGGTCACCACCACCACGTCCCCTTGTCCCTGGGGTCACCACCACCACGTCCCCTTGTCCCTGGGGTCACCACCATCAAATCCCCTTGTCCCTGGAGTTATGGGGTCACCACCACCACCCCGTCCCCTTGTCCCTGGAGCTGTGGGGTCACCACCACCACGTCCCCTTGTCCCTGGGGTCACCACCACCAAGTCCCCTTGTCCCTGGGGTCACCACCACCACATCCCCTTGTCCCTGGAGCTGTGGGGTCACCACCACCACGTCCCCTTGTCCCTGGGGTTATGGGGTCACCACCACCAAGTCCCTTTGTCCCTTTGTCCCTGGAGCTGTGGGGTCACCACCACCACGTCCCCTTGTCCCTGGGGTTATGGGGTCACCACCACCAAGTCCCTTTGTCCCTGGGGTCACCACCACCACGTCCCCTTGTCCCTGGGGTCACCACCACCACGTCCCCTTGTCCCTGGGGTCACCACCACCACGTCCCCTTGTCCCTGGGGTTATGGGGTCACCACCATCATGTCCCCTTGTCCCTGGGGTCACCACCACCACGTCCCCTTGTCCCTGGGGTCACCACCACCACCTCCCCTTGTCCCTGGAGTTATGGGGTCACCACCACCACGTCCCCTTGTCCCTGGAGTTATGGGGCCACCACCACCAAGTCCCTTTTCCCCTGGAGTTCTGGGGTCACCACCATCAAATCCCCTTGTCCCTGGGGTCACCACCACCACACCCCATGGTCCCTGGGGTCACCACCACCAAGTCTCCTTGTCCCTGGAGCTGTGGGGTCACCACCACCCCGTCCCCTTGTCCCTGGGGTCACCACCACCACGTCCCCTTTTTCCCTAGAGTTATGGGGCCACCACCATCATGTCCCCTTGTCCCTGGAGTTATGGGGTCACCACTATCAAATCCCCTTGTCCCTGGGGTCACCACCACCCCGTCCCCCTGTCCCTGGTGCCACCACCACCCCGTCCCCCTGTCCCTGGTGCCATCACCACCCCGTCCCCCTGTCCCAGCCCCGCTGTGGGGTGGCCAGGGGGTCTCTCCCTGCTCACCCTGCCCGTGCCCCCCAGGTGGGCGGCGCGTCCAAGAGCAGCGCCCGCGTGGACGGGAACGGCAGCCTCGTCCTGCACCCCCTCACCAAGGACCAGCACGGGCTCTGGGAGTGCAGGGCCACCAACAGGGTGGCCACTGTCACCACGGCCACCTCTGTCCACGTGCTGGGTGAGGGACTGTCCCTGGGGAGGTTTGGGAGTCCCCAAATCCCTGGGGAGGTTTGGGAGTCCCCAAATCCCTGGGGAGGTTTGGGAGGTTTGGGAATCCCTGAATCCCTGGGGAGGTTTGGGAGGTTTGGGAGTCCCCAAATCCCTGGGGAGGTTTGGGAGTCCCCAAATCCTTTGGGAGTCCTCAAATCCCTGGGAAGGTTTGGGAGTCCCTGGCAGGGAGTCCCCAAATCCCTGGAGAGGTTTGGGAATCCCTGGGGAGGTTTGGGAATCCTCAAATCCCTGGAGAGGTTTGGGAATCCCTGGGGAGGTTTGGGAGTCCCTGAATCCCTGGGGAGGTTTGGGAGTCCCCAAATCCCTGGGGAGGTTTGGGAGTCCCCAAATCCCTGGGGAGGTTTGGGAGTCCTCAAATCCCTGGGGAGGTTTGGGAGTCCCCAAATCCCTGGGGAGGTTTGGGAGTCCTCAAATCCCTGGGGAGGTTTGGGAATCCCCAAATCCTTTGGGAGTCCCCCAATCCCTGGGGAGGTTTGGGAATCCCCAAATCCCTGAGGAGGTTTGGGAGTCCCCGAATCCCCAAATCCCTGAGGAGGTTTGGGAGTCCCTGGGGAGGTTTGGGAATCCCTGGGGAGGTTTGGGAATCCCCAAATCCCTGGGGAGGTTTGGGAATCCTCAAATCCCTGGGGAGGTTTGGGAATCCCCAAATCCCTGGGAAGGTTTGGGAATCCCTGGGGAGGTTTGGGAGTCCCCCAATCCCTGGGGAGGTTTGGGAATCCCCAAATCCCTGGGGAGGTTTGGGAATCCCCCAATCCCTGGGGAGGTTTGGGAGTCCCCCAATCCCTGGGGAGGTTTGGGAGTCCCCAAATCCCTGGGGAGGTTTGGGAGTCCTCAAATCCCTGGGGAGGTTTGGGAATCCCCAAATCCTTTGGGAGTCCCCCAATCCCTGGGGAGGTTTGGGAATCCCCAAATCCCTGAGGAGGTTTGGGAGTCCCCGAATCCCCAAATCCCTGAGGAGGTTTGGGAGTCCCTGGGGAGGTTTGGGAATCCCTGGGGAGGTTTGGGAATCCCCAAATCCCTGGGGAGGTTTGGGAATCCTCAAATCCCTGGGGAGGTTTGGGAATCCCCAAATCCCTGGGAAGGTTTGGGAATCCCTGGGGAGGTTTGGGAGTCCCCCAATCCCTGGGGAGGTTTGGGAATCCCCAAATCCCTGGGGAGGTTTGGGAGTCCCCCAATCCCTGGGGAGGTTTGGGAGTCCCCCAATCCCTGGGGAGGTTTGGGAATCCCTGGGGAGGTTTGGGAGTCCCTGGGGAGGTTTGGGAATCCTCAAATCCCTGGGGAGGTTTGGGAATCCCCAAATCCCTGGGGAGGTTTGGGAATCCCCAAATCCCTGGGGAGGTTTGGGAATCCCCCAATCCCTTGAGATGTTTGGGAGTCCCCCAATCCCCGGGGGTGTTTAAGGACAGACCGGCCGTGTTGCCAGGGTGTTTTCAGTTCCCAGGTCGTGCTCTCTGATTGATCCCCGATCTCTCCCCCATCCTGGCTGACCCTCTGCCCCCCCTGTCTCCCCGTTTTCCCCCAGGCACCAGTCCCCACGCCGTCACCAACGTGTCGGTGCTGGCGCTGCCGCTGGCCGCCAACATCTCCTGGGAGCCGGGCTTCGACGGAGGCTTCTTCCAGCGCTTCAGCGTCTGGTACAGCCCCCTGTGAGTGTCCCCACCCTGCCCTGGTGTCACCCCAGAGCCCCCCCGAGCTTGGGTTGATGGATTTTACCCCCCCATCACCCCAGGGTGAAGCCCCCGCCGCGGGCTCACCACGACTGGGTGTCGCTGCCGGTGCCCGCCGGCGCCCGGCACCTGCTGGTGGAGAACCTGCAGCCCCACACCGGCTACCAGTTCAGTGTCCTGGCCCAGAACAAGCTGGGCAGCGGCCCCTTCAGCCACATCGTCACCTCCGTGCCCAGGGGTGAGTGGGGGGTGACCCCGAAACATCCCCCGGGCCCCTCGTAAAAAAAAAAGTGGGGTGGGGCTCTTCCTGTTTGCAGGGGCACCCCAAAATCTCATCTGAGCCCCTGGGACTCTTCCTGTTTGCAGGGGCACCCCAAAACCTCCTCTGGGCCCCTCGTAAAAAAGTGGGGCTCTTCCTGTTTGCAGGGGCACCCCAAAAGCTCCCCTGAGCCCCCGGGACTCTCCTGTTTGCAGGGGCACCCCAAAACCTCATCTGAGCCTCCCCTGAGCCCCTGGGACTCTTCCTGTTTGCAGGGGCACCCCAAAAGCTCCCCTGAGCCCCTGGGACTCTTCCTGTTTGCAGGGGCACCCCAAAAGCTCCTCTGAGCCTCTCATGAGCATCTGGAGGGTTCCCCTTTCCAGGGACACCCCAAAACCTCCCCTGAGCCCCTGGGGCTCTTCCTGTTTGCAGGGGCACCCCAAAAGCTCCCCCAAGCCCCTGGGACTCTCCTGTTTGCAGGGGCACCCCAAAACCTACCCTGGGCCCCTCACAAGCACCTGGAGGGTTCCTTTTTCCAGGGGCTCCCCCAAAACCTCTCCATGACCTCTCACAAACACCTGGGACTCTCCTGTTTCCAAGGGCACCCCAAAACCTCCCCTGGGTCTCTCATGAGCACCTGGAGGGTTCCTTTTTCCAGGGGCACCCCCAAAACCTGCTCAGACCCCTGGGACTCTCCCATTTCCAGGGTCTCCCCAATCCCCTCCCAGATCCCTCAATCCCCTGGGACTCTCCTCTATCCAGGGGCTTCCCAAACCCTCCTCAGGTCCCTCAATCCCCTGGGACTCTCCTCTATCCAGGGGCTTCCCAAACCCTCCTCAGGTCCCTCAATCCCCTGGGACTCTCCTCTATCCAGGGGCTTCCCAAACCCTCCTCAGGTCCCTCAATCCCCTGGGACTCTCCTCTATCCAGGGGCTTCCCAAACCCTCCTCAGGTCCCTCAATCCCCTGGGACTCTCCTCTATCCAGGGGCTTCCCAAACCCTCCCCAGGTCCCTCAACCCTCTGGGACTCTCCTGTTCCCAACTTCTCCCCCAAACCCCCATATCCCACTCCCAACCCCCTTTGGAAGCTCCAATTCCCACTCCTTCCCTTCTCCACTCTCCTCTGGTTGCTCCTCAGGCTTCCCAGGTCCCTCAGTCCCCCAGGACCCTCCCATTCCCAAGTTGTCCCCCAATCCCTGTACCCCCCTCCCAAACCCTCTGAAAGCTCCAATTCCTACTCCTTCCCCCCTCAGGCTCCCCGGTGACCACAAACCCTCCAAGACCCCTCAATCCCCCAGGACCCTCCTGTGTCCAGGTTCTCCCCATCCCACCAGAGTCTCCCATTCCCAAGTTCTCCCCCAGTCCCTGTATCCCCTTCCCAACCCTCTGGAATCCCCAATTCCCACTCTTTTCCCCCCCAGGCTCCCCGGTGACCCCCCCAGTGCCTCAATCCCCCAGGACCCTCCTGTGTCCAGGGACCCCTCAAATCCCCTCCAGGTCCCCCAATCCCCCAGGACCCTCCTGTGTCCAGGTTCTCCCCATCCCACCAGGTCCCCCAATCCCTGTATCCCCTTCCCAATCCTTTGGAATCCCCAATTCTCACTCTTTTCCCCCCCAGGCTCCCCGGTGACGCCCTCAGTGCCTCAATCCCTCCTGTGTCCAGGGACCCCCCAAATCCTCCCCAGGTCCCCCAATCCCTGTATCCCCCTCCCAACCCTTTGGAAGCCCCAATTCCCACTCTTTTTGCCCCCCCAGGCTCCCTGGTGACCCCCCCCAGTGCCTCAATCCCCCAGGACCCTCCTGTGTCCAGGTTCTCCCCATCCCACCAGAGTCTCCCATTCCCAAGTTGTCCCCCAGTCCCTGTATCCCCCTCCCAACCCTTTCCAAATGTTTGGAAGCTCCAATTCCCACTCCTTCCCTTCTCCACTCTCCTCTGGTTGCTCCTCAGGCTTCCCAGGTCCCTCAATCCCCCAGGACCCTCCTGTGTCCAGGGACTCCCCAAATCCTCCCCAGGTCCCTCAATTCCCCGGGACCCTCCTATTCCCAAGTTCTCCCCCAATCCCCCATATCCCCTTCCCAACCCTTTGGAAGCCCCAGTTCCCACTCTTTTTACCCCCCTAGGCTCCCCGGTGACCCCCCCAGTCCCTCAATCCCCTGGGACCCTCCTGTGTCCAGGGACTCCCCAAATCCTCCCCAGGTCCCCCAATCCCAAGTTCTCCCCCAATCCCTGTATCCCCATCCCAACCCTTTCCAAATGTTTGGAAGCCCCAATTCCCACTCTTTTTGCCCCCCCAGGCTCCCTGGTGACCCCCCCAGTCCCTCAATCCCCCAGGACCCTCCTGTGTCCAGGTTCTCCCCATCCCACCAGAGTCTCCCATTCCCAAGTTGTCCCCCAGTCCCTGTATCCCCCTCCCAACCCTTTCCAAATGTTTGGAAGCTCCAATTCCCACTCCTTCCCTTCTCCACTCTCCTCTGGTTGCTCCTCAGGCTTCCCAGGTCCCTCAATCCCCCAGGACCCTCCTGTGTCCAGGGACTCCCCAAATCCTCCCCAGGTCCCTCAATTCCCCGGGACCCTCCTATTCCCAAGTTCTCCCCCAATCCCTGTATCCCCTTCCCAACCCTTTGGAATCCCCAATTCCCACTCTTTTCCCCCCCAGGCTCCCTGGTGACCCCCCCAGTGCCTCAATCCCCCAGGACCCTCCTGTGTCCAGGTTCTCCCCAAATCCTCCCCAGGTCCCTCAATCCCCCAGGACCCTCCTGTGTCCAAGTTCTCCCCATCCCACCAGAGTCTCCCAATCCCAAGTTGTCCCCCAACCTCCCATATCCCCCTCCCAACCCTTTTCAAATGTTTGGAAGTCCCAATTCCCACTCTTTTTTCCCCCAGGCTCCCCGGTGACCCCCCCAGTGCCTCAATCCCCCAGGACCCTCCTGTGTCCAAGTTCTCCCCATCCCACCAGAGTCTCCCAATCCCAAGTTGTCCCCCAACCTCCCATATCCCCCTCCCAACCCTTTTCAAATGTTTGGAAGCCCCAATTCCCACTCTTTTTACCCCCCCAGGCTCCCCGGTGACCCCCCCAGTGCCTCAATCCCCCAGGACCCTCCTGTGTCCAGGTTCTCCCCATCCCACCAGAGTCTCCCATTCCCAAGTTGTCCCCCAGTCCCTGTATCCCCCTCCCAACCCTTTGGAATCCCCAATTCCCTCTCTTTTTCCCCCCCAGGCTCCCCGGTGACCCCCCAGTGCCTCAATCCCCCAGGACCCTCCTGTGTCCAGGTTCTCCCCATCCCACCAGAGTCTCCCATTCCCAAGTTGTCCCCCAGTCCCTGTATCCCCCTCCCAACCCTTTGGAATCCCCAATTCCCTCTCTTTTTCCCCTCCAGGCTCCCCGGTGACCCCCCAGTGCCTCAATCCCCCAGGACCCTCCTGTGTCCAGGGACCCCCCAAATCCTCCCCAGGTCCCCCAATCCCCCAGGACCCTCCTGTGTCCAGGTTCTCCCCATCCCACCAGAGTCTCCCAATCCCAAGTTTCCCCCAATCCCTGTATCCCCTTCCCAACCCTTTGGAATCCCCAATTCCCTCTCTTTTTCCCCCCCAGGCTCCCCGGTGACGCCCTCAGTGCCGGCGCCGGTGCCGGCGGTGCCGGTGGAGGTTTCTCTGCGGCCGCCGCGGTCGCTCCGGGCCAGCCAGACCCCTCGGGGGGTTCTGCTGCGCTGGGACCCCCCTGGAACGGGGTCGGTGACACCGGGAGGGGCGGTGGTGGCAGCGGGGGGGTCGGGGGTGGCACCGGAGGCGCCGGAGCCCAGCGGGTACGCGCTGGAGCTGCGCCAGGACGGCGGGCACTGGGAGCTCCTGCAGCGCCACATCCCCGGCACACACACCCAGCTGCTCGTGCCGGGCCTCATCAAGGTGAGGGCACGGGGAAATGGAGCATTTGGGGTCGGGGGGATTGGGATTGGGGTCGGGGTTGGTGTAAATGGGGTCGGGGTTGGTGGAATTGGGTTGGTGTTGGTGGAATTTGGGTTGGGGTTGGTGTTGGTGGAATTGGGGTTGGTGGAACTGAGGTTGGGGTTGGAATTGGGGTTGGTGGAATTGGGGTCAGGATTGGTGGAATTGGGGTTGGTGGAATTGGGGTTGGTGTTTTGTCGAATTGGGGTTGGGGTTCGTGGAAGTGGGGTTGGAGTTGGTGCAATTGGAGTTGGAGTTGGTGGAATTGAGGTTAGTGGAATTGGGGTTGGTGGAATTGGGGTTGGTGGAATAGGGGTTGGTGGAATTGGGGTTGGTGGAATTGGGGTTGGGGTTGGTGGAATTGGGGTCAGGGTTGGTGGAATTGGGGTTGGTGGTGGTGGAATTGGGGTCGGGGATGGGGGAATTGGGGTTGGGGTTGGTGGAATTGGGGTTGATGGAATTGGGGTTGAGGTTGGTGGAATTGGGGTTGGTGTTGGTGGAATTGGGGTTGGTGGAATTTGGGTTGGTGGAATTGGGGTTGGTGTTGATGGAATTGGGGTTGGGGTTGGGGTTGGTGGAATTGGGGTTGGTGGAATTGGGGTTGGGGTTGGTGTTGATGGAATTGGGGTTGGGGTTGGTGGAATTGGGGTTGGTGGAATTGGTGTTGGTGTTGATGGAATTGGTGTTGGTGGAAGTGGGGTTGGGGTTGGTGGAATTGGGGTTGGGGTTGGTGGAATTGGGGTTGGTGTTGGTGGAATATTTATATTTAATTTATAATTCAAAGTAATTAAAATTAATTTTTATTAATTAAAATTAAACCCGCTATTTTGACAAATTAATTTATATCAGAAATGAAATTTAAAAAACGAAAATAATTTTTAAAAAAATGGGTTCAAATTAAAATAAAAAAACCTTTAATTAATTGACATTGAAAACCAAACTGGAATTGCAAAGTCCATAAATGGCATTTTTGGGGCCTTTTTGTCTCCCCCCCAGGACGCTTTGTACGAGTTCCGTTTGGTGGCCTTGGCTGGCAGCTACATCAGCGACCCCAGCAACGCTGTCAACATCTCCACTGCAGGTCAGGGATGGGGACACAGGGGACAGGGACATGGGGACAGGGACAGGGACAGGGACAGGGACATGGGGACAGGGACATGGGGACAGGGACATGGGGGACACTGGGCTGGCAGCTACATCAGCGACCCCAGCAACGCTGTCAACATCTCCACTGCAGGTCAGGGATGGGGACATGGGGACAGGGACATGGGGACAGGGACAGGGACAGGGACAGGGACATGGGGACAGGGACATGGGGACAGGGACATGGGGACAGGGACACGGGGACAGGGACAGGGACATGGGGACAGGGACATGGGGACAGGGACATGGGGACAGGGACACGGGGACAGGGACACGGGGGACACTGGGCTGGCAGCTCCATCAGCGACCCCAGCAATGCTGTCAACATCTCCACTGCAGGTCAGGGATGGGGACACAGGGGACATGGGGACAGGGACATGGGGACAGGGACACGGGGACAGGGACACGTGGACAGGGACAGGGACATGGGGACAGGGACATGGGGACAGGAGGGGACACAGGGGACAGGAGGGGACACAGGGGACACGGGGACACGGGAACAGGACAGGAGGGGACCCAGAGATACACACTGGGGACAGGAGGTGACAGGAAGTGACCCAGGTGACAGGAGGAGACCCAGGTGACAGGAGGTGACAGGAGGGAACCCAGGGATACACTGGGGACAGGAGGTGACAGGAGGTGACCCAGGTGACAGGAGGAGACCCAGGTGACAGGAGGTGACAGGAGGGAACCCAGGGATACAACGGGGACAGGAGGAGACCCAAGGGACAGGAGGTGACAGGAGGGGACCCAGGGATACACTGGGGACAGGAGGTGACAGGAGGTGACCCAGGGGACAGGAAGGGACACAGGGGACAGGAGGGGACCCAGGGATACAATGGAGACAGGAGGTGACAGGAGGTGACCCAGGTGACAGGAGGAGACCCAAGGGACAGGAGAGGACAGGAGGTGACCCAGGTGACAAGAGGTGGCCCAGGTGACAGGAGATGACCCAGGTGACAGGAGGGGACAGGAGGTGGCCCAGGGGACAGGAGGGGACAGGAGGTGGCCCAGGTGACAGAAGGTGGCCCAGGTGACAGGAGGTGGCTCAGGTGACAGGAGGGGACAGGAGGTGACCCAGGTGACAGGAGGGGACAGGAGGTGGCCCAGGGGACATGGAGTTCCGGGAGTTGTCCTGATCCACCTTGGGCAGGATGTGGAGCTGAGGGGCTTTGCTGTGTCCCCACTCTGCTGGTGACACCAGAGTGGCTGTGCCCCCTGCCAGTGGTGGCACCAGTGGGGTCACAGCCTCCCTGGGGTGCACAATCCATGTCCCCACACCAGTGGTGGCACCATTGGGTGTCACAGCCCCTCCAGGGCAGTCAATCCGTGTCCCCACAGTAATGGTGTCACCATTGGGTGTCACAGCTCCCCTGGGGTGGTCAATCTGTGTCCCCACAGTAATGGTGTCACCATTGGGTGTCACAGCTCCCCTGGGGCAGTCAATCCGTGTCCCCACACCAGTGGTGTCACCATTGGGTGTCACAGCTCCCCTGGGGTGCACAATCCATGTCCCCACAGTAATGGTGGCACCGTTTGGTGTCACAGCTCCCCTGGGGCGGTCAATCCGTGTCCCCACACCAGTGGTGGCACCATTGGGTGTCACAGCTCCCCTGGGGCAGTCAATCCATGTCCCCACACCAGTGGGTGCTGTGGTGTCACCATTGGGTGTCACAGCTCCCCCGGGGCAGTCAATCCATGTCCCCACAGTAATGGTGGCACCGTTGGGTGTCACAGCTCCCCTGGGGCGGTCAATCCGTGTCCCCACACCAGTGGTGGCACCATTGGGTGTCACAGCTCCCCTGGGGCAGTCAATCCATGTCCCCACACCAGTGGGTGCTGTGGTGTCACCATTGGGTGTCCCAGCCCTCCTGGGGCGGTCAATCCGTGTCCCCATACCAGTGGGTGCTGTGGTGTCACCATTGGGTGTCACAGCTCCCCTGGGGCGGTCAATCCGTGTCCCCACACCAGTGGTGGCACCGTTTGGTGTCACAGCTCCCCTGGGGCGGTCAATCTGTGTCCCCACAGTAATGGTGGCACCATTGGGTGTCACAGCTCCCCTGGGGTGTCAATCCATGTCCCCACACCAGTGGTGTCACCATTGGGTGTCACAGCTCCCCTGGGGTGCACGATCCATGTCCCCACACCAGTGGTGTCACCATTGGGTGTCACAGCTCCCCTGGAGTGTACCATCCATGTCCCCACACCAGTGGGTGCTGTGGTGTCACCATTGGGTGTCACAGCCCCCCTGGGGTGGTCACTCCATGTCCCCACATTAATGGTGTCACCGTTTGGGTGTCACAGCTCCCCTGGGGGTGGTTAATCCATGTCCCCACACCAGTGGTGTCACCGTTTGGTGTCACAGCTCCCCTGGGGCGGTCAATCCATGTCCCCACACCAGTGGTGTCACCATTGGGTGTCACAGCCCCCCTGGGGTGGTCACTCCATGTCCCCACATTAATGGTGTCACCGTTTGGGTGTCACAGCTCCCCTGGGGCGGTCAATCCATGTCCCCACATTAATGGTGTCACCATTGGGTGTCACAGCTCCCCTGGGGTGGTCAATCCGTGTCCCCACAGTAATGGTGGCACCATTGGGTGTCACAGCCTCCCTGGGGTGCACAATCCATGTCCCCACACCAGTGGTGGCACCATTGGGTGTCACAGCCCCTCCAGGGCAGTCAATCTGTGTCCCCACATTAATGGTGTCACCATTGGGTGTCACAGCTCCCCTGGGGTGGTCAATCCATGTCCCCACAGTAGTGGTGTCACCATTGGGTGTCACAGCTCCCCTGGGGCGGTCAATCCGTGTCCCCACAGTAATGGTGGCACCATTGGGTGTCACAGCTCCCCTGGGGTGCACAATCCGTGTCCCCACAGTAATGGTGGCACCATTGGGTGTCACAGCCTCCCTGGGGTGCACAATCCATGTCCCCACACCAGTGGTGGCACCATTGGGTGTCACAGCCCCTCCAGGGCAGTCAATCTGTGTCCCCACAGTAATGGTGTCACCATTGGGTGTCACAGCTCCCCTGGGGTGCACAATCCGTGTCCCCACAGTAATGGTGGCACCATTGGGTGTCACAGCCCCCCTGGGGTGGTCACTCCATGTCCCCACACCAGTGGTGGCACCATTGGGTGTCACAGCCCCTCCAGGGCAGTCAATCTGTGTCCCCACAGTAATGGTGTCACCATTGGGTGTCACAGCTCCCCTGGGGCGGTCAATCTGTGTCCCCACACCAGTGGTGTCACTGTTTGGTGTCAGCTCCTCTGGGGCGGTCAATCCATGTCCCCACACCAGTGGTGGCACCATTGGGTGTCACAGCTCCCCTGGGGTGCACAATCCATGTCCCCACAGTAATGGTGTCACCGTTGGGTGTCACAGCTCCCCTGGGGTGCACAATCCATGTCCCCACAGTAATGGTGGCACCGTTGGGTGTCACAGCTCCCCTGGGGTGCACAATCCATGTCCCCACAGTAATGGTGGCACCATTGGGTGTCACAGCTCCCCCAGGGCAGTCAATCCGTGTCCCCACACCAGTGGGTGCTATGGTGTCACCGTTGGGTGTCACAGCTCCCCCAGGGCAGTCAATCCATGTCCCCCCCTCCCCATTTCCGCGGTTCCCATGGTGATTCCCACAATGCTGATGATCCATCCCCCACAATCCCCAGGCATGGAGGTGTACCCGTCCCGCACGCAGCTGCCCGAGCTGCTGCCGCAGCCGGTGCTGGCCGGGGTCATCGGCGGCATCTGCTTCCTCAGCGTGGCCGTCATCTTCAGCACCACGGCCGCCTGCCTCATGAACCGCCGGCGCGCCAAGCGCGGCCGCAAGCGCCGACAAGGTACCCCCTGCACCCACACATGCCCAGCCCGGGGATACCGGGGATCCCGGGGGGATCCCAGTGAGATCCGGTGATCCCAGAGAGATCCCGGCGAGATCCCGGCGAGATCCCGGGGATCCCGGTGAGATCCCGGTGATCCCGGTGAGATCCTGGGGATCCCAGCGAGATCCCAGTGATCCCGGTGAGATTCTGGGGATCCTGGTGATCCCTGTGAGATCCCAGGGATCCTGGTAAGATCCTGGTGATCCCAGTGAGATCCCGGTGATCCTGGTGAGATCCTGGTGATCCCGGTGATATCCCGGTGATCTCGGTGAGATCCTGGTGATCCTGGTGAGATCCCGGAGATCCCAGCGAGATCCCGGTGAGATCCTGGGGAGATCCCGGGGATCCTGGTGAGATTCTGGGGATCCCGGTGAGATCCCGGTGAGATCCTGGTGATCCCGGGGAGATCCCGGCCATCCCAGTGAGATCCTGGTGATCCCAGTGAGATCCTGGTGATCCCAGTGAGATCCTGGTGATCCCGGTGAGATCCCGGTGATCCCGGTGAGATCCCGGGGATCCCAGTGAGATCCTGGTGATCCCAGTGAGATCCTGGCCATCCCGGTGAGATCCAGGTGATCCTGGGGATCCCAGCGAGATCCCGGTGAGATTCCGGCCATCCCGGTGAGATCCCGGTGAGATCCTAGGGATCCCGGTGAGATCCCGGTGATCCCAGTGAGATTCCGGGGATCCTGGTGAGATTCCGGCCATCGCGGTGAGATCCCGGGGATCCCGGTGAGATCCTGGCCATCCTGGTGAGATCCCGGGGATCCCAGTGAGATCCTGGTGATCCCAGTGAGATCCTGGTGATCCCGGTGAGATCCAGGTGATCCTGGGGATCCCAGCGAGATCCCGGTGATCCCGGGGAGATCCCGGTGAGATTCCAGCCATCCCGGTGAGATCCCGGGGATCCTGGTGAGATCCCAGCCATCCTGGTGATCCCAGTGAGATCCCGGTGAGATCCTGGTGATCCCAGTGAGATCCCGGTGATCCTGGTGATCCCAGTGAGATCCCGGTGAGATTCCAGCCATCCCGGTGAGATCCCGGGGATCCTGGTGAGATCCCAGCCATCCTGGTGATCCCAGTGAGATCCCGGTGAGATCCCGGTGATCCCAGTGAGATCCCAGTGAGATCCCGGGGATCCCAGCGAGATCCCGGTGAGATCCCGGGGATCCCGGTGAGATCCCGGGGATCCTGGGGATCCCGGTGAGATCCTGGGGATCCCGGTGAGATCCCGGCGCTCCCGGGGGCAGGGGGGTGGTCGAGGGGCAGGGAAGGAGGGAGGGAGAAGGGAGGGAGTGGCCCCAGGTGTTGTCACCTCACGGTCCCGTTGTTCTGAGTGTGGTTGTGACGTCCCCGTCGCCTTCCAGACCCGCCACTCGTGTTCTCCCCCAGCAGGAAGCTGCCACCTCCACAGTAAGTCACGCCACGGCCATGCCACCCTCACTGTCACCTCTGTGTCACCCTCCCTGTCCCCTCTGTGTCACCCTCCCTGTCCCCTCTGTGTCACCCTCCCTGTCCCCTCTGTGTCCTGCCACGGCCATGCCACCCTCCCTGTCCCCTCTGTGTCCTGCCCCGGCCATGCCACCCTCCCTGTCCCCTCTGTGTCCTGCCCCGGCCATGCCACGCTCCTCACTGTCCCACTCCTGTCCTGCCACCCTCCCTGTCCCCTCTGTGTCCTGCCACTCCATGCCACGCTCACTGTCCCACTCCTGACGTGCCACCTTCCCTGTCCCCTCTGTGTCTTGCCATGCCACCCTCACTGTCCCACTCCTGCCATGCCACCACTCACTGTCCCACTCCTGCCATGCCACCACTCACTGTCCCACTCCTGCCATGCCACCACTCACTGTCCCACTCCTGCCATGCCACCACTCACTGTCCCACTCCTGCCATGCCACCACTCACTGTCCCACTCCTGCCATGCCACCCTCACTGTCCCACTCCTGCCATGCCACCACTCACTGTCCCACTCCTGCCATGCCACCCTCACTGTCCCACTCCTGCCATGCCACCCTCACTGTCCCACTCCTGCCATGCCGCCCTCCCTCCCTGTCCCACTTGTCCTGGCACACTTCCTGTCCTGCCACCCCACCCCAGGCTCCCATGCCCATCCCACTCCTTCCCTGCCCCACTCCTGACCATGCCACGCTCCCCATCCCACTGCCTCCCATCCCATTCCCTCCCCATCCCATCCCACTGCCTCCCATCCCATCCCACTGCCTCCCATCCCATTCCCTCCCCATCCCATCCCACTGCCTCCCATCCCATCCCACTGCCTCCCATCCCACTGCTTCCCACCCAATTCCCACCCCATCCCACTGCCTCCCATCCCATTCCTACCCCACCCCACCCCATCCCATCCCACTGCCTCCCATCCCATCCCACTGCCTCCCATCCCATTCCCACCCCATCCCACTGCTTCCCATCCCACTGCCCTCCCCATGATTCACCTGCCACTGGCTGGGAGCACAGGGACAGTTTAGGGACAATATGGGGACAGTTTAGGGACAGCTTGGGGACAGTTTAGGGACAGCCTGGGGACAGTTCAGGGACAGCCTGGGGTCACCCTACCCTCTCTTCCCCTCCCCAAGGCCATCATGGGGGGAATCAGCACCACCCCAAACCCTCCCCGCGGGACAAAGAAGGGGACAGAGCAATCTCCGCGGGGGGAAGGGCTGGGTGTGTCCCCAGCCTGTCCCGCTGCCGCAGCTCGGGGGTCCCTGTGTGTGTTTTTGTGTCCCCTCCAGCCCTGCCGGTGTCCCCGGCAGCCCCGACAGCGCCGCGAAGCTGAAGCCGCAGCCCTCGCCGTGCCAGAGCCCGCAGCGGGCGCTGCTGTGGGGCGAGAAGGCGGGCACCAGCCTGGGGCTGAGCATCGCGGGCACCCTCCCGGCCCGCCAGAGCCCCCCGCGCCCGGAGCTGCTGCCCCTCGAGCGGATCCGCCGCGGCCCCGACGGCCGCTTCGTGCTGGGGGACGACCCCCAACCTCAGCCCGCGGAGCCCCCCCGGGAGGAGGAGGAGGAGGAGGAGGAGGAGGAGGAGGAGGAGCCCGTGTGGCGCAGGGGGGTCTCGCTGCGCCCCCACCCCTCGGGGCAGCCCCGCCGCGCCAGCGACCACCGGCACGGGCGTTATTTCGGCTGCGGGGGGAGCAGCAGCAGCCCCGCGGCTGAGGAGGGGGCCGGCGCCTTGTGCATCATCGACGTGAGCCCCGTGGCCACCGGCACCAGAACCACCAGAACCACCACCAGCACCACCACCCTGCCTTACAGCCCCGCCCCGGAGCCCCCCGAGATCCCCCCGGGCCGGGGTCCCCCCGCGGCCATGAGCGGGATCCTGCAGTACCTCAGCCTGCCCTTCTTCAAGGAGATGTGCGTGGATGGAGAGTGGCCCCCCCAGGAGGAGGAGGAGGAGGAGGAGGAGGAGGAGGAGGAGGAGGAGGTGGAGGAGCTGGGGGACCCCCCCCGAGCTGGCGACCCCCCCCCATCCTCCACCGCCAGCCCCCCGCCCGCGCCGTGCCCGGACTGCATCGACACAAGTGCCAATGCCACCACCGCCACCACCACCACCGTCACCCTCCTGCAGCCCCCCCTGCTGCCCCTGGGACCCTCCAAGGCGGCTCTGCCCGGCTCGCCCGCCTGGCCCCGCTGCGCCCCCCCCCTCCGGACAGACCCCCCCCCCGAGAAGGTGCCTCGGGGCAGCCTGACCAGCCAGAGCAGCGGCCGCGGCAGCGGCTCCTTCCTGCGGCCCCCCTCGCTCGCCCCCGCCCTGGGGGGCACCTTCCTGGGCATGGCCAAGAGGTGAGATGGTTTGGGGGGGAGGGGGGGAAATGCTGTGGGGGGGGGGTGTCTCCTGACACCCATTCTTGGGGTCTCACTCCTTGGGGTCTCTCCTGACACCCATTCCTGGGGTCTCACTCCTTGGGTCTCTCCTGATGCCCACCCCGGGGGTCTCACATCCATCCCTGGGGTCTCACCCCCACCCCGGGGGTCTCACACCCATTCCTGGGGTCTCACTCCTTGGGGTCTCTCCTGACACCCATTCCTGGGGTCTCACTCCTTGGGGTCTCTCCTGACACCCATTCTTGGGGTCTCACACCCACCCCGGGGGTCTCACACCCATCCTTGGGGTCTCACTCCTTGGGGTCTCTCCTCATGCCCACCCTGGGGTCTCACACCCTCCCCGGGGGTCTCACCCCCACCCTGGGGTCTCACCCCCACCCCGGGGGTCTCACACCTATCCCTGGGGTCTCACTCCTTGGGGTCTCTCCTGACACCCATTTTTGGGGTCTCACACACATCCTTGGGGTCTCACACCTACCCCGGGGATCTCATATGCATCCTTGGGGTCTCACTCCTTGGGGTCTCTCCTGATGCCCACCCCGGGGGTCTCACACCCATTCCTGGGGTCTCACTTCTTGGGGTCTCTCCTGACACCCATTCTTGGGGTCTCAGACCCACCCCGGGGGTCTCACACCCATCCCGGGGGTCTCACACCCATCCTTGGGGTCTCACTCCTTGGGGTCTCTCCTGGAACCCATTCCTGGGGTCTCACTCCTTGGGGTCTCTCCTGATGCCCACCCTGGGCGTCCCACACCCATCCTTGGGGTCTCACCTCCACCCCGGGGGTCTCACACCCACCCCGGGGGTCTCACCCCCACCCGTGGGGGTCTCACCCCTCGTGGCCTCGCCCCCCCCGTTTCCCCCTCTCTCCCCCCCCCTCCCCACTCAGGAGAAACCCCTCCGTGGACGAGAATTACGAGTGGGACGCGGAGTTCTCTCTGGAGTCGGAGCTGCTGGAGGCTCTGCAGCTTTACCGGGGGGCGACCCCCGCCCTGCCCGGGACCCCCGCCCTGCCCGGGACCCCCGCCCGGCCCGGCTCCTCCTCCTCCTCCTCCTCCACCATCCCCACGGCCCTGCGGGACCTTCACCCGCGACCCCCCCGTGAGTGCGACCCCCCCGCGCCCCCCACCCGCGCTGTGCCCACCTTGTTCCCACCGTGGGCACCTCGGGGGTCGCGGCATTGGGGCCGGACCCTGCGTGTCTCCCCGCAGAGCCCCCCGTGAGGTCGCTGTCGGCGTTGGGGACGCCCCCCCGACCCCCCCCGAGCGCCCCCCACGAGGGGGCTCGGCGGAGCAGGGAGGGGGTCCGGCCCCGCGTGGGTGCCCGTGGGTGCCGCTCCGAGCGCTTCGAGGTGGCCACGCTGCTCTAAAAGGGACTCCCCCCACCCACGCGGGACCACCCACCCACCCCACCCACGGCTCGGGGGTGATTTGGGGGGGGGGAGGGGAATAAAGAGGTGTGAGAGCAGCTCTGGCTCGTGTGGGGGGGGGGTGGGTGAGGAGGGGGGGGGACACGGACCCCCCCAAACCCACCCAGGGTTTGGTCACTCCCTCCTGGCACTAAATTGGCCCCTCTCGTGGTACCCCCCAACTTCTTGGTACCCCCACCCTTCCTGACACCCCCCCAAAATTCTCAGTGCCCCTCACCCTTCTTGACACCCCCCCAAAATTCTCAGTGCCCCCCTCCCCCCTCCTGACACCCCCCCATCTTCTCAGTGCCCCCCACCCTTCTTGGTACCCCCCCAAAATTCTCAGTGCCCCCCACTCTTCTTGGTACCCCCCCAAAATTCTCAGTGCCCCCCACCCTTCTTGACACCCCCCCATCTTCTCAGTGCCCCCCACCCTTCTTGGTACCCCCCCCAAAATTCTCAGTGCCCCCCACTCTTCTTGGTACCCCCCCAAAATTCTCAGTGCCCCCCACCCTTCTTGACACCCCCCCATCTTCTCAGTGCCCCCCACCCTTCTTGGTACCCCCCCAAAATTCTCAGTGCCCCCCACCCTTCTTGACACCCCCCCATCTTCTCAGTGCCCCCCACCCTTCTTGGTACCCCCCCAAAATTCTCAGTGCCCCCCACTCTTCTTGGTACCCCCCCAAAATTCTCAGTGCCCCCCACCCTTCTTGACACCCCCCCATCTTCTCAGTGCCCCCCACCCTTCTTGGTACCCCCCCAAAATTCTCAGTGCCCCCCACTCTTCTTGGTACCCCCCCAAAATTTTCAGCGCCTCCCACCCTTCATGACACCCCCCCAAAATTCTCAGTGCCCCCCACCCTTCCTGACACCCCCCCAAAATTCTCAGTGCCCCCCACCCTTCCTGACACCCCCCCAAAATTCTCAGTGCCCCCCTCCCCCTTCTTGGTACCCCCCCAATCTTCTCAGTGCCCCCCAATTGCTGTGCCCCCCCCCTTTTTCCAGGTACCCCCCACTTCCCAATGCGCCCCCTCCCCAATTTTTGTGCCCCCCGCCCCATTCCTGACACCCCCCCATCTTCTCCCCAGTGCCCCCCCAATTATTGTGCCCCCCCTCCCCTTTTCCAGGTACCCCTCCCCACCTTCTCGGTGTCCCCCCCCCGTCTTCCCAGCCCCTCCCCCCTTCCCAATTTTGCCCCCTCCCCAATTTCTGTGCTCCCCCCCTTTCCTGACCCCTCCCCCTTTATTCCTGTCCCCTCTCCAATGTCCCTGTCCCCTCCTGTCCCCCCCCCCAATTCCGGTGTGTCCCTGTCCCCTCCTGTCCCCTCCTGTCCCCCCCAATTCCGGTGTGTCCCTGTCCCCTCCTGTCCCCTCCTGTCCCCCCCCTCAATTCCGGTGTGTCCCTGTCCCCTCCTGTCCCCTCCTGTCCCCCCCCCCCAATTCCGGTGTGTCCCTGTCCCCTCCTGTCCCCTCCTGTCCCCCCCCCTCAATTCCGGTGTGTCCCTGTCCCCTCCTGTCCCCTCCTGTCCCCCCCCCTCAATTCCGGTGTGTCCCTGTCCCCTCCTGTCCCCTCCTGTCCCCCCCAATTCCGGTGTGTCCCTGTCCCCTCCTGTCCCCTCCTGTCCCCCCCCCTCAATTCCGGTGTGTCCCTGTCCCCTCCTGTCCCCTCCTGTCCCCCCCAATTCCGGTGTGTCCTTGTCCCCTCCTGTCCCCTCCTGTCCCCCCCCCAATTCCGGTGTGTCCCTGTCCCCTCCTGTCCCCCCCCCTCAATTCCGGTGTGTCCCTGTCCCCTCCTGTCCCCTCCCCAATTCCGGTGTGTCCCCCCCCCTTTTCCCTTTTTTTTGGGGGGGGCGCGGCCCGCGTTCCTCATGCCCTTATTTGGCCATGCCGTGGGACCGCGTCACGCGGGGGCGGGGCCAGACGGGTGACGTCACCGCCGGCCCGGGGGTCTCGCGTGGGCTCCAGGACGGGTCACGTCGGGTCGCGGAGCCCCGGTCCTTGTCACCTCCTGTGTGTGTCCCCCCCCCTGCGGGGTCCCACCCGTGTGTAACCCCCTCGTGTCCCCTCAAAGGTCCTGCCGTGTCCCCCCGGGGTCCCACCCGTGTGTCACCCCCTCGTGTCCCCTCAAAGGTCCTGCCGTGTCACCCGCGTGTCCCCCTCAGTGTCCCACCCGTGTGTCACCCCCTGTGTGTGTCCCCCCCCCTCTGCGGGGTCCCACCCGTGTGTCACCCCCTCGTGTCCCCTCAAAGGTCCTGCCGTGTCACCTCCGTGTCCCCCCAGGGTCCCACCCGTGTGTCACCCCCTCGTGTCACCCTGTGTCCCCCTGTCCCCCCCCGTGTCCTGCCCTGTGCCACCCTGGGGGGGTTCCCGTCCCCAAATCGCCCCCCCAGGACCTGTCCCCTCCTGCTCGTGGCGTGTCCCCCCCCTCGTGTCCCCCCCACGCTCCCCCAGGTCCTGCCACTGTGTCACCCCCCCCTCCTGCCCCCCCGTGTCACCCGTGTCCCCTGGGCCATCCCCCCTCCCTGATGTCCCCCCACCCGTGTCACCAAACCCCCCAAAATCCCCGTGGGGGGGGCCACCCACGACCCGGAGGGGGGGGGGACACGAGTGACAAAGGCGACAACACCCCCCGTGTCACCCACGGAGGGCGGGGGGGGGGTTGGGGACACTGCGGGGTTTGTCCCCCCCACGACAGCGAGCCCTGGGGACACGGTGGCACCTCGGGGGGGGGGGGGTGACGGCGACACGGGGGGGGTGACGGCGACACGGGGGGGGTGACGGCGACACGGGGGGGGTGGCCCCGGGCCCCAGGGTTTGTTTGGTTGTTGTTTTGGTGACGTTTCCCTGGAAACGGGAGCGGTGCCAGCGCCACCCGCTGTCCCCTCCCGGCACCACCGGGGACACTGCGGAGGCCACCACACCCCCCCCAAACTGTCCCCGTGTCGCCAGAGACACGCCCTGGGTGTCCCCACTGCCACCACCGCAGCTCCCATGTCCCCACTGCCACCACAGTGTCCCCCTGTCACCGCTGCCACTGTCCTACTGCCACCACAGTGTCCCCCTGGCATTGCTGTCACTGTCCCCATGTCACCACTGTCCCCATGTCACCACTGTCCCCCTGTCACCACAGTGTCCCCCTGGCATTGCTGTCACTGTCCCCACTGCCACCACAGTGTCCCCACTGCCACCACAGTGTCCCCCTGGCACCAGTGTCCCCCTGCCATCGCTGCCACTGTCCCCATGTCACCACAGTGTCCCCTGTCACCACTGCCGCTGTCCTACTGTCACCAGACACTGTCCCCCTGTCACCAGACACTGTCCCCCTGCCACCAGTGTCCCCCTGCCATCTCTGCCACTGTCCCCATGTCACCACAGTGTCCCCCTGCCATCGCTGCCACTGTCCCCATGTCACCACTGCCACTGTCCTACTGTCACCAGACACTGTCCCCTGCCACCACAGTGTCTCCCGTCATCACTGCCACTGTCCCCCTGTCACCACAGTGTCCCCCTGTCATCAAACACTGTCCCCATGTCACCACAGTGTCCCCTGCCATCACTGCCACTACCCCCCTGTCACCACAGACATTGTCCCTCTGTCACCACTGCAACTGTCCCCCTGTCATCACAGTGTCCCCATCACCACTGCCACTGTCCCCCTGTCACCAGACACTGTCCCTGTCATCACAGTCCCCCATGTCCCACCAAAGCCACCTCGTCCTCACCTCAGCCACCTCAGCCACCTCAGCCACCTCAGCCACCGTCCTCGCTGCTGCTGCCACAGCCCTCCTGTGTGCACTGTCACTGCTGTCCCCCTGTGTCACACTGCCACCACAGCCCTCCTGTGTGACACCGCTGTCACCCTGTGTGACACCACTGTCCCCCTGTGTGACACCGCTGTCCCCCTGTGTGACACCGCTGTCACCCTGTGTGACACTGTCACTGCTGTCCCCCTGTGTGACACCGCTGTCCCCCTGTGTGACACTGTCACTGCTGTCCCCCTGTGTGACACCGCTGTCACCCTGTGCCTGCCTCAGCCACCACAGCCACGCTGCCACTGCACAGCCCCGGTGTCCCCCTGTCACCAGAGCCACCCTGTCCCCACCACAGCCATCCTGTCCCCCACGCAGCCCCGGTGTCCCCCCTGTCACCACGGCCACTACCCCGCTGTCCCCCCTCCCTTTCCGGGGTGCCACCCCCGGGGGGCTCGATGTCACCCCCAGGGGCTCGGTGCCACCCCCAAGGGTGTCTCGATGTCACCCCCAGGGGCTCGGTGCCACCCCCAAGGGTGTCTCGGTGTCACCCCCAGGGGCTCGGTGCCACCCCCAAGGGTGTCTCGGTGTCACCCCCAGGGGCTCGGTGCCACCCCCAAGGGTGTCTCGGTGTCACTCTGGGGGGGTTCGGTGTCACTCGGGGGGAGGGGGGAGCGTTTGGTGCCACCCCCGAGGGGCGTTTCAGTGCCACGCGCGGGAACTCGGTGCCACCCTCGGGGTGGAGGGGCTCGGTGCCACTCCCAGGGATTTGGTGACACCCCCAGGGTCTCAGTGCCACCCCTGGGGGGTGTCGGTGCCCCTCCCAGGGGCTCGATGTCACTCCCAGGGTCCCGGTGCCACTCCCAGGGTCCCGGTGCCACCCCCAGGGTCTCGGTGCCCCTCCCAGGGGCTCGGTGGCACCTCCAGGGGCCCGGTGCCACCCTCAGGGTGGAGGGGCTCGGTGCCCCTCCCAGGGGCTCGGTGCCACCCTCGAGGGGGGCTCAGTGTCACCCCCAGGGTCTCGGTGTCACCCCCAGGGTCTCGGTGTCACCCCCAGGGTCTCGGTGCCCCTCCCAGGGGCTCGGTGCCACCCCTGGGGGGGTGTCGGTGCCCCTCCCAGGGGCTCGATGTCACTCCCAGGGTCTCGGTGTCACCCCCAGGGTCCCGGTGCCACTCCCAGGGTCTCAGTGCCACCCTCGGGGGGGTGTCGGTGTCACCCCCAGGGTCCCGGTGTCACCCCCAGGGTCCCGGTGCCACTCCCAGGGTCTCAGTGCCACCCTCGGAGGGGGCTCAGTGCCACCCCCAGGGTCTCGGTGCCACCCTCGGAGGGGTGTCGGTGCCCCTCCCCGGGGCTCGGTGCCACCCCCATGGTCTCAGTGCCACTCTAAGGGTCTCGGTGCCACTCTCAGGGGGGTGTCGGTGCCCCTCCCCGGGGCTCGGTGCCAGCCCCGGTCCCGCCCCGGGGGCGGGCGGTGCCGGGCGGTGCCGGGGCCGCCCCCGCCCGCGGTGACATCAGCCCTGAAAAGGGCGCGGGCGGCGGCGACATCCGGCACTGGCGCCCCGGGGACAGCGGGACCCGCGCCGCAGGTAGGCACGAACGCCCCCGGAACCGGGCACGGGCACCGGGCACGAACCCCCCCGGGAACCGGGCACGAACCCCCCCGGGAACCGGGCACGGGCACCGGCACCGGCACGACCCCCCCGGGAACCGGGCACGACCCCCCCGGAACCGGGCACGGGCACCGGGCACGAACCCCCCCGGGAACCGGGCACGAACCCCCCCGGGAACCGGGCACGACCCCCCCGGGAACCGGGCACGGGCACCGGCACGACCCCCCCGGGAACCGGGCACGAACCCCCCCGGGGCACCGGGAACCGGGCACGAACCCCCCGGGAACCGGGCACAAACCCCCGGGAACCGGGCACGACCCCCGGGCACGACTCCCCGGGAACCGGGCACGACCCCCCCGGAACCGGGCACGACCCCCGGGCACGACCCCCCCGGGAACCGGACACGAACCCCCCCGGGGCACCGGGCACGACACCCCCCGGGAACCGGGCACGACCCCCGCGGGAACCGGGCACGACCCCCGCGGGAACCGGGCACGACCCCCGGGCACGACCCCCCCCGTGCGGGAGATGCCACCAGCGCAGGGATGGGGACACTGCGACAGGACCACACACACCCCCCCACCCTCCCCACCCCGGGGTGTCCCCCACGGGACACGCGGAACCCCCCGGGACACGCGGAGCCCCCACGGGACACGCGGAGCCCCACGGGGCACGCGGAGCCCCCCGGGACACGCGGAGCCCCCCCGGGACACGCGGGGAGCCCCCAAGGGACACGCGGAGCCCCCCGGGACACGCGGAGCCCCCACGGGGCACGCGGAGCCCCCCGGGAAACGCGGAGCCCCCCCGGGACACGCGGGGAGCCCCCAAGGGACACGCGGAAACCCCCCGGGACACGCGGAGCCCCCCGGGACACGCTGAGCCCCCACGGGACACGCGGAGCCCCCCGGGACACGCGGAGCCCCCACGGGACACGCGGAGCCCCCACGGGGCACGCGGGACTCCCACGGGACACGCGGAGCCCCCACTGGACACGCGGCCGCGCCCGGGAAACGGGACCCGGGTGGGGCTTCCGGCCCTTCCCACGGGTGGGGACCTCGGGGAGCGGTCGCGGGGGGGGCTCCGGACCCCTCCCTGTGTCCCCAAAAGGGGTCCCCTTCACGTGTCCCCCCCCACGGGGGTCCCCTCCACGTGTCCCCAAAAGGGTCCCCTCCCCGTATTTATCCCCCCCCCTCCCCAGGGTCCCCCCACGTGTCCCCTCCAGGGTCCCCTCCACGTGTCCCCTCCAGGGTCCCCTCCCCGGGGGTCTCTGGGGACACCAGGGTGGTCCTGAGCTGGCTCCGTGTCCCCTCCCCGTGTCCCCAAGGAGTCCCCTCCCTGCTGTCCCCCCGAGGGGGTCTCTGGGGACACCAGGGTGGCCGTGTCGTGGGTACAGCCCCCCCCCCCCCCAAACCCCAAATCCTCCCCGTGTCCCCCCAGGATGTCCGGGGGTCCCCAGGGTGACCCTGAGCTGGCTCGGTCCCCTCCCCTTGTCCCCCCGGGGTCCTCTCCCCGTTTCCCCTCCCCGGGGGGGTCTCTGGGGACACCAAGGTGGCCGTGTCCCCTCCCTGCTAGGTGTCCGTGGGGTCCCCTCCCTGCTGCCCCCCCGGGGGGGGTCTCTGGGGACACCAGGGTGGCCGTGCCCCCTCCCCGAAGCCCCCCGGGGGTCTCTGGGGACACCAGGGTGGCCGTGCCCCCTCCCCGAAGCCCCCCGGGGGTCTCTGGGGACACCAGGGTGCCCGTGTCCCCTCCCCGAAGCCCCCCGGGCTGTCTGGGGGGGTCCCAAGGGTTGTTGTCCCCTCCCCCCCCATGGCTGTTGTCACCGGGGGTCCCCAGCGTGTCGCGTTCCCCCCGGGTTTGTCCCGCGTGGTTTCCCCACGAGCTGGGGGTGGCCGGGGGGGTTCCGGGGGGGTCTCCAGGGCAGGGTGGCCGTGACCGGGTGTGTCCCCCCCGTCCTCCCCACGCCCCCCCCGCGGCCTCCCGGGCAAGCCCCGGCTGGGTCGGGAAATGATCCCATTCCCGCTCCTTTGTTTCCCAATCCTTTGGCCCCCGGCCGGGAACTCCCCACAACCCCCCCCTTCCCCCCCCCCGGGGCCACTCCCACCCGGGGGGCACCCCCTGCCACCCCCCCATACCCGGGGGGCACCCCCTGCCACCCCCCTGCCACCCCCCCATACCCGGGGGGCACCCCCTGCCACCCCCCCCATACCCGGGGGGCACCCCCTGCCACCCCCCTGCCACCCCCCCATACCCGGGGGGCACCCCCTGCCACCCCCCCATGCCCGGGGGGCACCCCCTGCCACCCCCCCATACTCGGGGGGCACCCCCTGCCACCCCCCCCATGCCCGGGGGGCACCCCGAGCCCCACCCTGGGACCCCTCTAGGACCCCCGTGTATTTTGGGGAACCCCTCTGGGACCCCCGTGCATTTTGGGGGACCCTCTGGGACCCCCGTGCATTTGGGGGGGACCCCTCTGGGACCCCCGTGCATTTGGGGGGGACCCCTCTGGGACCCCCGTGCATTTTGGGGGACCCCTCTGGGACCCCCGTTCATTTGGGGACCCCGCTGGGACCCCCGTGCATTTTGGGGGGACCCCACTGGGACCCCCGTGCATTTTGGGGTGCTTGAGGGGGGGGTTTCCTCCTGTCCCTCCTCCCCCTGGTGACAGGACCCCCCCTCCCCCACCCCAAAACTGGCCCCCAAAGTGCCCCCAAATTCCCCCCCCCCTCAAATGCCACTGGTGGGCACAGGGGGGGGGACACTCAGAGGGGACACAGGGATTTGGGGGGGATGGGGGGGTCAGAGCCCCCCCGTTTGGGTGGGCAGGGCAGTGCCACCCCACCCATGTGTCACGTGTGTGTCCCCCCCACACACCCCAAAACGGGTGGCACCGCTCCAGGTGGCACCTTGGCACCACGGGGTGGGGTCCTGCCACCCTGCCGGGGTGGGGACACCCCCTTTGGCCCCCCCTTTTCTCCCCCCCCCTTTTCCAGAGGCTCCGGTGCCAATCCCGGATCTGGGAGGTGGCTCCGAACCCGCCCTGGCACGGAAGGGGGGGGGAACCTCACCCCCCTCATGCCCCTCATGCCCCTCATCCCCCTCACCCCTGAGGGCTGGGGGGGTCCCAGGGGGGTCCCAGGGGGGTCCCAGGGGGTCCCAGGGGGTCCCAGCCCACCTTTTGGGGTCCCCCCGCGGTGCTGGGGGTGGGCACAGCCCCCCTTTGTGTCCCCCCCCCCCCCATTCCGGGCAGGGCAGGAAGAGGGCAGAGCTCTGGCAGTGCCAGCGGGGCAGATCAGGGCTCTGAGCCGGACGGGGCTGTGCCAGGGCACGGGGCTGTGCCAGGGCATGGGCAGGGCTGCCACCAGTGACACCAGTGACACCAGTGCCACCTTGGCCCCAGCAGTGCCACCAGAGACACAGCAGTGCCACCAGTGCCACAAGTGCCACCAGTGCCACCCTGGCCCCAGCAGTGCCACCAGTGCCACCAGTGCCACCCTGGCCCCGCCAGTGCCACCAGTGCCACCTTGGCCCCAGCAGTGCCACCAGAGACACCCTGGCCCCAGCAGTGCCACCAGAGACACAGCAGTGCCACCAGTGCCACAAGTGCCACCAGTGCCACCCTGGCACCTCCAGTGCCACCAGTGCCACCCTGGCCCTGCCATTGCCACCAGTGCCACCCTGGCCCCTCCAGTGCCACCAGTGCCACCAGAGACACCCTGGCCCTGCCAGAGCCACCAGAGCCACCAGTGCCACCCTGGCCCCGCCAGTGCCACCAGAGCCACCAGCGCCACCCTGGCCCCGCCAGTGCCACCAGTGCCACCAGAGCCACCCTAGCCCCACCAGTGCCACCAGTGCCACCACAGTCACCCTGTGTCCCCCCTGCCACTCCCCCTGTGACCCTCAGGCCACCATGGACACCAGGGCCCCTCTGTCCCCACCAGGGCCCCTCTGTCCCCACCAGGGCCCCTCTGTCCCCACCTGGGCCCCTCTGTCCCCACCTGGGCCCCTCTGTCCCCACCAGGGCCCCTCTGTCCCCACCTGGACCCCTCTGTCCCCACCTGGACCCCTCTGTCCCCACCTGGACCCCTCTGTCCCCACCTGGACCACCCCACCCACCCCATCCTTGGCCAGCTCAGCCCCCGGGTGTCCCCCCCACACCCACCGTGTGTCCCTCTGTCCCTCCATCCCCCTGAGGGGTGTCCCCCCCTGTCCCCCTGTGTGTCCCCCCTGTGTGTCCCCCCTGTCCCCCCGGGTGTCCCCCCCACACCCCCTGTGTGTCCCCCCTGTCCCCCCGGGTGTCCCCCCCACACCCCCTGTGTGTCCCCCCTGTCCCCCCGGGTGTCCCCCCCACACCCCCTGTGTGTCCCCCCTGTCCCCACGGGTGTCCCCCCCACACCCCCTGTGTGTCCCCCCTGTCCCCCCATCCCCCCTGTCCCCCCTTGTCCTCCTACTGGGTGTCCCCTTGTCCCTGCCGAGTGTCCCCCTGTCCCCCCTGTCCCCCCTGTCCCTCCCTGTCCCCCTGTCCCCTAATGGGTTTCCCCCTGTCTCCCCAACCCCCTGATGTCTCCCCCTGTCCCCAGCATGTGTCCCCCTGTCCCCTGCTGGGTGTCCCCCCTGCCAGGTGTCCCCCATGTCTGTCCCCTGTCCCTTCCAGATGTCCCCCTGACGTGTCCCTGTCCCCTCCAGGTGTCCCCTCTGACGTGTCCCCTGTTGTCCCCCCTGTCTGTCCCTCTTCCAGATGTCCCCCCGATGTGTCCCTGTCCCTTCCAGGTGTCCCCCCTCCCCTCCCAGATGTCCCCCTGACGTGTCCCTGTCCCTTCCAGGTGTCCCCCTGACGTGTCCCCTCCCCTCCAGGTGTCCCCCTGACGTGTCCCTGTCCCTTCCAGGTGTCCCCCTGACGTGTCCCCTCCCCTCCAGGTGTCCCCCTGACGTGTCCCCTCCCTTCCAGGTGTCCCCCTGACGTGTCCCCTCCCCTCCAGGTGTCCCCCTGACGTGTCCCCTCCCCTCCAGGTGTCCCCCTGACGTGTCCCCTCCCCTCCAGGTGTCCCCCTGACGTGTCCCTGTCCCTTCCAGGTGTCCCCCTGACGTGTCCCTGTCCCTCCCAGGTGTCCCCCCTGACGTGTCCCCTCCCTTCCAGGTGTCCCCCTGACGTGTCCCCCCCCCTCCAGGTGTCCCCCTGACGTGTCCCTGTCCCTTCCAGGTGTCCCCCTGACGTGTCCCCTCCCCTCCAGGTGTCCCCCTGACGTGTCCCCTCCCCTCCAGGTGTCCCCCCTGACATGTCCCCTCCCTTCCAGGTGTCCCCCTGACGTGTCCCTGTCCCCTCCAGGTGTCCCCCTGACGTGTCCCTGTCCCTTCCAGGTGTCCCCCTGACGTGTCCCCTCCCTTCCAGGTGTCCCCCTGACGTGTCCCTGTCCCTTCCAGGTGTCCCCCTGATGTGTCCCTGTCCCTTCCAGGTGTCCCCCTGACGTGTCCCCTCCCTTCCAGGTGTCCCCCTGACGTGTCCCTGTCCCTTCCAGGTGTCCCCCTGACGTGTCCCCTCCCCTCCAGGTGTCCCCCCTGACGTGTCCCCTCCCTTCCAGGTGTCCCCCTGACGTGTCCCCTCCCTTCCAGGTGTCCCCCTGACATGTCCCCTCCCTTCCAGGTGTCCCCCTGACGTGTCCCCTCCCCTCCAGGTGTCCCCCTGACGTGTCCCCTCCCCTCCAGGTGTCCCCCTGACGTGTCCCCTCCCCTCCAGGTGTCCCCCTGACGTGTCCCTGTCCCCTCCAGGTGTCCCCCTGACGTGTCCCCTCCCCTCCAGGTGTCCCCCTGACGTGTCCCTGTCCCTCCCAGGTGTCCCCCTGACGTGTCCCCTCCCTTCCAGGTGTCCCCCTGACGTGTCCCCTCCCCTCCAGGTGTCCCCCTGACGTGTCCCCTCCCTTCCAGGTGTCCCCCTGACGTGTCCCTGTCCCTTCCAGGTGTCCCCCTGACGTGTCCCTGTCCCTTCCAGGTGTCCCCCTGACGTGTCCCCTCCCCTTCCAGGTGTCCCCCTGACGTGTCCCCTCCCCTCCAGGTGTCCCCCTGACGTGTCCCCTCCCCTCCAGGTGTCCCCCTGACGTGTCCCTGTCCCCTCCAGGTGTCCCCCTGACGTGTCCCTGTCCCTTCCAGGTGTCCCCCTGACGTGTCCCTGTCCCTTCCAGGTGTCCCCCTGACGTGTCCCCTCCCCTCCAGGTGTCCCCCTGACGTGTCCCCTCCCCTCCAGGTGTCCCCCTGACGTGTCCCCTCCCTTCCAGGTGTCCCCCTGACGTGTCCCCTCCCCTCCAGGTGTCCCCCTGACGTGTCCCCTCCCTTCCAGGTGTCCCCCTGACGTGTCCCCTCCCCTTCCAGGTGTCCCCCTGACGTGTCCCCTCCCTTCCAGGTGTCCCCCTGACGTGTCCCTGTCCCTTCCAGGTGTCCCCCTGACGTGTCCCCTCCCTTCCAGGTGTCCCCCTGACGTGTCCCCTCCCCTTCCAGGTGTCCCCCTGACGTGTCCCCTCCCCTTCCAGGTGTCCCCCTGACGTGTCCCCTCCCCTCCAGGTGTCCCCCTGACGTGTCCCCTCCCCTCCAGGTGTCCCCCTGACGTGTCCCCTCCCCTCCAGGTGTCCCCCTGACGTGTCCCCTCCCCTCCAGGTGTCCCCCTGACGTGTCCCCTCCCCTCCAGGTGTCCCCCTGACGTGTCCCCTCCCCTCCAGGTGTCCCCCTGACGTGTCCCCTCCCCTCCAGGTGTCCCCCCTGACGTGTCCCTGTCCCTTCCAGGTGTCCCCCTGACGTGTCCCCTCCCCTCCAGGTGTCCCCCTGACGTGTCCCCTCCCCTCCAGGTGTCCCCCTGACGTGTCCCCTCCCCTCCAGGTGTCCCCCTGACGTGTCCCTGTCCCCTCCAGGTGTCCCCCTGACGTGTCCCTGTCCCTTCCAGGTGTCCCCCTGACGTGTCCCCTCCCCTCCAGGTGTCCCCCTGACGTGTCCCCTCCCCTCCAGGTGTCCCCCTGACGTGTCCCTGTCCCTTCCAGGTGTCCCCCTGACGTGTCCCCTCCCCTCCAGGTGTCCCCCTGACGTGTCCCTGTCCCTCCAGGTGTCCCCCTGACGTGTCCCTGTCCCTTCCAGGTGTCCCCCTGACGTGTCCCCTCCCCTCCAGGTGTCCCCCTGACGTGTCCCTGTCCCTTCCAGGTGTCCCCCTGACGTGTCCCCTCCCCTCCAGGTGTCCCCCTGACGTGTCCCCTCCCCTCCAGGTGTCCCCCTGACGTGTCCCTGTCCCTTCCAGGTGTCCCCCTGACGTGTCCCCTCCCCTCCAGGTGTCCCCCTGACGTGTCCCCTCCCCTCCAGGTGTCCCCCTGACGTGTCCCTGTCCCTTCCAGGTGTCCCCCTGACGTGTCCCCTCCCCTCCAGGTGTCCCCCTGACGTGTCCCTGTCCCTCCAGGTGTCCCCCTGACGTGTCCCCTCCCCTCCAGGTGTCCCCCTGACGTGTCCCCTCCCCTCCAGGTGTCCCCCTGACGTGTCCCCTCCCCTCCAGGTGTCCCCCTGACGTGTCCCCTCCCCTCCAGGTGTCCCCCTGACGTGTCCCTGTCCCTTCCAGGTGTCCCCCTGACGTGTCCCCTCCCCTCCAGGTGTCCCCCTGACGTGTCCCTGTCCCTTCCAGGTGTCCCCCTGACGTGTCCCCTCCCTTCCAGGTGTCCCCCTGACGTGTCCCTGTCCCTCCCAGGTGTCCCCCTGACGTGTCCCCTCCCCTCCAGGTGTCCCCCCTGACGTGTCCCCTCCCCTCCAGGTGTCCCCCTGACGTGTCCCCTCCCCTCCAGGTGTCCCCCTGACGTGTCCCCTCCCCTCCAGGTGTCCCCCTGACGTGTCCCCTCCCCTTCCAGGTGTCCCCCTGACGTGTCCCCTCCCCTCCAGGTGTCCCCCTGACGTGTCCCCTCCCTTCCAGGTGTCCCCCTGACGTGTCCCTGTCCCTTCCAGGTGTCCCCCTGACGTGTCCCTGTCCCTTCCAGGTGTCCCCCTGACGTGTCCCCCCCCCTCCAGGTGTCCCCCTGACGTGTCCCCTCCCCTCCAGGTGTCCCCCTGACGTGTCCCTGTCCCCTCCAGGTGTCCCCCCTGACGTGTCCCCTCCCTTCCAGGTGTCCCCCTGACGTGTCCCTGTCCCTTCCAGGTGTCCCCCTGACGTGTCCCTGTCCCTTCCAGGTGTCCCCCTGACGTGTCCCCTCCCTTCCAGGTGTCCCCCTGACGTGTCCCTGTCCCTTCCAGGTGTCCCCCTGACGTGTCCCCTCCCCTCCAGGTGTCCCCCTGACGTGTCCCCTCCCCTCCAGGTGTCCCCCTGACGTGTCCCTGTCCCTCCAGGTGTCCCCCTGACGTGTCCCCCTCCCTTCCAGGTGTCCCCCTGACGTGTCCCCTCCCTTCCAGGTGTCCCCCTGACGTGTCCCTGTCCCTTCCAGGTGTCCCCCTGACGTGTCCCTGTCCCTCCAGGTGTCCCCCTGACGTGTCCCCTCCCCTCCAGGTGTCCCCCTGACGTGTCCCCTCCCCTCCAGGTGTCCCCCTGACGTGTCCCTGTCCCTTCCAGGTGTCCCCCTGACGTGTCCCCTCCCCTCCAGGTGTCCCCCTGACGTGTCCCCTCCCCTCCAGGTGTCCCCTCTGACGTGTCCCCTCCCCTCCAGGTGTCCCCAGGATGGCGAACCGGGGTCCCTCGTACGGGCTGAGCCGGGAGGTTCAGCAGAAGATCGAGCGTCAGTACGACCCCGACCTGGAGCAGCTGCTGGTGCGCTGGATCCAAACCCAGCTGGGCCCCGAGACCCCCGGCCCGGCACAGCCCGGCAGGGACGGCTTCCAGCAGTGGCTGAAGGATGGCACCGTGAGTGCCTGACCCCATAACCGACCCTATAACTGATCAAAAACACTGACCCTATAACTGACCCCATAACTGACCCCATAACTGACCCCATAACTGATCCCCTGGCCCGGCCCAGCCCGGCAGGGACGGCTTCCAGCAGTGGCTCAAGGATGGCACCGTGAGTGCCCTGACCCCATAACTGATCCTATAACTGATCCTATAACTGATCCTATAGCCCTGACCCCATAACTGACCCCATAACTGACCCCATAACTGACCCCATAACTGATCCTAAAACTGACCCTACAGCCCTGACCCCATAACTGACCCCTGAACTGATCCTACAGTCCTGACCCCATAACTGATCCCCTGGCCCGGCCCAGCCCGGCAGGGACGGCTTCCAGCAGTGGCTGAAGGATGGCACTGTGAGTGCCTGACCCCATAACCGACCCTATAACTGATCAAAAACACTGACCCTATAACTGACCCCATAACTGACCCCATAACTGACCCCATAACTGATCCCCTGGCCCGGCCCAGCCCGGCAGGGACGGCTTCCAGCAGTGGCTCAAGGATGGCACTGTGAGTGTCTGACCCCATAACTGATCCTAAAACTGATCAAAAACACTGACCCTATAACTGACCCCATAACTGACCCCATAACCGACCCCAGAACTGATCATACAGCCCTGACCCCATAACTGACCCTATAACTGACCCCAAATCTGACCCCACAGATCCTGTGCCGCCTCATCAACAGCCCTTACCCTATAACTGACCCCATAACTGACCCCATAACTGACCCCACAGATCCTGTGCCGCCTCATCAACAGCCCTGACCCTATAACTGACCCTATAACTGACCCTATAACTGACCCCACAGATCCTGTGCCGCCTCATCAACAGCCCTGACCCTATAACTGACCCTATAACTGACCCTATAACCACCCCACAGATCCTGTGCCGCCTCATCAACAGCCCTGACCCTATAACTGACCCTATAACTGACCCCATAACTGACCCTATAACTGACCCTATAACCACCCCACAGATCCTGTGCCGCCTCATCAACAGCCCTGACCCTATAACTGACCCTATAACTGACCCCATAACTGACCCCACAGATCCTGTGCCGCCTCATCAACAGCCCTGACCCCATAACTGACCCTATAACTGACCCCATAACTGACCCTATAACTGACCCTATAACCACCCCACAGATCCTGTGCCGCCTCATCAACAGCCCTGACCCTATAACTGACCCTATAACTGACCCCATAACTGACCCTATACCCACCCCACAGATCCTGTGCCGCCTCATCAACAGCCCTGACCCTATAACTGACCCTATACCCACCCCACAGATCCTGTGCCGCCTCATCAACAGCCCTGACCCTATAACTGACCCTATAACAGCCCTGACCCTATAACTGACCCTATACCCACCCCACAGATCCTGTGCCGCCTCATCAACAGCCCTGACCCTATAACTGACCCCATAACTGACCCCACAGATCCTGTGCCGCCTCATCAACAGCCCTGACCCTATAACTGACCCCATAACTGACCCTATAACAGCTCTGACCCTATAACCACCCCACAGATCCTGTGCCGCCTCATCAACAGCCCTGACCCTATAACTGACCCCATAACTGACCCCACAGATCCTGTGCCGCCTCATCAACAGCCCTGACCCTATAACTGACCCTATAACTGACCCCATAACTGACCCTATACCCACCCCACAGATCCTGTGCCGCCTCATCAACAGCCCTGACCCCATAACTGACCCTATAACAGCTCTGACCCTATACCCACCCCACAGATCCTGTGCCGCCTCATCAACAGCCTCCACGCCCGGGACGCCCCCGCGATCCCGAAGGTTCAGGGCTCGGCCGTTCCGTTCCGGCAGATGGAACAAATCTCCCAATTCCTGCAGGCGGCCGAGCGTTATGGGGTCAGCCCTACAGACGTGTTCCAGACTGTGGATCTGTGGGAAGGTGGGTTATGGGGTTATGGGGTTATGGGGTCAGCCCTACAGACGTGTTCCAGACTGTGGATCTGTGGGAAGGTGGGTTATGGGGTCAGGGCTGGGGTTATGGGGTCAGGGCTGGGGTTATGGGGTCAGCCCTACAGACGTGTTCCAGACTGTGGATCTGTGGGAAGGTGGGTTATGGGGTTATGGGGTTATGGGGTCAGCCCTACAGACGTGTTCCAGACTGTGGATCTGTGGGAAGGTGGGTTATGGGGTCAGGGCTGGGGTTATGGGGTCAGGGCTGGGGTTATGGGGTCAGCCCTACAGACGTGTTCCAGACTGTGGATCTGTGGGAAGGTGGGTTATGGGGTTATGGGGTTATGGGGTCAGGGATGGGGTTATGGGGTCAGCCCTACAGACGTGTTCCAGACTGTGGATCTGTGGGAAGGTGGGTTATGGGGTTATGGGGTTATGGGGTCAGGGATGGGGTTATGGGGTCAGCCCTACAGACGTGTTCCAGACTGTGGATCTGTGGGAAGGTGGGTTATGGGGTTATGGGGTTATGGGGTCAGGGATGGGGTTATGGGGTCAGCCCTACAGACGTGTTCCAGACTGTGGATCTGTGGGAAGGTGGGTTATGGGGTTATGGGGTTATGGGGTTATGGGGTTATGGGGTCAGCCCTACAGACGTGTTCCAGACTGTGGATCTGTGGGAAGGTGGGTTATGGGGTCAGGGCTGGGGTTATGGGGTCAGCCCTACAGACGTGTTCCAGACTGTGGATCTGTGGGAAGGTGGGTTATGGGGTTATGGGGTTATGGGGTTATGGGGTCAGGGCTGGGGTTATGGGGTCAGGGCTGGGGTTATGGGGTTATGGGGTTATGGGGTCAGGGCTGGGGTTATGGGGTCAGCCCTACAGACGTGTTCCAGACTGTGGATCTGTGGGAAGGTGGGTTATGGGGTCAGGGCTGGGGTTATGGGGTTATGGGGTTATGGGGTCAGGGCTGGGGTTATGGGGTCAGCCCTACAGACGTGTTCCAGACTGTGGATCTGTGGGAAGGTGGGTTATGGGGTCAGGGCTGGGGTTATGGGGTCAGGGCTGGGGTTATGGGGTCAGCCCTACAGACGTGTTCCAGACTGTGGATCTGTGGGAAGGTGGGTTATGGGGTTATGGGGTTATGGGGTCAGGGCTGGGGTTATGGGGTCAGCCCTACAGACGTGTTCCAGACTGTGGATCTGTGGGAAGGTGGGTTATGGGGTCAGGGCTGGGGTTATGGGGTCAGCCCTACAGACGTGTTCCAGACTGTGGATCTGTGGGAAGGTGGGTTATGGGGTTATGGGGTTATGGGGTCAGGGCTGGGGTTATGGGGTCAGCCCTACAGACGTGTTCCAGACTGTGGATCTGTGGGAAGGTGGGTTATGGGGTTATGGGGTTATGGGGTCAGGGCTGGGGTTATGGGGTCAGGGATGGGGTTATGGGGTCAGGGCTGGGGTTATGGGGTCAGGGCTGGGGTTATGGGGTCAGCCCTACAGACGTGTTCCAGACCGTGGATCTGTGGGAAGGTGGGTTATGGGGTTATGGGGTCAGGGCTGGGGTTATGGGGTTATGGGGTCAGGGATGGGTTATGGGGTCAGGGCTGGGTTTATGGGGTTATGGGGTTATGGGGTCAGGGCTGGGGTTATGGGGTCAGGGCTGGGGTTATGGGGTCAGGGATGGGGTTATGGGGTTATGGGGTTATGGGGTCAGGGCTGGGGTTATGGGGTCAGGGCTGGGGTTATGGGGTCAGGGATGGGGTTATGGGGTCAGGGCTGGGGTTATGGGGTCAGGGATGGGGTTATGGGGTTATGGGGTTATGGGGTCAGGGCTGGGGTTATGGGGTCAGGGCTGGGGTTATGGGGTCAGGGATGGGGTTATGGGGTCATGGGGGTTTGGGGGGGTCACAGGGGGTACAGGGGGGGTCACAGGGGGGTTTAGGGGTTAAAAGGGGGGTTTGGGGGGTCACAGGGTGGGTTTGGGGGGTCACAGGGGGGTCTGACCCCATAAATTCCCCCCAGGGAAGAACCTGGCGTGCGTGCAGCGCACTCTGATGAACCTGGGCAGCCTGGGGGGCACAGGGGGGTTTGGAGGGCACGGGAGGGGTTTGGGGGGCACAGGGGGGTTTGGGGGGGTCACAGGGGGGTTTAGGGGATACATGGGGGGTCACAGGGGGGTCTGACCCCATAAATTCCCCCAGGGAAGAACCTGGCGTGCGTGCAGCGCACTCTGATGAACCTGGGCAGCCTGGCAGCCGCCAAGGGCGATGGGCTCTTCCGAGGAGACCCCAACTGGTTCCCCAAGTAGGTGCCAGAGACCCCAAAAACACCCCTAGGGACCCCAAAACACCCCCAGGGACCCAAAAACACCCCCAGGGACCCCAAAACACCCCCAGGGACCCCAAAACACCCCCAAGGACCCAAAAATTCATCCAGGGACCCCAAAACACCCCCAGGGACCCCAAAATACCCCCAGGGACCCCAAAAACACCCCCAGGGACCCCAAAGTACCCCCAGGGACCCCAAAACACCCCAAGGGACCCCAAAACACCCCCAGGGACCCCAAAACCACCCCCAGGGACCCCAAAAATTCATCCAGGGACCCCAAAACACCCCCAGAGACCCCAAAAACACCCTCAGGGACCCCAAAAACACCCCCATGGGCCCCAAAACAACCCCAGGGACCCAAAAATTCATCCAGGGACCCCAAAACACCCCCAGGGACCCCAAAATACCCCCAGGGACCCCAAAAACACCCCCAGGGACCCCAAAACACCCCCAGGGACCCCAAAACACCCCAAGGGACCCCAAAACACCCCCAGGGACCCCAAAACACCCCCAGGGACACCAAAACCACCCCCAGGGACCCCAAAAATTCATCCAGGGACCCCAAAACACCCCCAGGGACCCCAAAACACCCCCAGGGACACCAAAACCACCCCCAGGGACCCCAAAAATTCATCCAGGGACCCCAAAACACCCCCAGGGAACCCAAAACACACCCAGGGACCCCAAAACACCCCCAGGGACACCAAATTCATCCAGGGACCCCAAAACACCCCAGGGACCCCAAAAACACCCCCAGGGACACCAAAAATTCACACACGGACACCAAAACCTCCCCAGGGACACCAAAACATCCCCAGGGACCCCAAAAACACCCCCAGGGACCCCGAAACACCCCCAGGGACCCCAAAAATTCACACACGGACACCAAAACCTCCCCAGGGACACCAAAAACACCCCAGGAACCAAAATATCTCCCCCAGGGACACCAAAATGTCCCCAGGGACCCCAAAAATTCACATAGGGACCCCAAAACCTCCCCAGGGACCCCAAAAATTCACACAGGGACCCCAAAACCTCCCCAGGGACCCCAAAAATTCACATAGGGACCCCAAAACCTCCCCAGGGACTCCAAAAATTCACACAGGGACCCCAAAACCTCCCCAGGGACCCCAAAACCATCCTGGGGAGGGGTTATTGAGGTCCCTGGGGTGGTTTTGGGACCCTGGGGAGGAGTTTTAGGGTTCCAAGGGTTTTAGGGTTCCAAGGGTTACTGTGACACCCCGGGCAGGGTTTAGGGTTCCAAGGGTTTATTGGGGTCCCTGGGGAGGTTTTTAGGGTCCCAAGGGGTTACTGTGACAGACACCCCGGGCAGTGTTTTAGGGTCCCAAGGGTTTACTGGGACACCCCGGGCAGGGTTTTTAGGGTTCCAAGGGTTTTTAGGGTCCCAAGGGGTTACTGTGACACCCCGGGCAGTGTTTTAGGGTCCCAAGGGTTTACTGGGACACCCCGGGCAGGGTTTAGGGTCCCAAGGGTTTTAGGGTCCCAAGGCTTTATTGAGGCACCCCGGCAGGGTTTTTAGGGTTCCAAGGGTTACTGGGACACCCCGGGCAGTGTTTTAGGGTCCCAAGGGGTTACTGGGACACCCCGGGCAGGGTTTTTAGGGTTCCAAGGGTTTTTAGGGTCCCAAGGGGTTACTGTGACACCCCGGGCAGTGTTTTAGGGTCCCAAGGGTTTACTGGGACACCCCGGGCAGGGTTTTTAGGGTTCCAAGGGTTTTTAGGGTTCCAAGGGTTTATTGGGGCACCCCGGCAGGGTTTTTAGGGTTCCAAGGGTTACTGGGACACCCCAGGCAGGGTTTTTAGGGTTCCAAGGGTTTTAGGGTCCCAAGGGTTACTGGGACACCCCAGGCAGGGTTTTTAGGGTTCCAAGGGTTTTAGGGTTCCAAGGGTTACTGGGACACCCCAGGCAGGGTTTTTAGGGTTCCAAGGGTTTTTAGGGTTCCAAGGGTTTATTGGGGCACCCCGGGGAGGGTTTTAGGGTCCCAAGGGTTTTAGGGTTCCAAGGGTTTACTGGGGCACCCCGGGGAGGGTTTTTAGGGTTCCAAGGGGTTATTGGGGCACCCCGGGCAGGATTTAGGGTCCCAAGGCTTTATTGAGGCACCCCGGGAGGGGTTTAGGGTTCCAAGGGTTTATTGGGATCCCTGGGGGAGAGTTTTAGGGTTCCAAGGGTTTTAGGGTTCCAAGGGTTTATTGAGGCACCCCGGGGAGGGTTTTAGGGTTCCCAAGGGGTTTCTGGGGGGGTGTTTTGGGAGTCCCTGGGGTGGTTTTGGGACCCTGGGGAAGTTTTTAGGGTTCCAAGGGTTTTAGGGTCCCAAGGCTTTATTGAGGCACCCCGGGCAGGATTTAGGGTCCCAAGGGTTACTGTGACACCCCGGGTAGGGTTTAGGGTTCCAAGGGGTTATTGAGGTCCCTGGGGGAGGGTTTTAGGGTTCCAAGGGGTTTAGGCTCCCAAGGGGTTACTGTGATACCCCGGGCAGGGTTTAGGGTTCCAAGGGTTTTTAGGGTTCCAAGGGTTACTGTGACACCCCGGGCAGGGTTTAGGCTCCCAGGGGGTTACATTTTGGGGTTCTCTGACCCTTTTTCCCCCCCATGCCCGCAGGAAGTGCCAGGAGAACCGGCGGGTGTTCTCGGAGGACAAGCTGAGGGAGGGGCAGAGCGTCATCGGGCTGCAGATGGGCACCAACCGGGGGGCATCCCAGGCGGGCATGACGGGCTATGGGATGCCCCGGCAGATCCTTTAAACCCCCCCCAAAAAAAAAACACACCGGGACCACCCCCCAAAATGTCCCCAACCCCCCAAAATGTCTCCAACCCCACCCCCCCCTCCCCTTTCGTGCCAGCGTTGCCAGGACCAAAATTTTTTGTATTTTTATTGTTTGGGGTTTTTTTTATTTTTGGGGGGGGGTGCTGTGCCCGCCCCCCACCCCAGCCAGAAGTGCCTTGGTGGGGGGAGGGGTCGTGGAGCCCCCCCCAGGAGTTTTGGGGGGTGGGGGTGTCCCTTCTGTCCCCTCCCCCCCCAATAAACGGCTCCGCTTCTCGTCGGGTCTGGAGGGGGTCGTGGTTTTTTTTTGGGGGGGAAAGGGGCAAAAAGGGGGGTTTTGGGGTGGTGGAGGGGGGGACGCCCCAGTTTGGGGGTGCAGGGACCACATTGGGGGGAGGAAAGACGGAATGGGGGGGGCAAAGAGAAATTTGGGTGGGGGGCAAAGACGGAATGGGAGGCAAAGAGCAATTTGGGGGGGCAAAGAGAAATTTTGGGGGGGCAAAGAGCAATTTGGGGGGGCAAAGAGAATTTGGGGGGGGCAAGAGAATTTGGGGGGGTAAAGAGGGAATGGGGGGGCAAAGAGAAATTTGGGGGGCAAAGAAAATTGGGGAGGGGGCAAAGATGAAATTGGGGGGGCAAAGAGAAATTGGCAGACGGGGGCAAAGAGAAATTGGGAGGGGGCAAAGAGAAATTTGGGAGGGGCAAAGAGAATTGGGGGGGCAAAGAGAATTGGCAATTGGGGGGGCAAGAGAAATTTGGGGGGCAAAGACGAAGGGCAAGAAATTTGGGAGGGGGCAAGAGAATTGGGGGGGCAAAGAGAAATTTGGGGGGCTAAGAGAATTGGGGGGGCAAGAGAATTGGGGGGGAGGCAAAGAGAAATTTGGGGGGGGCAAAGATCAATTTGGGGGGCAAAGAGCAATTTGGGGGGCAAAGAGCAATTTGGGGGGGCAAAGAGCAATTTGGGGGGGCAAAGACGGGACCACCCCCCAAAATGTCTCCAACCCCACCCCCCCCTCCCCTTTCGTGCCAGCGTTGCAGGACCAAATTTTTTTGTATTTTTATTGTTTGGGGTTTTTTTATTTTTGGGGGGGGTGCTGTGCCCGCCCCCCACCCCAGCCAGAAGTGCCTTGGTGGGGGGAGGGGTCGTGGAGCCCCCCCAGGAGTTTTGGGGGGTGGGGTGTCCCCTCTGTCCCCCCCCCCACCCAATAAACGGCTCCGCTTCTCGTCGGGTCTGGAGGGGGTCGTGGTTTTTTTGGGGGGGGGTAAAGGGGCAAAAAGGGGGGGTTTGGGTGGTGGAGGGGGGGACGCCCCAGTTTGGGGGTGCAGGGACCACATTGGGGGGGGAAAGACGGAATGGGGGGGGCAAAGAGAAATTTGGGGGGGCAAAGAGAAATTTGAGGGGGGGGCAAAGAGAAATTTGGGGGGGGCAAAGAGCAATTGGGGGGAAGTTCAATTGGGGGGGGCAAAGAGAAATTTGGGGGGGCAAAGAGAAATTGGGGGGCAAAGTTCAATTTGGGGGGGCAAAGAGCAATTTGGGGGGGCAAAGAGCAATTGGGGGGCAAAGACAGAATGGGGGGGCAAAGAGCAATTTGGGGGGGCAAAGAGAAATTTGGGGGGGCAAAGAGCCATTTGGGGGGGGCAAAGAGGGTCTCTGCTGACTCCCCGCGCCCCCCCCCCAAGGATCTGGGGGGGCTTTTGGGGCGTGTCCGAGTGGGGGGGGGGTCACGCAGTTGTCCCCAAGCCCCGCCCCCTCCTCCACCCCTCCCCCAAAATTCCCGGAATTCCAGGAACTCCCCGCGTTGCCCGGGATTGTTTTGGGGCGTTGTGGGGTGACGTCACAGCCCGGGGGGGGGGGGAATGGGGGGGGCGTCACAGGCGGTTCCGCGACAATCCCGACACCCCGGCACCATCGCGACAGGGCGGGGGACAGTCGCGACATCCCCCCCCCCCGAGAGAGAGAGGGACCCCCCGAGACACGTGGGGACAGTCGCGACATCCTCCCCCGAGAGACCCCCCGAGACACGCGGGGACAGTCGCGACACCCCCCCGAGACAGAGACCCCCGGAGACACGCGGGGACAGTCGCGACACGCCGTGACAGCCGCCCCGCCCCGCCCCGCCCCGGGGCTGTCCCACCACACCGCGACACTCGCGACACTCCGCGACACTCGCGATGGCGACCGCCCCCCACGCCGCGTCCGGGACCCCCCAGGACCCCCCTCCTGGGGGGGGGCCGCTCCTGCCGCGCCGCCCCCGCCTCTCCCACGCGGGGCTCCGTCCCACGCGTGGCGCGGGGGGTCCCGCTGGCCCCACGGACCGTCCCGTTCCCCCCCGGGACCCCCGGCCCCGCCGCGCCCCCCCAGCCCCGGGGGCGCTACCGGCGCAGGGCCCGAAATTCCCGCGTGGACGAGGAGCTGTTCGGGGCCGGCCCGGGGGGGATGGAGGGTCGGGGCCGGGGTCGGGATCGGGGCTGGGGTTGGGGTCGGACCCCCCCTCCCCGCGCGGCCCGTGGGGGTCCGGGGGGTCCCGCCGTGCTGCTCAGGAGAGGCCGAAATCTCCCCACGCGTGGTACAAACCGGAGAGCACCCGGCTCGTCAGCAAGGACCTGATCCGGGACCTCGTGTGAGTCCCACGGGGGGAAAGGGGGGGAGAATTTGGGGGGGGGGGGGGGAATTTGGGGTGTCCCGGCCCGAAATCTCCGGGGGGAGGAGGGATGGACACGGTGCCCGATGGAAAGGGGTGGGGTCTTCCAAAACCCTTCCCAAACCAGACCCGGGACACCAAAAATCACCTTATTTTACCCCAAAGCTGCTCCCAGCAGAGGTTTTGCTCAGTCCCACCAGAGCTGTTCTGGGGTTGAGATGGAAAAGGGGTGGAATCTTCCCCAAACCAGACCGGGACACCAAAAATCAGTTTATTTTGCCCCAAAGCTGCTCTGAGTGGAGGTTTTATCCATCTCAGTGGAGCTGTTTTGGGATTGGGATGGACAAGGGGTGGAATCTTCCCCCAAACCCTTCCCAAACCAGACCCAGGACATCAAAAATCAGTTTATTTTGGCCAAAATGTGCTTTGAGCAGAGGTTTTGATCCATCTCACCTGAGCTGTTCTGGGATTGGGATGGACAAGGGGTGGAATCTTCCCCAAAACCCTTCCCAAACCAGACCCGGGACACCAAAAACCACCTTATTTTGCCCCAAAGCTGCTTCCAGCAGTGGTTTTGGTCCGTCCCACCAGAGCTGTTTTGGGACTGGGATGGAAAAGGGGTGGAATCTTCCCCAAAACCATTCCCAAACCAGACCTGGGACGTCAAAAATCAGTTTATTTTGCCCCAAACCTGCTCCAAGTGGAGGTTTTATCCATCTCACCTGAGCTGCTCTGGGGTTGGGATGGAAAAGGGGTGGAATCTTCCCCAAACCACACCCAGGACACCAAAACTCCCCTTATTTTGCCCCAAAGCTGCTCCCAGCAGAGGTTTTGCTCCGTCCCACCGGAGCTGCTGCGGGGTTGGGATGAGCAGCCGATGCCAAAGGGGTGGGATCTCCCCCCAAGCCCTCCCAGCCTTTGCTTTTTGGGGCTCAGCCTTTGGGACAGGGGGGGTTTTCCAGGCGTCCCTTCCCAATATCCCGCCCCCTGCAGCCCCTCCCGCTGCCCTCCCCCGTCCCCCCCAGCCCCAGTGCCCACCCCCGGCGGGCAGGGCGGGGGGCACGGGGGGCTGGCGGTGCCCTGAGCGCTGTCCCTGTGCCCCGCAGCGTTCCCCAGGAGAAGCCCCCGGGCTCGCTGATCCTGCCCAGGAAGGATTGGGAGCAGCTGAAGGGAGCGGCCGAGGGGCTGAGCCGGGAGGAGCGCGGGGACAGGGCCACGGCCCTGCAGGCCAAGCAGGACGCTGCCATCGTGGGCATCTCCCCTCCCCAGCCCCTGTGCCCCAGCCCGGGGGGGATGGAGGGCTGGGGGGCGCTCCGGGGGGCTCCTCTCTGTCCTCTCCCTCTGCTTTGGGGGGTGGGCAGGGGGCTCAGGGGGGCTCATCTGGGGCAGGAAGGGCTGGGCAGGATCCCTGGGATTGCCGGGGCTGGGGGTGGGGAAGGGATCCCACCAGGGATGGATCCAGAAATCCCACCAGGGATGGATCCAGGGATCCCACCAGGGATGGATCCAGAAATCCCACCAGGGATGGATCCAGGGATCCCACCAGGGATGGATCCAGGGATCCCACCAGGGATGGATCCAGGAATCCCACCAGGGATGGATCCAGGAATCCCACCAGGGATGGATCCAGAAATCCCACCAGGGATGGATCCAGGAATCCCACCAGGGATGGATCCAGGGATCCCACCAGGGATGGATCCAGGAATCCCACCAGGGATGGATCCAGGGATCCCACCAGGGATGGATCCAGGGATCCCACCAGGGATGGATCCAGGGATCCCACCAGGGATGGATCCAGGAATCCCACCAGGGATGGATCCAGAAATCCCACCAGGGATGGATCCAGGGATCCCACCAGGGATGGATCCAGGGATCCCACCAGGGATGGATCCAGGGATCCCACCAGGGATGGATCCAGGGATCCCACCAGGGATGGATCCAGGAATCCCACCAGGGATGGATCCAGGGATCCCACCAGGGATGGATCCAGGGATCCCACCAGGGATGGATCCAGGGATCCCACCAGGGATGGATCCAGGAATCCCACCAGGGATGGATCCAGGGATCCCACCAGGGATGGATCCAGAAATCCCACCAGGGATGGATCCAGAAATCCCACCAGGGATGGATCCAGGGATCCCACCAGGGATGGATCCAGGAATCCCATCCTGGTTGGATCCAGGAATCCCACCAGGGATGGATCCAGGGATCCCACCAGGGATGGATCCAGAAATCCCACCCTGTTTATATCCACCAATCCCACCAGGGATGGATCCAGGAATCCCACCAGGGATGGATCCAGAAATCCCACCAGGGATGGATCCAGGAATCCCATCCTGGTTGGATCCAGGAATCCCACCAGGGATGGATCCAGGGATCCCACCAGGGATGGATCCAGGAATCCCACCAGGGATGGATCCAGGAATCCCACCAGGGATGGATCCAGGAATCCCACCAGGGATGGATCCAGGAATCCCACCAGGGATGGATCCAGGAATCCCACCAGGGATGGATCCAGAAATCCCACTCTGACTTTATCCACCAATCCCACCCTGGCTGGATCCAGGAATCCCACCCTATTTATATCCACCAATCCCACCCTGGCTGGATCCACCAATCCCCCCCCAGTTGGATCCACCAATCCCACCCCAGTTGGATCCAGAAATCCCACCCTGTTTATATCCACCAATCCCATCCTGGCTTTATCCACCAATCCCACCCTGGCTGGATCCAGAAATTCCTATCCTGGCTGGATCCATTGATCCCACCCTGACTTTATCCACCAATCCCACCTTGTTGGATCCATTGATCCCACCCTGGTTGGATCCACCAATCCCACTCTGGCTGTACCCTGAAATTCCTATCCTGGTTTTATCCAGGAACTCTCTACTGGTTTTATCTGGGAATCCCACTCTGGTTGGATCCAGAAATCCCACCCTGAGATCCTGGGAATGCCCCCCATGGATCCTGTCCTGGGAATGCCCCCATGGATCCTGTCCTGGGAGTCCCCCCATGGATCCTGTCCCGGGAAGGCTCCGCTGTTCCCGGGAAGGCCCCGCTGTTCCCGGGAATGCCCCCCATGGATCCTGTCCCAGGAAGGCCCCGCTGTTCCCGGGAAGGCCCCGCTGTTCCCGGGAAGGCCCCGCTGTTCCCGGGAAGGCCCCGGGCAGGGCCGGCTCCGGCAGCGCTCGCTGTGCCCGCAGGACGCCCTGAGCCAGGCCCGGAGCGCGGAGCGGCGCAAGGCCGAGCTCCAGGACAGGATGGAGCAGCGCCAGGACCTGCAGGAGGAGCGGCAGCAGCGGGAGCAGGAGCTGCTGCAGCGGGCCAGGAGGATGAGGATGGAGCAGGAGGAGGAGATGAGGGAGCTCAACTCGGTAGGGCCGGAGCTGCCGCTGCCACCTGGAGAAAGGGAGCTTCCCAACCCTTCCCAACCCTTCCCTAACCTTCCCTTCCCTTCCCAAACCTTCCCTTCCCTTCCCAACCCTTCCCAAACCTTCCCTAACCTTCCCTTCCCTTCCCAAACCTTCCCTTCCCTTCCCTTCCCAAACCTTCCCTTCCCTTCCCTAACCTTCCCAAACCTTCCCTTCCCTTCCCTTCCCTTCCCTAACCTTCCCTTCCCTTCCCTTCCCTTCCCTAACCTTCCCAACCCTTCCCTTCCCAAACCTTCCCAAACCTTCCCAAACCTTCCCAAACCTTCCCTTCCCAAACCTTCCCTTCCCATTGTCCCACGGCCACCTCCTGTCCCCACAGCTCTTCCTCAACGCCAAGTGCAACATGATCCGGGACAGGCAGGTCCTGGAGAAGCGGCTGATCCGCCAGGAGCTGGAAGAGGAGGAGAAACGCGTGGACAGGGTGATGGAGATGGAGAAGCAGAAAGGCCTCTGGATCCAGGAGGAGCTGGAGCGCCGCAGGAAGGAGGACCTGATAAGGTGGGCTCGAGGCTCCCCCGTGGGAGCATCCAAACCTTCCTGACCAATCCATCCCCATCCATGGACACATTCCCATCCCTGGGAGCGGGATGGGGCTGGAGGGGACATTCCCTGCTCCTGAATTCCCAGGGCCAGGCAGGAGATCGTGAAGCAGATGGAGGAGAGGGCGGAGGAGCGGGCGCTGAGGGCAGAGCAGAAGTACCAGGAGGGCCTGAGGGACCTGGAGCGCCTGGAGCAGATGAGGAGGGAGGACCGGCAGGTCGGGCCAGGGGGGCTGGAAAAAGGGGCTGGAAGTGCTGGGGGAGCCCCTTTGGAGAGGGGGAGAGGGGATGGAGGTGGCAGATCCCAGCTGGGGGATCTCGGGGGAACCCTCGGGAGGTGCCCCAAAACCTCCCTGAGCTGGGGCAGGAGGAGCAGGAGGAGCAGGAGGAGCAGGAGGGGACATTCCCTGACCTTTGGTGGCATTCCCAGGCCTGGGAGAGGAAGCAGGAGCAGCAGAGGAAAATCCACGCCGAGATCAAAGAAGTGAACGACGAGACGGCGCGGATCAAGGAGCGGCGGTGCGAGCAGGAGCGGCTGGAGGAGCAGAAGGTGCTGCAGTACCAGAGGCAGAAGATGGTGAGAGGGGCCCGGGGGGGGCTCCAGGAGGGGGGGCCGGGCAGGGGCTGCCGTGGCTGCCACGGGGCTCTGTCCCCCCCCCCCCAGGAACGCGAGGCGGCCGCGGAGGCGGAGCAGGAGCGGATCCGCTGGGAGAAGGAGAAGGAGCTGGCCCGGCTCAGGGCCACCCAGCAGCGGGACCAGGACTGGCAGGCACAGAGGGTGAGTGGCCCCGTGCCCACCCTGTGCCCACCTCTGTGCCCACCCTGTGCCCACCTCTGTGCCCAACCCTGTGCCCAACCCTGTGCCCACCACCCCCTTGGGGCCATGGGATGTCCAGAAGGGCCCCAAAGCAGAGTCTGGGTTGGGAATCCACCCTGTCCCCTCCACTGTCCCCACCCCAGCCCTTGGAGCCTCTGGAAGGGTCCCAAAGCCATGGCCGGGTATGGAACCATCCCTGTCCCCTCCACTGTTCCCACCTCTGTGCCCAACCCTGTGCCCAGCCCTGTCCCCACTATGGCCCTTGGGGCCACGGGATGTCCAGAAGGGCCCCAAAGCTGTGTCTGGGTGTGGAACCCCCCCGTCCCCTCCACTGTGCCCACCCCTGTGCCCAACTCTGTGCCCAGCCCAGCCCTTGGAGCCTCTGGAAGGATCCCAAAGCCATGGCTGGGTGTGGAACCCCCCCTGTCCCCTCCACTGTCCCCACCCCTGTCCCCACCCCTGTGCCCAACCCTGTGCCCAACCCTGTGCCCACGCTGTCTCCATCCCAGCCCTTGGAGGCTCCAGAAGGGCCCCAAAGCCGTGGCCAGGTTGGAAACCCCCCCCGTCCCCTCCACTGTCCCCACCCCAGCCCTTGGAGCCCAGGGATGTCCTGAAGGGCCCCAAAGCCGTGTCCAGGTGTGGAACCCCCTCTGTCTCCTCTCCTGTCCCCTCCCCTGTCCCCATCCCTGTCCCCTCCCCTGTCCCCTCCCCTGTCCCCATCCCTGTCCCCTCCCCTGTCCCCATCTCTGTCCCCATCCCTGTCCCCTATCCCTGTCCCCATCCCTGTCCCCTCCCCTGTCCCCATCCCTGTCCCCTCCCCTGTCCCCATCCCTGTCCCCTCCCCTGTCCCCATCTCTGTCCCCATCCCTGTCCCCTATCCCTGTCCCCATCCCTGTCCCCTCCCCTGTCCCCATCTCTGTCCCCATCCCTGTCCCCTCCCCTGTCCCCATCCCTGTCCCCTCCCCTGTCCCCATCCCTGTCCCCTCCCTGTCCCCATCCCTGTCCCCATCCCTGTCCCCATCCCTGTCCCCTCCCTGTCCCCTCCCCTGTCCCCTCCCCTGTCCCCATCCCTGTCCCCTCCCCTGTCCCCTCCACCGTCCCCTCCCCTGTCCCCATCCCTGTCCCCATCCCTGTCCCCTCCCTGTCCCCTCCCCTGTCCCCATCCCTGTCCCCATCCCTGTCCCCTCCCCTGTCCCCATCTCTGTCCCCTCCCTGTCCCCTCCCCTGTCCCCTCCCCTGTCCCCATCCCTGTCCCCTCCCCTGTCCCCATCCCTGTCCCCTCCCCTGTCCCCTCCCCTGTCCCCATCCCTGTCCCCATCCCTGTCCCCTCCCCTGTCCCCATCCCTGTCCCCATCCCTGTCCCCATCCCTGTCCCCTCCCCTGTCCCCATCCCTGTCCCCATCCCTGTCCCCTCCCCTGTCCCCTCCCCTGTCCCCATCCCTGTCCCCATCCCTGTCCCCTCCCCTGTCCCCATCCCTGTCCCCATCCCTGTCCCCATCCCTGTCCCCATCCCTGTCCCCTCCCTGTCCCCTCCCCTGTCCCCATCCCTGTCCCCATCCCTGTCCCCTCCCTGTCCCCTCCCCTGTCCCCTCCCTGTCCCCTCCACTGTCCCCATCCCTGTCCCCTCCCTGTCCCCTCCCTGTCCCCATCCCTGTCCCCTCCCTGTCCCCTCCACTGTCCCCATCCCTGTCCCCTCCCTGTCCCCTCCCCTGTCCCCATCCCTGTCCCCTCCCTGTCCCCTCCACTGTCCCCATCCCTGTCCCCTCCCCTGTCCCCATCCCTGTCCCCATCCCTGTCCCCATCCCTGTCCCCTCCCCTGTCCCCTCCCCTGTCCCCTCCCCTGTCCCCTCCCCTGTCCCCATCCCTGTCCCCATCCCTGTCCCCTCCCCTGTCCCCTCCCCTGTCCCCATCCCTGTCCCCATCCCTGTCCCCTCCCCTGTCCCCATCCCTGTCCCCTCCCCTGTCCCCTCCCTGTCCCCATCCCTGTCCCCATCCCTGTCCCCTCCCTGTCCCCCCTGGCCGTGCAGGACGCCCTGAGGGCCCAGAGGAACCAGGAGGCCGCGGACCGGGAGTGGCGGCGGAAGGAGCTGGAAAAGGCCCGGAAAAAGGCGCAGGAGGAGCAGCAGCTCCAGCGGGACCGTCAGGAGCAGGTGGCCCACCGGGAACGCAGACTGGCCATGCAGGTGGAGCAGGAGCGCCAGGAATTCCAGAGGGTGCTCCAGTGAGTCCAGTGGGATGGGGGGGGTGGTCCCAGTGAGAGCTGGTGGCTCTGGGGGGGTATAAACAACTGTAGACACCTCTAGAACCCCATAGAGACCCCTAGAACCCCATAGAGACCCCTAGAACCCAATAGAGACCCCTAGAGCCCCATAGAGACCCCTAGAACACCATAGAGACCCCTAGAACCCCACAGACACCCCTAGAACCCCACAGACACCCCTGGAGCCTCAGAGACCTCTCCAGAACTCTGTAGACACCTCTAGAACATTGTAGGCACCTCTAGATCCCGGTAGACACCTCTAGAGCCTCATGGGCACCCCTGGGACCTCAGAGACACCTCTAGAGCCTTGTAGACAATCCTGGAACCTTCTAGACACCTCTAGAACCCCACAGACCCCCCTGGGACCTCCCAGAGCCCTCTAGAAGCCTATAGACACTCCCGGGACCTCAGAGACACCTCCAGAACTCTGTAGGCACCCCTGGAACACCATTGACACCCCTAGAGCCTCATGGGCACCCCTGGAACTTCAGAGACACCCCTGGAAACTCATAGACACTCCTGGAACCTTCTAGACCCCTCTAAAACCCCAGAGACCACCCTTGGAACCCCATAGATGCTCCTGGAACCTTCTAGGCACAGAACCCCATAAACACACCCTGGAACCCCACAGAACCCCCCTGGGACCTTGTTGAAACCTCTAGAACCCCCCAGACACCTCTAGAACCCCACAGCCCCCTCTGGGACCTTGTTGACACCTCTAGAACCCCAGAGACCACCCCTGGAACCCCACAGCCCCCTCTAGAACCCCCCAGACCTTCCCTGGGACCTTGTTGACACCTCTAGAATCCCAGAGACCACCCCTAGAACCCCCCAGCCACCTCTAGACCCCCCCAGCCCCCCCCCCCGGGACCTTGCTGGCCCCTCTAGAACACCACAGACCTCCCCTGGGACCTTGTTGACCCCTCTAGAACTTTACAGGCAACCCTGGGACCTTGTTGACCCCTGTAGAACCCCCCAGCCCCCCAGGGACCTCACTGACCCCCCTAGAATCCCTCAGACCCCTCTAGAACCCCCCATCCCCCCCCCCCCCGGGACCTTGCTGACCCCTCTAGAGCCCCAGAGACCACCCCTAGAACCCCCCAGCCCCCCTTGGGACCTTGCTGTCACCTCTAGAGCCCCAGAGACCACCCCTAGAACCCCCCAGCCCCCTCTAGAACCACCAGCCCCCCCAGGACCTTGATGACCCCTCTAGAACTTTACAGGCAACCCCTGGGGACGTTGCTGTCCCCTCTAGACCCCCCCATCCCCCCCTGGGGACATTGCTGACCCCTCTAGAACCCCAGAGACCACCCCTAGACCCCCCCATCCCCCCCTGGGGACGTTGGTGTCCCCTCTAGACCCCCCTGTCCCCCCGGTCAGGGTGCAGCAGGAGCAGGTGGAGCGGGAGCGGCTGGAGCGGGAGCGGCGGGCGGGGCTGTCCCCCTGGGGACATTGCTGTCCCCTCTAGACCCCCCTGTCCCCCCGGTCAGGGTGCAGCAGGAGCAGGTGGAGCGGGAGCGGCTGGAGCGGGAGCGGCGGGCGGGGCTGTCCCGCGCCCACGCCGAGGAGCTGCGGGAGCAGATGCGGGAGCGGCGGCGGCGGCGGGAGCGGGAGCGGGCGGCCTCCCTCCAGGAGAGCCGGCAACACCAGGACCAGGCCCGGCAGCGCCGCCGCAGCCTCGCCCGCCTGGGGCAGCTCAAGCTGCAGGAGCTGCGGTGAGAGGGGCAGGGGGGGCTTCCCCGCGGGGACAGACGGACCCCGGGCACGCCAGATGTGCCCCAGAGACACCAAATATTCACCACACAAACACATCCCAAATGTACCCCAGAGACACCACAGATATCCCACACACATCCCAAATGTAACCCAGAGACACCACAGATATCCCACACACATCCCAAATGTAACCCAGAGACACCACAGATATCCCACACACATCCCAAATGTACCCCAGAGACACCACAGATATCCCACACACATCCCAAATGTAACCCAGAGACACCACAAATATCCATACACAGCCCCCAAATGTACCCACATACACACACCCCAAATATCCACACACACACACCAAATGTACCCCAAAGACACCCCAAATATCCCCTATACACACCCCAAATATCCACACACACACAGCCCCCAAATATCCACACACACATCCCAAATGTACCCCAGAGACATCACAAATATCCACACACAGCCCCCAAATATCCACACACACATCCCAAATATACCCCCATACACACATCCCAAATGTACCCCAAAGACACCCCAAATATCCCCTATACACACCCCAAATATCCACACACACAAACCCCAAATATCCACACACACAGCCCCCAAATATCCACACACACAAACCCCAAATATCCACACACACAGCCCCCAAATATCCACACACACAAACCCCAAATATCCACACACACAAACCCCAAATATCCACACACACAGCCCCCAAATATCCACACACACAAACCCCAAATATCCACACACACAGCCCCCAAATATCCACACACACAAACCCCAAATATCCACACACACAGCCCCCAAATATCCACACACACAAACCCCAAATATCCACACACACAAACCCCAAATATCCACACACACAGCCCCCAAATATCCACACACACAAACCCCAAATGTACCCCAAATACACCCCAAATATCCACACACACAAACCCCAAATATCCACACACACATCCCAAATGTACCCCAAATACACCAAATATCCCCCACACACAGCCCCCAAATATCCACACCCCCCCCAAATATCCCCCCACAAACACCCCAAATTCTCCCCCCACACCCCCCAAATCCCTCTCCCATCCTGCCCAGAGGGACCCCCACGGACCCTTCCCTTTCCTTCCCCCGCAGGGACACCGGGCTGCCCGACAGGTACTGCGCCCAGGTGGAGAGGAAGGCGGGCAGCAGGGCCGGGACAGCGACCCCATAGGGCTGGACCAGCCAGACCCAGCTCCTGTAGGACCATCCCAACCAGACCCAGCTCCTGTAGGACCATCCCAGTCAGACCCAGCTCCTGTAGGACCATCCCAACCAGACCCAGCTCCTGTAGGACCATCCCAGCCAGATCCAGCTCCTGTAGGACCATCCCAGCCAGACCCAGCTCCTGTAGGACCATCCCAACAAGATCCAGCTCCTGTAGGACCATCCCAGCCAGACCCAGCTCCTGTAGGACCATCCCAACAAGATCCAGCTCCTGTAGGACCATCCCAACCAGACCCAGCTCCTGTAGGACCATCCCAGCCAGACCCAGCTCCTGTAGGACCATCCCAACAAGATCCAGCTCCTGTAGGACCATCCCAGCCAGACCCAGCTCCTGTAGGACCATCCCAACAAGAACTGGATCCTGTAGGACCATCCCAGCCAGATCCAGCTCCTGTAGGACCATCCCAACAAGATCCAGCTCCTGTAGGACCATCCCAACAAGATCCAGCTCCTGTAGGACCATCCCAGCAAGATCCAGCTCCTGTAGGACCATCCCAACAAGATCCAGCTCCTGTAGGACCATCCCAACAAGATCCAGCTCCTGTAGGACCATCCCAGCCAGACCCAGTTCCTGTAGGACCATCCCAGCCAGACCCAGCTCCTGTAGGACCATCCCAGCCAGACCCAGCTCCTGTAGGACCATCCCAGCCAGACCCAGCTCCTGTAGGACCATCCCAACAAGAACTGGATCCTGTAGGACCATCCCAGCTCCTGTAGGACCATCCCAGTCAGACCCAGCTCCTGTAGGACCATCCCAACAAGATCCAGCTCCTGTAGGACCATCCCAGCCAGACCCAGCTCCTGTAGGACCATCCCAGCCAGACCCAGCTCCTGTAGGACCATCCCAACAAGATCCAGCTCCTGTAGGACCATCCCAGCCAGATCCAGCTCCTGTAGGACCATCCCAACAAGAACTGGATCCTGTAGGACCATCCCAGTCAGACCCAGCTCCTGTAGGACCATCCCAACAAGAACTGGATCCTGTAGGACCATCCCAGTCAGACCCAGCTCCTGTAGGACCATCCCAACAAGATCCAGCTCCTGTCAGACCATCCCAACAAGATCCAGCTCCTGTAGGACCATCCCAACAAGAACTGGATCCTGTAGGACCATCCCAGCTCCTGTAGGACCATCCCAGTCAGACCCAGCTCCTGTAGGACCATCCCAACAAGATCCAGCTCCTGTAGGACCATCCCAGCTCCTGTAGGACCATCTCAGCTCCTGTAGGACCATCCCAGCTCCTGTAGGACCATCTCAGCTCCTGTAGGACCATCCCAGCTCCTGTAGGACCATCTCAGCTCCTGTAGGACCATCTCAGCTCCTGTAGGACCATCCCAGCTCCTGCAGGTCTGGACCTGGCTGTGAAGCCCCCCTGGATTTGCCGGTTCTGGTTCCTCTCCCGTTTTCCCAACAAGAGCCGTTCCTGCAGCCCTCGGTGTTTGCCGCCCTTCCCTCCGGATCCTCCGCCAGCTCCCGGGGGTGTCCATGGGGTCCCAGAGGTGTCTATGGGATCCTAGGGGTGTCCATGGGGTCCCAGGGGTGTCTGTGGGGTCCCAGGGGTGTCTGTGTGGTCCCAGGGGTGTCCATGGGGTCCCAGGGGTGTCTGTGGGGTCCCAGGGGTGTCTGTGGGGTCCCAGGGGTGTCCATGGGGTCCCAGGGGTGTCTGTGGGGTCCCAGGGGTGTCTGTGGGGTCCCAGAGGTGTCTGTGTGGTCCCAGGGGTGTCTGTGGGGTCCCAGAGGTGTCTATGGGATCCTAGGGGTGTCCATGGGGTCCCAGGGGTGTCTGTGGGGTCCCAGGGGTGTCTGTGTGGTCCCAGGGGTGTCCATGGGGTTCTAGAGGTGTCTACAGGGTCCTGGGGGCGTCTCCAAGATCCCAGGGGTGTCTATGGGGTCCCAGGGGTGTCCATGGGGTCCCAGAGGTGTCTATGGGATCCTAGGGGTGTCTGTGGGGTCCCAGAGGTGTCTATGGGATCCTAGGGGTGTCCGTGGGGTCCCAGGGGTGTCTGTGGGGTCCCAGGGGTGTCCATGGGGTCCCAGGGGTGTCTGTGGGGTCCCAGGGGTGTCCATGGGGTCCCAGGGGTGTCTGTGGGGTCCCAGGGGTGTCTGTGGGGTCCCAGGGGTGTCCATGGGGTCCCAGGGGTGTCTGTGGGGTCCCAGGGGTGTCCATGAGGTCCCAGAGGTGTCTGTGGGGTCCCAGGGGTCTCCATGGGGTCCCAGAGGTGTCTGTGGGGTCCCAGGGGTGTCTGTGGGGTCCCAGGGGTGTCCATGAGGTTCCAGGGGTGTCTATGGTGTTCCAGGGGTGTCTAGAAGGTTCTAGGGGTGTCTATGGGATCCTAGAGGTGTGTCCAAAGTCCCAGGGGTGTCCATGAGGCTCTAAGCATGTCTATGGGGTGTCCATGGGACCTTGGGGTGTCTCTGAGGTCCCAGGGGTACCCATGAGGTCCCAGAAGTTTCTACGGGGTTCCAGAGGTGTCTACAGGATCCTAGAGGTGTCTCTGAGGTCCCAGGGGTGTCCATGAGGTTTTTGGGGTGTCTTTGGGGTTCTCGGGGTGTCTATGGGGTCCTGGAGGTGTCTGTGGGGTTCTAGGGGTGTCTATGGGGTTCTCGGGGTGTCTATGGGGTCCCAGGGGTGTCTGTGGGGTTCTAGGGGTGTCTATGGGGTTCTCGGGGTGTCTATGGGGTTCTCGGGGTGTCTATGGGGTCCTGGAGGTGTCTGTGGGGTCCTGGAGGTGTCTGTGGGGTTCTAGGGGTGTCTATGGGGTTCTCGGGGTGTCTATGGGGTTCTCGGGGTGTCTATGGGGTCCCAGGGGTGTCTGTGGGGTTCTTGGGGTGTCTATGGGGTCCTGGAGGTGTCTGTGGGGTCCTGGAGTTGTCTATGGGGTTCTTGGGGTGTCTGTGGGGTCCTGGAGTTGTCTATGGGGTCCTGGAGGTGTCTGTGGGGTCCTGGAGGTGTCTATGGGGTTCTGGAGGTGTCTATGGGGTCCTGGAGGTGTCTGTGGGGTCCTGGAGGTGTCTGTGGGGTCCTGGAGTTGTCTATGGGGTCCTGGAGGTGTCTATGGGGTCCTGGAGTTGTCTATGGGGTCCTGGAGGTGTCTGTGGGGTCCTGGAGGTGTCTATGGGGTCCTGGAGGTGTCTATGGGGTCCTGGAGGTGTCTGTGGGGTCCTGGAGGTGTCTATGGGGTCCTGGAGGTGTCTATGGGGTCCTGGAGGTGTCTGTGGGGTCCTGGAGGTGTCTATGGGGTCCCAGGGGTGTCCATGAGGTTTTTGGGGTGGGGGGTGTGAAGATGGAGCTGTGGCCACTGTAGTTGGTCCTGGAGGGGGGAAAACCGAGGGGTGGGACCAGTGGGGAGGTGCTGGGATCACTGGGATCACTGGGAGATGCTGGGATCACTGGGATCACTGGGAGATGCTGGGATCACTGGGAGGTGCTGGGATCACTGGGAGGTGCTGGGATCACTGGGACCACTGGGAGATGCTGGGATCACTGGGATCACTGGGAGGTGCTGGGATCACTGGGAGGTGCTGGGATCACTGGGACCACTGGGAGATGCTGGGATCACTGGGATCACTGGGAGGTGCTGGGATCACTGGGAGGTGCTGGGATCACTGGGATCACTGGGAGGTGCTGGGATCACTGGGAGGTGCTGGGATCACTGGGAGGTGCTGGGATCACTGGGATCACTGGGAGGTGCTGGGATCACTGGGATCACTGGGAGGTGCTGGGATCACTGGGAGGTGCTGGGATCACTGGGAGGTGCTGGGATCACTGGGACCACTGGGAGATGCTGGGATCACTGGGAGGTGCTGGGATCACTGGGAGGTGCTGGGATCACTGGGAGATGCTGGGATCACTGGGAGGTGCTGGGACCACTGGGAGGTGCTGGGACCACTGGGAGGTGCTGGGATCACTGGGATCACTGGGAGGTGCTGGGATCACTGGGAGGTGCTGGGATCACTGGGAGGTGCTGGGATCACTGGGATCACTGGGAGGTACTGGGACCACTGGGAGGTGCTGGGATCACTGGGATCACTGGGAGATGCTGGGAGGTACTGGGATCACTGGGAGGTGCTGGGACCACTGGGAGATGCTGGGATCACTGGGAGGTGCTGGGATCACTGGGAGGTGCTGGGATCACTGGGAGGTGCTGGGATCACTGGGAGGTGCTGGGATCACTGGGAGGTGCTGGGATCACTGGGAGGTGCTGGGATCACTGGGAGGTGCTGGGATCACTGGGAGGTGCTGGGATCACTGGGAGGTACTGGGATCACTGGGAGATGCTGGGATCACTGGGAGGAGGGGGGGACAATTTCCACCGAGACCTTCGGGTGGAGCCCGGGGCACGGAGCTGGTTGGACTGGTTGAACTGGTTTAATTCTGCAGTGGAACTGGTTGAACTGGTTAAATTCTCCAGTTAACCAGTTTAATGGGTTTTGCTGCTTTAATTCTCCAGTGGAACTGGTTTAACTGGTTTAACTGGTTCAGTTCTCCAATGGAACTGGTTGAACTGGTTCAATTCTCCACTTAACCAGTTTAATTTGTTTAACTGATTTAATTCCCCAATGGAATTGGTTTAACTGGTTTAATTCTCCAATTAACCAGTTTAATTGGTTTTGCTGGTTTAATTCTCCAGTGGAACTGGTTTAATTGGTTGAACTGGTTTAATCCTCCATGGTAACTGGTTGAACTGGTTTAATTCTCCAGTGCAACTGGTTTAAATGGTTTTTAGAGGTTTAATTCTCTGGTGGAACTGGTGGAACTGGTGGAACTGGTGGAACTGGGTTTTTTTGGTTTTGAAAATACCAAGGGTGGGAAGCACCAAGGAAAGGACTGGAAACAATGAGGGAAGGGTGGGAAACGTGGAAAACACCGAGGGAAGGATGGAAACTGGGATGGAAAACACCGAGAGAAGGATGGAAAATAAGGAGGGAAAGACGGAAAACAACAAAGGAAGGATGGAAAACAACAAAGGAAGGACGGAAAACAACAAAGGAAGGATGGAAAACAACAAAGGAAGGATGGAAAACAACAAAGGAAGGACGGAAAACAACAAAGGAAGGACGGAAAACAACAAAGGAAGGACGGAAAACAACAAAGGAAGGACGGAAAACAACAAAGGAAGGATGGAAAACAACAAAGGAAGGACGGAAAACCCTGAGGGAAGGCTGGAAAAGGGGATGGAAAAGAGAGAGGGGAAGGCTGGGGAAAACCATCCCCTCCAGAGACACCTCCTGGTAACTGCGTCGATGGAACGGCCACCCCAGAGCCGGGACGGCCGCAGGTGGTTCCTGTTGAGCCGGGCCTAGGGGAGATGGGTCTTGCTGGGCTGGGCTTATGGGAACTGGTTCTTGCTGGGCTGGGCCTACAGGAGCCAATTCTTGCTGGGCCAGGCCTGTGGGAGCTGGATCTTGCTGGGCTCGACCTACAGGAACCAGTTCTTGCTGGGAAGGGCCTGTGGGAGCCAATTCTTGCTGGGCTGGGTCTGTTGGAGCTGGATCTTGCTGGGAAGGGCCTATGGGAACTGGTTCTTGCTGGGCTGATCCTACAGGAGCTGGTTCTTGCTGGGCTGATCCTACAGGAGCTGGTTCTTGCTGGGCTGATCCTACAGGAGCTGGTTCTTGCTGGGCTGATCCTACAGGAGCTGGTTCTTGCTGGGCTGATCCTACAGGAGCTGGTTCTTGCTGGTCCAGCCCTAGGCCAGGGCGATCTGCAGGCGGCTGCCCGCCCTCCTCTCCACCTGGGCGCAGTACCTGTCGGGCAGCCCGGTGTCCCTGAGGGGGAAGGAAAGGGAAGGGTCCGTGGGGGTCCCTCTGGCCAGGATGGGAGAGGGATTTGGGGGGTGTGGGGGGAGAATTTGGGGTGTTTGTGGGGGGATATTTGGGGGGTGTGTTTGGGGGATATTTGGGGTGTGTGTGTGTGGATATTTGTGATGTGTGTGTGGATATTTGGGACTGTGTGTGTGGATATTTGGGGTGTCTTTGGGGTACATTTGGGATGTGTGTGTGTGGATATTTGGGGTGTGTATAGGGCATATTTGGTGTATTTGGGGTACATTTGGGATGTGTGTATGGGGGTATATTTGGGGTGTGTATAGGGGATATTTGGGGTGTCTTTGGGGTACATTTGGGATGTGTGTATGGGGGTACATTTGGGATGTATTTGTGTGTGGATATTTGGGGCTGTGTGTGGGGGATATTTGGGGTGTTTTGGGATACATTTGGGATGTATTTGTGTGTGGATATTTGGGGTGTGTGTGTGGATATTTGGGGTATCTTTGGGGTACATTTGGGGCTGTGTATAGGGGATATTTGTGGTGTCTCTGGGGTACATTTGGGGACTGTGTATAGGGGGATATTTGTGGTGTCTCTGGGTTACATTTGGGATGTGTATGGGATATCTGTGGTGTCTCTGGGTTACATTTGGGATGTGTGTGGGATATCTGTGGTGTCTCTGGGGTACATTTGGGATGTATTTGTGTGGTGAATATTTGGTGTCTCTGGGGCACATTTGGCGTGCCCGGGGTCCGTCTGTCCCCGCGGGGAAGCCCCCCCTGCCCCTCTCACCGCAGCTCCTGCAGCTTGAGCTGCCCCAGGCGGGCGAGGCTGCGGCGGCGCTGCCGGGCCTGGTCCTGGTGTTGCCGGCTCTCCTGGAGGGAGGCCGCCCGCTCCCGCTCCCGCCGCCGCCGCCGCTCCCGCATCTGCTCCCGCAGCTCCTCGGCGTGGGCGCGGGACAGCCCCGCCCGCCGCTCCCGCTCCAGCCGCTCCCGCTCCACCTGCTCCTGCTGCACCCTGACCGGGGGGACAGGGGGGTCTAGAGGGGACAGCAATGTCCCCAGGGGGACAGCCCCGCCCGCCGCTCCCGCTCCAGCCGCTCCCGCTCCACCTGCTCCTGCTGCACCCTGACCGGGGGGACAGGGGGGGTCTAGAGGGGACAGCAATGTCCCCAGGGGGACAGCCCCGCCCGCCGCTCCCGCTCCAGCCGCTCCCGCTCCACCTGCTCCTGCTGCACCCTGACCGGGGGGACAGGGGGGGTCTAGAGGGGACAGCAACGTCCCCAGGGGGGGATGGGGGGGTCTAGAGGAGCCTGGGGTTTTCTAGAGGGGGCTTTGGGGTTCTAGAGGGGACAGCAAGGTCCCAGGGGGGGATGGGGGGGTCTACAGGGGGCTGGGGGGTTCTAGAGGTGGTCTCTGGGGTTCTAGAGGGGACAGCAAGGTCCAGCGGGGGGATGGGGGGGTCTAGAGGGGTCAACAAGGTCCCAGGGGTGGCTGGGGGTTCTAGAGGGGCCTGGGGGATTCTAGGGGGGCCAGCAAGTTCCCAGGGGGGGCTGGGGGATTCTAGGGGGGTCAGTGAGGTTCTAGAGGGGCCAACAAGGTCCCAGGGGAGGCTGGGGGGTTTTACAGGGGGCTGAGGTCCCAGGGGGATCTGTGGGGTTCTAGAGGGGGCTGAGGGGTCCTAGAGGGGTCAACAAGGTCCCAGGGGAGGTCTGTGGGGTTCTAGAGGGCTCTGGGAGGTCCTAGGGGGGGTCTGTGGGGTTCTAGAGGGGTCTGCAAGGTCCCAGGGCTGTCCATGAGGCTCTAGAGGTGTCTACGGGGTATCTGTGGGATTCTAGAGGTGTCCCCAAGGTCCCAGGGAGTGTCTACGGGGTTCTAGAGGTGTCTCTGAGGTCCATGAGGTTCTAGGAGAGTCTACAAGGTTCTGGAGGTGTCTACAGAGTTCTGGAGAGGTCTGTGAGGCCCCAGGGGTGTCTATGAGGTCCCAGGGGTGTCTGTGGGGTTCTAGGGGTCTCTATGAGGTTCTAGAGGTGTCCCCAAGGTCCCAGGGAGTGTCTACAGGGTTCTAGAGGTGTCTCTGAGGTCCATGAGGTTCTAGGAGACTCTACAAGCTTCTAGGGGTGTCTACAGAGTTTTGGGAGAGGTTCTAGAGGTGTCTCCCCCCCCAGAGCCCCCAGCTCTCACTGGGATTCCCCCCCCGTGGCCCCCCAGGACTCACCGGAGCGCCTTGAGGAACTCCTGGCGTTCCTGCTCCACCTGCATGGCCAGCGTGTGCCTCTTCTGGGCCACCTGCTCGCGGCGCTCCCGCTGCAGCCGCTGCACCAGCTCGGCCTCCCTGCGGGCCCTTTCCAGCTCCTTCCGCCGCCACTCCCGGTCCGCGGCCTCCTGGCTCCTCTGGGTCCTCAGGGCATCCTGCACGGCCAGGGGGGACAGGGAGGGGACAGGGATGGGGACAGGGATGGGGACAGGGAGGGGACAGGGATGGGGACAGGGATGGGGACAGGGAGGGGACAGGGATGGGGACAGGGATGGGGACAGGGAGGGGACAGGGATGGGGACAGGGATGGGGACAGGGAGGGGACAGGGATGGGGACAGGGATGGGGACAGGGATGGGGACAGGGATGGGGACAGGGATGGGGACGGGGATGGGGACAGGGAGGGGACAGGGATGGGGACAGGGATGGGGACAGGGGAGGGGACAGGGATGGGGACAGGGATGGGGACAGGGATGGGGACAGGGATGGGGACAGGGAGGGGACAGGGATGGGGACAGGGATGGGGACAGGGATGGGGACAGGGGAGGGACAGGGATGGGGACAGGGATGGGGACAGGGAGGGGACAGGGATGGGGACAGGGATGGGGACAGGGGAGGGACAGGGGAGGGACAGGGATGGGGACGGGGATGGGGACGGGGAGGGGGACAGGGAGGGGACAGTGAGGGGACAGTGGGGGGGACAGGGTAGGGGACAGTGAGGGGACAGTGGGGGGACAGGGAGGGGACAGGGATGGGGACAGGGAGGGGACAGGGATGGGGACAGGGAGGGGACAGGGTGGGGACAGGGATGGGGACAGGGGAGGGGACAGTGGAGGGACAGGGGAGGGGACAGTGGGGGGGACAGGGAGGGGACAGGGTGGGGACAGGGGAGGGGACAGTGGGGGGGACAGTGGGGGGACAGTGGAGGGGACAGGGGGGCTTTCCCACCCCGCCACGGCTTTGGGGCCCTTCTGGAGCCTCCAAGGGCTGGGGTGGGGACAGTGGAGGGGACAGAGGGGGTTCCACACCCAGACGCGGCTTTGGGGCCCTTCTGGACATCCCGTGGCCCCAAGGGCCGTAGTGGGAACAGGGGTGGGCACAGGGCTGGGCACAGGGTTGGGCACAGGGATGGGCACAGGGTTGGGCACAGGGATGGGCACAGGGTGGGCACGGGGCCACTCACCCTCTCCTCCTGCCAGTCCTGGTCCCGCTGCTGGGTGGCCCTGAGCCGGGCCAGCTCCTTCTCCTTCTCCCAGTGGATCCGCTCCTGCTCCGCCTCCGCGGCCGCCTCGCGTTCCTGGGGGGGGGGACAGAGCCCCGTGGCAGCCACGGCAGCCCCTGCCCGGCCCCCCCTCCTGGAGCCCCCCCCGGGCCCCTCTCACCATCTTCTGCCTCTGGTACTGCAGCACCTTCTGCTCCTCCAGCCGCTCCTGCTCGCGCTGCCCGTCCCGAACCCGCCGGTTCTCCCGGTCCGCCTCTTTCATCTCCGCAAAAATTCGCCTTTTCCGCTCCTGCTGCTGCTCCCAGGCCTGGGAATGCCACCAAGAGAGGGTCAGGGAATGTCCCCTCCTGCTCCTCCTGCTCCTCCTGCTCCTCCTGCTCCTCCTGCCCCAGCTCAGGGAGGTTTTGGGGCACCTCCCGAGGGTTCCCCCGAGATCCCCCAGCTGGGATCTGCCACCTCCATCCCCTCTCCCCCTCTCCAAAGGGGCTCCCCCAGCACTTCCAGCCCCTTTTTCCAGCCCCCCTGGCCCGACCTGCCGGTCCTCCCTCCTCATCTGCTCCAGGCGCTCCAGCCGTGCCAGCACCTCCTGGTACTTCTGCTCTGCCCTCAGCACCCGCTCAGCCTCCCTCTCCTCCATCTGCTTCACCACCTCCTGCTTGGTCCTGGGAATTCGGGAGCAGGGAATGTCCCCTCCGGCCCCATCCCGCTCCCAGGGATGGGAATGTGTCCATGGATGGGGATGGATTGGTCAGGAAGGTTTGGATGCTCCCACGGGGGAACCTCGAGCCCACCTGATGAGCATCTCCTTCCTGCGGCGCTCCAGCTCCTCCTGGATCCAGAGGCCTTTCTCCCGCTCCGTTTCCATCAGCTTTTCCAGGCGTTTCTCCTCCTCCTCCAGCTCCTGGTGGATCAGCCGCTTCTCCAGGACCTGCTTGTCCCGGATCATGTGGCACTTGGCGTTGAGGAAGAGCTGTGGGGACAGGAGGTGGCCGTGGGACAATGGGAAGGGAAGGTTTGGGAAGGGAAGGTTTGGGAAGGTTTGGGAAGGTTAGGGAAGGTTTGGGAAGGTTTGGGAAGGTTTGGGAAGGTTTGGGAAGGTTTGGGAAGGTTAGGGAAGGTTTGGGAAGGGAAGGGAAGGGAAGGGAAGGGAAGGGAAGGGAAGGGAAGGGAAGGGAAGGGAAGGGAAGGGAAGGGAAGGGAAGGGTTGGGAAGGGAAGGGAAGGGAAGGGAAGGGAAGGTTTGGGAAGGGAAGGTTTGGGAAGGGAAGGTTTGGGAAGGGAAGGTTTGGGAAGGGAAGGGAAGGGAAGGGAAGGGAAGGGAAGGGAAGGGAAGGGAAGGGAAGGGAAGGGAAGGGAAGGGAAGGGAAGGGAAGGTTTGGGAAGGGAAGGGAAGGGAAGGTTTGGGAAGGGAAGGGAAGGTTTGGGAAGGGAAGGGAAGGTTTGGGAAGGGAAGGGAAGGTTTGGGAAGGGAAGGGAAGGTTAGGGAAGGGAAGGGAAGGGAAGGGAAGGGAAGGGAAGGTTTGGGAAGGGAAGGGAAGGGAAGGGAAGGGAAGGTTTGGGAAGGGAAGGGAAGGTTTGGGAAGGGTTGGGAAGGGAAGGGAAGGTTTGGGAAGGTTAGGGAAGGTTAGGGAAGGGTTGGGAAGGGTTGGGAAGCTCCCTTTCTCCAGGTGGCAGCGGCAGCTCCGGCCCTACCGAGTTGAGCTCCCTCATCTCCTCCTCCTGCTCCATCCTCATCCTCCTGGCCCGCTGCAGCAGCTCCTGCTCCCGCTGCTGCCGCTCCTCCTGCAGGTCCTGGCGCTGCTCCATCCTGTCCTGGAGCTCGGCCTTGCGCCGCTCCGCGCTCCGGGCCTGGCTCAGGGCGTCCTGCGGGCACAGCGAGCGCTGCCGGAGCCGGCCCTGCCCGGGGCCTTCCCGGGAACAGCGGGGCCTTCCCGGGAACAGCGGGGCCTTCCCGGGAACAGCGGGGCCTTCCCGGGAACAGCGGGGCCTTCCCGGGAACAGCGGGGCCTTCCCGGGACAGGATCCATGGGGGGCATTCCCGGGAACAGCGGGGCCTTCCCGGGAACAGCGGGGCCTTCCCGGGAACAGCGGGGCCTTCCCGGGACAGGATCCATGGGGGGCATTCCCGGGACACAGCGGGGCCTTCCCGGGACACAGCGGGGCCTTCCCGGGACAGGATCCATGGGGGGCATTCCCGGGACAGGATCCATGGGGGGCATTCCCGGGACAGGATCCATGGGGGCATTCCCAGGATCTCAGGGTGGGATTTCTGGATCCAACCAGAGTGGGATTCCCAGATAAAACCAGTAGAGAGTTCCTGGATAAAACCAGGATAGGAATTTCAGGGTACAGCCAGGGTGGGATTGGTGGATCCAGAAAGGTGGGATTGGTGGATCCAACCAAGGTGGGATTTCTGGATCCAGCCAGGATGGGATTGGTGGATTCAGTCAGAGTGGGATTGGTGGATCCAGCCAGGGTGGGATTGGTGGATCCAAAAAGGTGGGATTGGTGGATAAAGTCAGAGTGGGATTTCTGGATGCAGCCAGGGTGGGATTTCTGGATCCATCCCTGGTGGGATTCCTGGATCCATCCCTGGTGGGATCCCTGGATCCATCCCTGGTGGGATCCCTGGATCCATCCCTGGTGGGATTCCTGGATCCATCCCTGGTGGGATTTCTGGATCCAGCCAGGATGGGATTTCTGGATTCAACCAGGATGGGATTTCTGGATCCAACCAGGATGGGATTCCTGGATCCAGCCAGGATAGGAATTTCTGGATCCATCCCTGATGGGATTCCTGGATCCATCCCTGGTGGGATTTCTGCATCCATCCCTGGTGGGATTCCTGGATCCATCCCTGGTGGGATTTCTGGATCCATCCCTGGTGGGATCCCTGGATCCATCCCTGGTGGGATCCCTGGATCCATCCCTGGTGGGATTCCTGGATCCATCCCTGGTGGGATTTCTGGAACCATCCCTGGTGGGATCCCTGGATCCATCCCTGGTGGGATTTCTGGATCCATCCCTGGTGGGATCCCTGGATCCATCCCTGGTGGGATTCCTGGATCCATCCCTGGTGGGATCCCTGGATCCATCCCTGGTGGGATCCCTGGATCCATCCCTGGTGGGATTTCTGGATCCATCCCTGGTGGGATCCCTGGATCCATCCCTGGTGGGATCCCTGGATCCATCCCTGGTGGGATTCCTGGATCCATCCCTGGTGGGATTCCTGGATCCATCCCTGGTGGGATTCCTGGATCCATCCCTGGTGGGATTCCTGGATCCATCCCTGGTGGGATCCCTGGATCCATCCCTGGTGGGATCCCTTCCCCACCCCCAGCCCCGGCAATCCCAGGGATCCTGCCCAGCCCTTCCTGCCCCAGATGAGCCCCCCTGAGCCCCCTGCCCACCCCCCAAAGCAGAGGGAGAGGACAGAGAGGAGCCCCCCGGAGCGCCCCCCAGCCCTCCATCCCCCCCGGGCTGGGGCACAGGGGCTGGGGAGGGGAGATGCCCACGATGGCAGCGTCCTGCTTGGCCTGCAGGGCCGTGGCCCTGTCCCCGCGCTCCTCCCGGCTCAGCCCCTCGGCCGCTCCCTTCAGCTGCTCCCAATCCTTCCTGGGCAGGATCAGCGAGCCCGGGGGCTTCTCCTGGGGAACGCTGCGGGCACAGGGACAGCGCTCAGGGCACCGCCAGCCCCCCGTGCCCCCCGCCCTGCCCGCCGGGGGTGGGCACTGGGGCTGGGGGGGACGGGGGAGGGCAGCGGGAGGGGCTGCAGGGGGCGGGATATTGGGAAGGGACGCCTGGAAAACCCCCCCTGTCCCAAAGGCTGAGCCCCAAAAAGCAAAGGCTGGGAGGGCTTGGGGGGAGATCCCACCCCTTTGGCATCGGCTGCTCATCCCAACCCCGCAGCAGCTCCGGTGGGACGGAGCAAAACCTCTGCTGGGAGCAGCTTTGGGGCAAAATAAGGGGAGTTTTGGTGTCCTGGGTGTGGTTTGGGGAAGATTCCACCCCTTTCCCATCCCAATCCCAAAACAGCTCCTGTGGGATGGACCAAAATCTCTGCTGGGAGCAGCTTTGGGGCAAAATGAGGTGGTTTTTGGTGTCCCGGGTCTGGTTTGGGAAGGGTTTTGGGGAAGATTCCACCCCTTTTCCATCCCAATCCCAGAGCAGCTCAGGTGAGATGGATCAAACCTCTGCTCAGAGCACATTTTGGCCAAAATAAACTGATTTTTTTCGCTCTGTTTGATGTCCCAGGTCTGGTTTGGGGGAAGATTAAACCCCTTGTCCATCCCAACCCCAAAACAGCTCCAGTGAGATGGATCAAAACCTCTGCTCGGAGCACATTTTGGGGCAAAATAAACTGATTTTTTCCTCTTTCTGGTGTCCCAGGACCCCCCCCCCCAAGCCCCCCAAGCCCCCCAAACTCACATGAGCTCCCTGACCACGTCCTTGGTGATGATCCGGATGGTCCTGGGCTTGGTCCTGAGGGGGGGCAGCGCTCCAGGGGTGCTCCTCACATCCCTCAGGATCACCAGGGGGCTGCCCTGCGGGAACAGGGGGGTCTGAGGAGCCCCCAAAACGCCCCCCAAAACCCACCCCGGGGGGGGTCTGAGGAGCCCCCCAAAAGCCCCCCAAAACCCACCCCGGGGGGGTCTCCCAGGCCTGGGGGATCCAGGAGGCTCCAGCAGTGCCTGGGATACCCAAAGGTGCTGGCAGGGGGGGTCCTGTCCCCTCCCCCCCGTGGCTCCCTGAGCTCCAGGGGCTCTGGAAAATCCCATGGGATCCGGGTTCTGCTTCCCAGAGTCTGTCCCAGCAGGATCTGCCCTGGATCGGGGGCTATCCCTGGGTTTTCCTGGGAATTCTGTTTCCTAGCCCTGCTTGGAAGCTCTGGAGCCGATTGCCTGGCACTGAGCGGCTCCCTGGGGGCTTTTCCCGCCAGGATTCCAAATTTTTGGGGTCCTGTCCGTGGGCAGAGGGGGAAATTTGGGGTCCATGGATGAGCCCCCCGTGCTCTGGGGGGTGTCCAGCTTGGAGAGACCCCCAGGAGGGGGACGGGATGAGCTTTAATTCCCTTCCCAACTCATTCCACGGGGATGGATCCTGGGAGGAACAGGATCCCTGGGATGGACCCCCCTGTGTTCTTCCTGAGGGGGAAAATCCCACCCTGCCAATTCCAGAGGGGGAAATTTGGGTTCCATGGATGAGCCCCCCCTGCTCTGGGGGGTGTCCAGCTTGGAGAGACCCCCAGGAGGGGGACGGGATGAGCTTTAATTCCCTTCCCACCTCATTCCATAGGGATGGATCCTGGGAGGAACGGGATCCCTGGGATGGACCCCCGTGTGCTCTTCCTGAGGGGGAAAATCCCACCCTGCCAATTCCAGAGGGGGAAATTTGGGTTCCATGGATGAGCCCCCCCTGCTCTGGGGGGTGTCCAGCCTGGAAAGACCCCCAGGAGGGGGACAGGATGAGCTTTAATTCCCACCCCATTCCACAGGGATGGATCCTGGGAGGGACAGGACCTCCCGTGTCCTGATTGAGGGGGGGCGAATCCCATCCTCCCAATTCCAGAGGGGGAAATTTGGGGTCCATGGATGAGCCCCCCCTGCTCTGGGGGGTGTCCAGCCTGGAAAAGGCTCTGGAGTGAATCCAGAGGGGGAAATTTGGGCTCCATGGATGAGCCCCCCCTGCTCTGGGGGGTGTCCAGCCTGGAAAAGGCTCTGGAGTGAATCCAGAGGGGGAAATTTGGGCTCCATGGATGAGCCCCCCCTGCTCTGGGGGGTGTCCAGCCTGGAAAAGGCTCTGGAGTGAATCCAGAGGGGGAAATTTGGGTTCCATGGATGAGCCCCCCCTGCTCTGGGGGGTGTCCAGCCTGGAAAAGGCTCTGGAGTGAATCCAGAGGGGGAAATTTGGGCTCCATGGATGAGCCCCCCCTGCTCTGGGGGGTGTCCAGCCTGGAAAAGGCTCTGGAGTGAATCCAGAGGGGGAAATTTGGGGTCCATGGATGAGCCCCCCCTGCTCTGGGGGGTGTCCAGCTTGGAAAAGGCTCTGGAGTGAATCCAGAGGGGGAAATTTGGGCTCCATGGATGAACCCCCCCTGCTCTAGGGGGTGTCCAGCTTGGAGAGACCCCCAGGAGGGGGGCGGGATGAGCTTTGATTCCCACCCCATTCCACGGGGAAGGCTCCCGGGCTTGGGGGGGAATCTCCCAGGAGGGAATCCAGGCAGGGAATCCCCCCCACCCCCCCAAACCCCCCCAACCCCCCCCCCCGTGTCCCGGTGCCCCCCAAACCCCCCCGTTCGTACCGGGGGCTGTCCCGACAGGGTCTCATCCACGCAGGAGCTCCGGACCCTCCTCCGATCCCGGGGTGGGGCGGGGGGAGCCGGGCGGGCCCCCCCGGCTGGGAGGGCTCGGGGTCCCGGAGCTGCAGCCATGTCGCGACTGTCGCGATATTGAGAAGGGGTGGGGGGAGAAAAAGGAGCGACCGTTGTCACGGCAACGCTCCCAACGGCGCCCGGGACACGCGCGGGGAGGGAGGGAACGGTCACGGGTGGGGTTGGGGAGGGAGGGGACACACAAAAATGACGGGAAAAAACACCCCAAAATCACAGCAAAGGGTGGGGAAATGACCCGAAAGAATCAGAAATGAGGCTGGAGATGCATAAAGTCAGGAAAAAGGGAAAAAAAAAAGAAAAAAAGAGGTAAAAATCATCAAAAATGACCCCCGAAATCAGCCCAAACACTGAAAAAATGACCCAAAATTCATCAAAAGAGACCCCCCAAAAAATTAGCGCAAAGATCAAGAAATGAGCCTAAAGACCCCAAAATGAGCCTGGAGATGCATAAAGTCAGGTAAAAGGGAAGAAAAAAAAAAAAGAAAGAGGCAAAAATCATCAAAAAATGACCCAGAAAGACCCCCCAAAAATCACCGCAAAGACTGAAAAAATGACCCAAAATTCATCAAAAAAGACTCCCCAAAAATTAGCGCAAAGACCAAAAAATGAGCCTAAAGACCCCAAAATGAGCCTGGAGATGCATAAAGTCAGGTAAAAGGGAAGAAAAAAAAAAAAAAAAAAGAGGTAAAAATCATCAAAAAATGACCCGGAAAGACCCCAAAAATCAGCGCAAAGACTGAAAAAATGACCCAAAAGAACCAGAAATGAGGCTGGAGATGCATAAAGTCAGGCAAAAGGGGAAAAAAAAAAGAAAAAAAGAGGCAAAAATCATCAAAAATGACCCCCCAAATCAGCCCAAACACTGAAAAAATGACCCAAAATTCACCAAAAGAGACCCCCCAAAAATTAGCGCAAAGACCAAAAAATGAGCCTAAAGACCCCAAAATGAGAGTGGAGACAACCCAAAATCAGCTCAAAGTTAAAAAAAAAAAAAATAAAAATAAATCCTAAAGACCTCCAAAATGAGCCCAAAGGCCAAAAAATAAAAAAAAAGAAAATTCACCACAAAGTGACCCAAAAGACCCCCCAAAAATCATCCTAAAGGCTGAAAAAATGAGCCAAAAGTCATTAAAAAATGACGTGAAAGGCCCCCAAAAGAAGTCCAAAGGCTGAAGAAATGACCCAAAAGACCCACAAAGGAGCTCAAAGGCCCCCAAAATTCACCCCAGCACCCCAAAACTGAGTCAAAAGAGCCCCAAAGACCCCCAAAAGACCCCCAAAAGACCCCAAAAGCTCTTTTGGTTTGCCCTCAAAGAAGAGGGAGGTGAAGGGACTGGAAATGCAGTTTTTGGGAATAAAAGGGCGGGATCAGATCCCAGTGGAGCTTTTTAATATTGATTATTGATGTTGATAAAGGGATTTATTATAGGAAAAACACCCAGCAATGTCTTCACCAGCCAACTGGGAGCACTGGGGAGGGACTGGGGTGTACTGGGAAGGGCTTGGAATGGGACTGGGATGCACTGGGATGGGACTGGGGGCACTGGGAAGTGGCTGGGATGGGACTGGGATGGGATTGGGACACTAGGACGGGACTGGAATGAGGCTGGGATGCACTGGGATGGGACTGGGATGCACTGGGATGGGACTGGAATGCACTGGGATGGGACTGGGATGCACTGGGATGGGAGTGGGATGGGACTGGGGGTACTGGGGAGGGACTGGAATGAGACTGGGATGCACTGGGATGGCACTGGGATGGGACTGGGATGCACTTGGGATGCACTGGGATGGCACTGGGGGCACTGGGAAGGGATTGGGGCACTGGGGAGGAACTGGGGATGGACTGGGATGCACTGGGATGTACTGGGATGCACTGGGATGGCACTGAGGGCACTGGGGAGGAACTGGGGAGGAACTGGGATGGCACTGGGATGGGACTGGGATGCACTGGGATGGCACTGGGATAGCACTGGGGGCACTGGGGCAGTTTAGGGCTGTGCTCCTACAAGCGAACGACCGCCCTTGCCATTCCCCCCCACTCCTCGTTCCCTTTTCCTCCCCAAACCCCCTTTTTCCCCCAAAACTCTCTTTTTTTCCCCAAAATCCCCATTTTCCCCCTCACTCCTCAGCCCCTCCAGGCCCCGCTCCGTTCCCGCCCCCCCCGCGCGGTGCATGCCGGGACTCGCAGTCCCCTCGGCCCTGCCCGCCCCGCTCCCCTCACCCCACCGCCTCCATTCCCCATCGCCCCCCGCGCCTCCCCCGCTTTGCCCGCTGGGATTTGTAGTCCCATCTCCCATCCGGCCATGCTGAAATCTCCGCTCTGGGAACTACAAGTGCCATCACCCCCCCCGGCGGCGCTGGAGGAGCGGCGGAGCAGGCGAAGATGGCGGCGGCGGGCGCGGGGGCCGGGCCCGGGCCCGGCGCGGGGCCCTCGGCGGGCGCGGGGGCTTCGAACCCCCGCAAGTTCAGCGAGAAGATCGCGCTGCAGAAGCAGCGGCAGGCGGAGGAGACGGCGGCCTTCGAGGAGGTCATGATGGAGATCTGCTCCACACGGGTCAGCGCCGGGGGCCGCCCCGCCGGATGCGCCGCGGGGAGAGCGGGGAGCGGGGGTGGGAGGAGGGGGGGAAAGAGCCCTGAGGGGATGGCGAGGGGGGGACACTGAGGGGGTCGTGAGGAGACCTTAGGGGGAGGGAAGCCCTGAGGGGATGGTGCGGGTGGGGGGACTGAGGGGTCGTGAGGGGACAGGGGGGGAGCCCTGAGGGGATGGCGAGGGGGGGACACTGAGGGGTCGTGAGGGGGACTGAGGGGTCGTGAGGGGGACTGAGGGGTCGTGAGGGGATGGCGCGAGTGGGGGGACTGAGGGGTCGTGAGGGGACAGGGGGGGAGCCCTGAGGGGATGGCGCGGGTGGGGGGACTGAGGAGTCATGAGAGGATGGCGTGGGGTGGGACACTGAGGGGTCGTGAGGGGATGGGAGGGGGAGCCCTGAGGGGATGGGGAGGGTGGGGGACTGAGGGGTCGTGAGGGGACGAGGAGGGTCGTGATGGGCCCCGGGGTTGGAGCGGGGGAGCCCTGAGGGGATGGCATGGAGTAAGGGGACATTGAGGGGTCGTGAGGGGACAGGGTGAGAACCCTGAGGGGATGACGCGAGTGGGGGGATTGAGGAGTCGTGAGGGGACAGGGGGGGAGCCCTGAGGGGATGGCGTGGGGTGAGGGGACATTGAGGGGTCGTGAGGGGACGAGGAGGGTCGTGATGGGCCCCAGGGTTGCGGGGGGAGCCCTGAGGGGATGGCGTGGGGTAAGGGGACACTGAGGGGGTCGTGAAGGGACAGGGGGAGAACCCTGAGGGGATGGCACAGGGTAAGGGGACATTGAGGGGGTCATGAGGGGACGGGGGGGAGCCCTGAGGGGATAGCACGGGGGGGACACTGAGGGGGTCGTGAGGGGACGGGAGGGGGAGCCCTGAGGGGATGGCGTGGGGTAAGGGGACACTGAGGGGGACAGGGGGGGAGCCCTGAGGGGATGGCGTGGGGTGAGGGGACATTGAGGGGTCGTGAGGGGACGAGGAGGGTCGTGATGGGCCCCAGGGTTGCGGGGGGAGCATTGAGGGGATGGCGCAAGTGGAGACATTGAGGGGGTCGTGAGGGGACCTGAGGGGATGGCGCGGGGTGAGGGGACATTGAGGGGTCGTGAGGGGACGAGGAGGGTCACGATAGACCCGGAGGGGGGGTAGTGATGGGGATGAGGGGTTAGGGGAGCCAGAGGGGTTGGGGGTGGTGGTGGTCCTGGACTGAGGGGTCGTGAAGGGTCAGGGGACTGTAGGCAGTGAGGAGGGAGATTCTGGAGGGGTTTGAAGGGTCCGGGAGGGATGGGAAGGTTTTTTGGGGCTTAGAGGGGTCCAGGGGTGATGGGAAGGTTTTTTTGGGGGGGTTAGAGGGGACCCGGGGGAGGCTCTGAGGGGCTTGGGGTGGGGGGAAGTTGGAGGGGATCAGGGGGGCTGTGAAGAGTTTAGGGGGGGTCTGGAGGGGATGGGAAGGTTTTTGGGGGGATTTGAAGGGTCCGGGGGCATGGGAAGGTTTTTTGGGGGGGTTGAAGGGTCCAGAGGGGATGGGAAGGTTTTTTGGGGGGGTTTGAAGGGTCCGGGGGATGGGAAGGTTTTTGGGGGTGGTTGAGGGGTCCAGAGGGGATGGGAAGGTTTTTGGGAGGATTTAAAGGGGTCTGGGGGCAATGGGAAGGTTTTTTTGGGGGGGTTGAAAGGTCCAGAGGGGATGGGAAGGTTTTTTGGGGGAGTGTGAAGGGTCCAGAGGGGATGGGAAGGTTTTTTGGCGGGGTTTGAAGGGTCCAGAGGGGATGGGAAGGTTTTTTTGGGGGGTTTGAAGGGTCATTCCCGGCGGAGCCTCGGGCTGGATGAGGGAGAGAGGGCAGTGTGGGATCCAGGGAGACACGGACAGGCCCTTCCAGGGTCCAGGGAAGAGAAAACCCATGGAGAGAGCCAGCAGAGCCTTAAAAACCAGGAATTTGGGGGTGGGAGAGTCCCAGCTCCGAGAGGATCCGGGATATCACTGCTGAGATGACACAGGGACATCCCTGGAGAGTTTGGAAAGGGGCTGGAACATCCCAGGAGAGTTTGGGAATGAGCTGGAACATCCCTGGAGAGTTTGGGAATGAGCTGGAGCATCCCAGGAGAGTTTGGGAACGGGCTGGAACATCCCAGCAGAGTTTGGGAAGGGGCTGGAACATCCCTGGAGAGTTTGGGAATGAGCTGGAGCATCCCAGGAGAGTTTGGGAAGGGGCTGGAACATCCCAGCAGAGTTTGGGAATGAGCTGGAGCATCCCAGGAAAGTTTGGGAAGGGGCTGGAGCATCCCAGGAGAGTTTGGGAATGAGCTGGAACATCCCAGGAGAGTTTGGGAAGGGGCTGGAACATCCCTGGAGAGTTTGGAAAGGGGCTGGAGCATCCCAGGAGAGTTTGGGAATGAGCTGGAACATCCCTGGAGAGTTTGGGAAGGGGCTGGAACGTTCCAGGAGAGTTTGGGAAGGGGCTGGAACATCCCAGGAGAATTTGGGAAGGGGCTGGAGCATCCCAGGAGAGTTTGGGAAGGGGCTGGAACATCCCTGGAGAGTTTGGGAAGGGGCTGGGACATCCCAGCAGAGTTTGGGAAGGGGCTGGAGCATCCCAGGATAGTTTGGGAAGGGGCTGGGACATCCCAGGAGAGTTTGGGAAGGGGCTGGGACATCCCAGGAGAGTTTGGGAAGGGGCTGGGACATCCCAGGATAGTTTGGGAAGGGGCTGGGACATCCCAGGATAGTTTGGGAAGGGGCTGGAGCCTCCCCCGCGCTTCCATCAGCCGGGATTTTGGGAATGGCTGGGACTGTGTTTGCAGAGCAAACAGCTGGTTAATGTGCAGCAGGGCCTGTCCTGATCCCTCCTGGAATGGCTCCTCTAGGAATTCAGCCCCTCATCCCTTCCTGGGACCATTCCCCAGGGAATCCTTCCCCTGATCCCTCCTGGAATGGCTCCTCTGGGAATTCAGCCCCTCATCCCTTCCCGGGACCATTCCCCATGGAATCCCTCCCCTGATCCCTCCTGGAATGGCTCCTCCGGGAATTCAGCCCCTCATCCCTTCCCGGGACCATTCCCCATGGAATCCCTCCCCTGATCCCTCCTGGAATGGCTCCTCCAGGAATTCAGCCCCTCATCCCTTCCTGGGACCATTCCCCAGGGAATCCTTCCCCTGATCCCTCCTGGAATGGCTCCTCTAGGAATTCAGCCCCTCATCCCTTCCTGGGACCATTCCCCATGGAATCCCTTCCCTGATCCCTCCTGGAATGGCTCCTCTGGGAATTCAGCCCCTCATCCCTTCCCGGGACCATTCCCCAGGGAATCCTTCCCCTGATCCCTCCAGGATCTGTTCCCTGTGACTCCACAGACCCCTCATCCCTTCCCAGGACCATTCCCCATGGAATCCCTCCCCTGATCCCTCCAGGATCTGTTCCCTGTGGCTCCACAGCCCCCTCCAAGCTTTGCTCCGGGATTCCCGGGGTTGTTCCCACCTATTCCCAGATCTCAGGCTCCCTGTGGGATCCTGGCTCGGAGCAGGATCCCAATCCCGATCCCATAACCCCCAGGCACCAATCCCTGCAGCTGCTGCCTGAAGCTCCTGCTTTTTTGGGGTTGTTTTCCTGTTTTTTTTTATTTTTTTCTCCCTCTGGATTTGGATTCCCGTGGTTTTAAGCTGGAGAATTTGGCTTTTCCTACTTCTCAGGAAAACTCTCCTTCCCTGTGGGTTGGGATCAGGGAAACTCTCCTTCCCTGTGGATTGGGATCAGGGAAACTTCCTTCCCTGTGGATTGGGATCAGGGAAATGCTCCTTCCCTGTGGATTGGGATCAGGGAATCCTTCTTTCTCTGGGGATTGGGATCAGGGAATGCCCTCTCCTCGTGCGTTGGGATCAGGGAATCCCTCCTTGCCCGTTCCCTGGCCGGGATTTTCCCTGGGATCCCGTTTATCTCCGGCTGTGCCGTCACTGCTTCCCCAGCCTTGAGCTCCGGGCTGGCCTTGGCATGGATGGGGTGCCCGCTGGCAAATCCTGCTAGAAAATCCTGCTGGCAAATCCCTGGGGATCCACAGAGCCCGGATCCCACCTGGGGGGGGTCACCCCCACTCCAGGGATGTGGGAATCTGGGAATCTGGGAATGTGGGATGTGGGATGGGCAGACCCTCATCCTCCCCCTCCGGGCTCCTGAGCCTCCTCCTTCCCGCTCTGGAGCTCCCCTGGATTCGGGATGGGGGTCTCTGGAGCAGGGAAGGGTCGGATCCAACCCCTCCCCCCCCTCCCCGGGGTCATTGTCACCTCAGGGGTGACGCTGTGGGGGGAGGGGGGCCCTGGTATGTGCTGGGGAGGTGTGAGGGGGGATTTGGGGGGCTCTGACCCCCCCCCAGCTCCCTCCTCAGCCCCCTCTGACGTGCCCCTGTGTGTCCCCCCTTGTGTCCCCCATGTCCCTCTTGTGTCCCCCCCTCCTTCCCATGTGTCCCCCCATCCTTCCCATGTGTCCCTGTGTCCCCCCCATGTCCCCCCCATCCCTCCCATGTCCCCCCCATCCCCTCATGCCCCCCCATGTCCCCCCCCATGTCCCCCCATCCCTCCATGTCCCCCCATGTCCCCCCATGTGTCCCCATGTGTCCCCCCATCCCCCCATGTCCCCCCATGTGTCCCCCCATGTGTCCCCCATCCCCCCATGTCCCCCCATGTCCCCCCATGTCCCCCCCATGTGCCCCCCATGTCCCCCCCATCCCCCCATGTCCTCCAATCCCCCCATGTCCCCCCATGTGTCCCCCCATGTGCCCCCCCAGCTGCAGGCCCAGAAGCTTCGCCTGGCACACGGGCGGGGTCCGTTCTACAGCGGCTCCCTGCCCAACGTCAACCAGATCGGCTCCGGCCTGCCCGACTTCCCGGTGAGCTGGGGGGCTCTGGGGGGCTCTGGGGGGCTGCACCCACACCATGGGGGCTGCACCCACACCAGGGGGGCTGCACCCACACCCAGGGGGGCTGCACCCACACCATGGGGGCTGCACCCACACCATGGGGGCTGCACCCACACCAGGGGGGCTCTGGGGTGCTGCACCCACACCAGGGGGGCTGCACCCACACCATGGGGGCTGCACCCACACCAGGGGGGCTCTCGGGGGCTCTGGGGGGCTGCACCCACACCAGGGGGGCTGCACCCACACCATGGGGGGCTCTGGGGGGCTGCACCCACTCCAGGGGGGCTCTGGGGGGCTGCACCCACACCATGGGGGGCTCTGGGGGGCTGCACCCACACCAAGGGGGCTCTGGGGGGCTGCACCCACACCATGGGGGCTCTGGGGGGCTGCACCCACACCAAGGGGGCTCTGGGGGGCTGCACCCACACCAAGGGGGCTCTGGGGGGCTGCACCCACACCATGGGGGCTCTGGGGGGCTGCACCCACACCATGGGGGCTCTGGGGGGCTGCACCCACACCAAGGGGGCTCTGGGGGGCTGCACCCACACCATGGGGGGCTCTGGGGGGCTCTGGGGGGCTGCACCCACACCATGGGGGGCTCTGGGGGGCTGCACCCACACCAAGGGGGCTCTGGGGGGCTGCATCCCCACCAGGGGGGCTGCACCCACACCGGGGGGGCTGCACCCACACCAGGGGGGCTGCACCCACACCCAGGGGGGCTGCACCCCCACCAGGGGGGCTCTGGGGGGCTGCACCCCCACCAGGGGGGCTCTGGGGGGCTGCACCCACACCAGGGGGGGCTGGAGCTGCAGGGGGGATGGGGGATGGTCCCTGAGCCCCCTCCCAACTCTGGGGCTGAGTGGGGACTGGTTGTGAGCCCCCTTCCCAGTGGGGTCACTGGCCTTTCCTCAGCCCCCTTCCCAGTGGGGTCACTGGCCTTTCCTCAGCCCCCTTCCCAGTGGGGTCACTGGCCTTTCCTCAGCCCCCTTCCCAGTGGGGTCACTGGCCTTTCCTCAGCCCCAGTGGGGTCAGCTGTCCGTTCTCCTGATCTCCATTCCCCAGTGTTCTCACTTGTCTCCCCCTTTCCTGAGCCCCGTTCCCAGGTGTCTTCCTGTCCCTTTTTTTGGGGGTCTCCCTGTCCCTATTCCTGGGTCTGTCCCTGTCCCTGAGGGTGTCCCTGTCCCCATTCCCGGGGGTCTCACTGTCCCTGTCCCTGAGGGTCTCCCTGTCCCCGTTCCTGGGGGTGTCCCTGTCCCCAGGGGTGTCCCTGTCCCCATTCCCAGGGGTCTCCCTGTCCCCATTCCCGGGGGTGTCCCTGTCCCTGTCCCTGAGGGTGTCCCTGTCCCCATTCCCGGGGGTCTCACTGTCCCTGTCCCTGAGGGTCTCCCTGTCCCCGTTCCTGGGGGTGTCCCTGTCCCCAGGGGTGTCCCTGTCCCCATTCCCAGGGGTCTCCCTGTCCCCATTCCCGGGGGTGTCCCTGTCCCCATTCCCAGGGTTCTCACTGTCCCTGTCCCCACAGGGCCCGTCCCCTCTGGACTCCACTCGGAGCACGCGGCACCACGGGCTGGTGGAGCGGGTGCAGCGGGACCCCCGCCGGATGGTGTCCCCTCTGCGGCGCTACGTCCGCCAGATATCCTTCATCGTGGTCATTCCCTGCTCCTGATCCTCCATCGTGGTCATTCCCTGCTCCTGATCCTCCATCGTGGTCATTCCCTGCTCCTGATCCTCCATCGTGGTCATTCCCTGCTCCTGATCCTTCATCGTGGTCATTCCCTGCTCCTGATCCTCCATCGTGGTCATTCCCTGCTCCTGATCCTCCATCGTGGTCATTCCCTGCTCCTGATCCTTCATCGTGGTCATTCCCTGCTCCTGATCCTCCATCGTGGTCATTCCCTGCTCCTGATCCTCCATCGTGGTCATTCCCTGCTCCTGATCCTTCATCGTGGTCATTCCCTGCTCCTGATCCTTCATCCTGCTCCCATTCCCTGCTCCTGATCCTCCATCCTGCTCCTGATCCTCCATCCCAGCCATTCCCTGCTCCTGATCCTCCATCGTGGTCATTCCCTGCTCCTGATCCTTCATCCTGCTCCCATTCCCTGCTCCTGATCCTCCATCCTGCTCCTGATCCTCCATCCCAGCCATTCCCTGCTCCTGATCCTTCATCGTGGTCATTCCCTGCTCCTGACCCTTCAGCCTGGCCTTTTCCTGCTCCTGATCCTCCATCCTGGTCATTCCCTGCTCCTGATCCTTCATCCCAGGCATTTCCCTGCTCCTGATCCTTCATCCTGCTCCCATTCCCTGCTCCTGATCCTTCATCCTGTTCCCATTCCCTGCTCCTGATCCTTCATCCTGCTCCCATTCCCTGCTCCTGATCCTTCATCCTGCTCCCATTCCCTGCTCCCAGCCTTTCCCTGCTCCTGATCCTCCATCCCAGGCATTTCCCTGCTCCTGATCCTCCATCCTGCTCCCATTCCCTACTCCTGATCCTCCATCCCAGCCTTTCTCTGCTCCTGCTCTTCATCCCAGTCCCATTCCCTGCTCTTCATCCCAGTCCCATTCCCTGCTCTTCATCCCATTCCCATTCCCTGCTCCCGCTCCTTCATCCCAGTCCTATTCCCTGCTCTTCATCCCAGTCCCATTCCCTGCTCTTCATCCCAGTCCCATTCCCTGCTCTTCATCCCAGTCCCATTCCCTGCTTTTCATCCCAGTCCCATTCCCTGCTCCTGATCCTTCATCCCAGCCTTTCTCTGCTCCTGCTCTTCATCCCAGTCCCATTCCCTGCTCTTCATCCCAGTCCCATTCCCTTCTCCCTGCTCCTTCATCCCAGTCCTATTCCCTGCTCTTCATCCCAGTCCCATTCCCTGCTCTTCATCCCAGTCCCATTCCCTGCTCTTCATCCCAGTCCCATTCCCTGCTCCTGATCCTTCATCCCAGCCTTTCTCTGCTCCTGCTCTTCATCCCAGTCCCATTCCCTGCTCTTCATCCCAGTCCCATTCCCTCCTCCCTGCTCCTTCATCCCAGTCCCATTCCCTGCTCTTCATCCCAGTCCCATTCCCTGCTCCTTCATCCCAGTCCCATTCCCTGCTCTTCATCCCAGTCCCATTCCCTGCTCTTCATCCCAGTCCCATTCCCTCCTCCCTGCTCCTTCATCCCAGCCCCTTCCCCATCCCCGTGGGATTTGGGATCCCCCGCTGTCAGCGTGGCCCTTGACGCGCCCCCACATCGACAGCTCCCCGTACGGACCCACCTACCTGTCCCCTCCGCCCGAGCCCAGCTGGAGGAGGTAATTCCTGCCATTCCCAGCCATTCCTGCCATTCCCTGCCATTCCTGCCATTCCCAGCCATTCCCAGCCATTCCCAGCCATTCCCAGCCATTCCCAGCCATTCCCAGCCATTCCCTGCCATTCCTGCCATTCCCAGCCATTCCCAGCCATTCCCTGCCATTCCTAGCCATTCCCTGCCATTCCCTGCCATTCCTGCCATTCCCAGCCATTCCCTGCCATTCCCAGCCATTCCCTGCCATTCCCAGCCATTCCCTGCCATTCCCTGCCATTCCCTGCCATTCCTGCCATTCCCAGCCATTCCCTGCCATTCCCAGCCATTCCCAGCCATTCCCTGCCATTCCCAGCCATTCCCAGCCATTCCCTGCCATTCCCAGCCATTCCCTGCCATTCCCTGCCATTCCCTGCCATTCCCTGCCATTCCCAGCCATTCCCAGCCATTCCCAGCCATTCCCTGCCATTCCCAGCCATTCCCTGCCATTCCCTGCCATTCCCAGCCATTCCCAGCCATTCCCAGCCATTCCCTGCCATTCCCTGCCATTCCCTGCCATTCCTGCCATTCCCTGCCATTCCCAGCCATTCCCAGCCATTCCCAGCCATTCCCAGCCATTCCCAGCCATTCCCTGCCATTCCCAGCCATTCCCTGCCATTCCCAGCCATTCCTGCCATTCCCAGCCATTCCCAGCCATTCCCAGCCATTCCCTGCCATTCCCTGCCATTCCTGCCATTCCCTGCCATTCCTGCCATTCCCAGCCATTCCCAGCCATTCCTGCCATTCCCAGCGATTCCCAGCCATTCCCAGCCATTCCCTGCCATTCCCTGCCATTCCCTGCCATTCCTGCCATTCCTGCCATTCCCAGCCATTCCCTGCCATTCCCAGCCATTCCCAGCCATTCCCATCCATTCCCAGCCATTCCCAGCCATTCCCTGCCATTCCCTGCCATTCCCTGCCATTCCTGCCATTCCCAGCGATTCCCAGCCATTCCCTGCCATTCCCAGCCATTCCCAGCCATTCCCTGCCATTCCCTGCCATTCCTGCCATTCCCTGCCATTCCTGCCATTCCCAGCCATTCCCAGCCATTCCCTGCCATTCCCAGCCATTCCCAGCCATTCCCTGCCATTCCCTGCCATTCCCTGCCATTCCTGCCATTCCCAGCCATTCCCTGCCATTCCCAGCCATTCCCAGCCATTCCCAGCCATTCCCTGCCATTCCCAGCCATTCCCTGCCATTCCCAGCCATTCCCAGCCATTCCCTGCCATTCCCAGCCATTCCCAGCCATTCCCAGCCATTCCCTGCCATTCCCAGCCATTCCCTGCCATTCCCAGCCATTCCCAGCCATTCCCTGCCATTCCCTGCCATTCCCTGCCATTCCCAGCCATTCCCAGCCATTCCCAGCCATTCCCAGCCATTCCCAGCCATTCCCTGCCATTCCTGCCATTCCCAGCCATTCCCAGCCATTCCCAGCCATTCCCTGCCATTCCCTGCCATTCCCTGCCATTCCTGCCATTCCTGCCATTCCCAGCCATTCCCAGCCATTCCCAGCCATTCCCAGCCATTCCCTGCCATTCCCTGCCATTCCCTGCCATTCCCTGCCATTCCTGCCATTCCCAGCGATTCCCAGCCATTCCCAGCCATTCCCAGCCATTCCCTGCCATTCCCAGCCATTCCCAGCCATTCCCAGCCATTCCCTTCCATTCCCTGCCATTCCTGCCATTCCCAGCGATTCCCAGCGGTTCCCAGCCATTCCCAGCCATTCCCTGCCATTCCCTGCCATTCCCAGCCATTCCCAGCCATTCCCTGCCATTCCTGCCATTCCCAGCGATTCCCAGCCATTCCCAGCCATTCCCAGCCATTCCCAGCCATTCCCTGCCATTCCCAGCCATTCCCGAGGCCCTTCCCGAGGCTCTGGAAGCAGGAGAGGCTCCGGAATGTTCCGGGTGGGATCCGCAGGGCTGGGATGTGGGGTGGGGGGGGAATTCCTGCCTCTGGGATCCTGGGGTTGTCCCACAAATGTGGGAATTGGAGGAGGAGTTCCAGGTGGGAATGGGGATCCTGCCGAGGGGAAGCAGGAGGGGACAGGGATGGGGGACAAATCCAAGGTGGAGATCCATCCCTGGATTCCCTGGAGCGGCGTGTCCCTGTCCCACCCAGCCCTCACCGGGGCATTCCCAGGGCAGGGAATGGGAATCACGGATACCCCGAGGGGTGTCCTGGCCCCCTCCCCACCCCCCATCCTAATCCCTGTTTGTCCCTCCCAAAAAAAAATAAAGGACCATGCCCTGGAGCAACTTCCCGATGGAAAAAGGACATTTATTCCGGCTGCCCTCGGCTCTCAACAGGTTTGATCCCGTTTTTTTTTTCCCTGTTTTCCAGCGGGGACCCCCCGGGGTGGGCATGGGGTTGGGACCCCCAAAGGGGGTGCAGGTGGCCCTGGGGTCCCCAACAGGGCCCCCCATGAGGGGAGGGTATGTGGGGCCTGTAAATGGGGTGGGGGGCTGTAAATGGGGTAGGGGGGCTGTAAATGGGGTGAGGGGACTGTAAATGGGGTAGGGGGAATGTAAATGGGGTGAGGGGGCTGTAAATGGGGTAGGGGGAATGTAAATGAGGTGGGGGGACTGTAAATGGGGTAGGGGGCTGTAAATGGGGTAGGGGGCTGTAAATGGGGTAGGGGGGCTGTAAATGGGGTAGGGGGCTGTAAATGGGGTAGGGGGCTGTAAATGGGATGGGGGGCTGTAAATGGGATGAAGGGGCTGTAAATGGGGTAGGGAGGCTGTAAATGGGGTAGGGGGACTAAATGGGGTAGGGGGCTGTAAATGGGGTAGGGGGCTGTAAATGGGGTGGGGGGCTGTAAATGGGGTGGGGGGGCTGTAAATGGGGTGGGGGGCTGTAAATGGGGTAGGGGGAATGTAAATGGGTTAGGGGGAATGTAAATGGGGTGAGGGGGCTGTAAATGGGGTGGGGGGCTGTAAATGAGGGGGGGGCTGTAAATGGGGTGGGGGGCTGTAAATGGGGTGGGGGGGCTGTAAATGGGGTGGGGGGCTGTAAATGGGGTGGGGGGCTGTAAATGAGGGGGGGGCTGTAAATGGGGTGGGGGGCTGTAAATGAGGGGGGGCTGTAAATGGGGTGGGGGGCTGTAAATGAGGGGGGGGCTGTAAATGGGGTGGGGGGGCTGTAAATGGGGTGGGGGCTGTAAATGGGGTGGGGGGGCTGTAAATGGGGTGGGGGGGGCTGTAAATGGGGTGGGGGGCTGGTAAATGGGGTAGGGGGAATGTAAATGGGGTAGGGGGGCTGTAAATGGGGTGGGGGGCTGTAAATGGGGTGGGGGGACTGTAAATGGGGTGGGGGGCTGTAAATGGGGTGGGGGGGCTGTAAAGGGGGTGGGGGGCTGTAAATGGGGTGGGGGGACTGTAAATGGGGTGGGGGGCTGTAAATGGGGTGGGGGGGCTGTAAATGGGGTGGGGGGGCTGTAAATGGGGTGGGGGGGGCTGTAAATGGGGTGGGGGGGCTGTAAATGGGGTGAGGGGGCTGTAAATGGGGTGGAGGGCTGTAAATGGGGTAGGGGGGCTGTAAATGGGGTAGGGGGGGCTGTAAATGGGGTGGGGGGCTGTAAATGGGGTGGAGGGCTGTAAATGGGGTGGGGGGGCTGTAAATGGGGTGAGGGGGCTGTAAATGGGGTGGGGGGGCTGTAAATGGGGGTGGGGGGGCTGTAAATGAGGTAGGGGGGGCTGTAAATGGGGTGGGGGGCTGTAAATGAGGTAGGGGGGCTGTAAATGGGGTGGGGGGGGCTGTAAGTGGGGTGGGGTGGCTGTAAGTGTGGTGGGGGGCTGTAAATGGGGTGGGGGGCTGTAAATGGGGTGGGGGGGGGGCTGTAAGTAGGGTGGGGGCTGTAAATTGGGTGGGGGTCCCGGCTCCACACCCTGGTCCCCGTGGTTTTTAGGACGAACTCGGACTCGGCCCTGCACACGAGCGTGATGAACCCCCCTCCCCAGGACTCCTACCTGGGCCCCTCCCAGGCCGCCCCCCCGCCCGGCAGACGCACGGGTGAGACCCCCCCTCACCCTCCTGACCTCCTGGGGGTCTCTGGGGGGTCACACAGCCCCCCCCTCCCCTCCCTGCACCCCCCTGACCCACCCTCTGCCCCCACAGGGTTCCTGGACGGGGACTCGGACAGCAAAGGTGAGCCCACAGAGGTCAAAGGTCACGGCTGTGTCCCCTCCATGGGCTGGGGGGGCTGGGATGTGTCCCCTCCCCCCCTCACCGCTGACCCTCCCCCTTTTTTCCCAGTGTTTCTTTTCCAAGTGTCCTCCCATCGAAGAGAACTTCGATGACAACAAGCACTCGCTGAAGCCCTGGGACACCAAGAAGGTGGGTGGGGGGTGTGGGGTGGGGTGTGGGGGTGTCACCCCCCCCCAGTGTCCCCAAGGCCCCTCCTGGGCTGATCCCCTGTGCCCTCTGACCCCACAGCTCTCGTCCTCCTCGGCACGGCCCCGATCCTGCGAGGTCCCGGGAATCCAGTGAGTGGGGAGGGAGGGATGGGGAGGGGGTGGAATGGGGAGGGGGCACTGGGGAAGGGGTAGATGGGGAGGGGGCACTGGGGAGGGGCTGGAGTGGGGAGGGGGTGGAACTGGGAGGGGGCACTGGGGAGGGTTTGGAACAGGTAGGGGGCACTGGGGAGGGGGTCCCTGTGGAAGGTGACCCTGGGTGGGGGGTGCTGGGGAGGGGGCACTGTGGAGGGTTTGGAATGGGGTCCCTGTGGAAGGGGACCCTGGGTGGGGGGTGCTGGGGAGGGTTTGGAACAGGGAGGGGGCACTGGGGAGGGGGTCACTGTGGAAGGGGCACTGGGGAGTGTTTGGAATGGGGAGGGGGTGGAATGGGGAGGGGGCACTGGGGAGGGGGTGGAGTGAGGAGGGGGCACTGGGGAAGGGCTGGAGTGGGGAGGGGGCACTGGGGAGGGTTTGGAATGGGGAGGGGGCACTGGGGAAGGGTCCCTGTGGAAGGTGACCCTGGGTGGGGGGTGCTGGGGAGGGGGCACTGGGGAGGGGCTGGAACAGGGAGGGGGCACTGGGGAGGGTTTGGAATGGGGAGGGGGCACTGGGGAGGGTTTGGAATGGGGTCCCTGTGGAAGGGGACCCTGGGTGGGGGGGTTCTGGGGTGTCATCACCGTTCCCCCCCCCAGCGTGTTCCCGTCCCCGGACCAACCTGCCAACGTGCCCCTCATGCCCTCGGCCCTCAACACGGGGGGGTCCCTGCCCGACCTGACCACGCTGCACTTCCCGTCCCCCCTGCCCACCCCCCTGGACCCCGAGGAGGCCCCGTTCCCCCCCCTGAGCGGGGGCAGCAGCACCTCCAACCTGGCCACCACCATGACCCACCTGGGCATCAGCGGCACCGGCACGGGGGGGCTGGGCTACGACCCCCCAGGTGAGTGGGGGGGGGGATGGGGGGGGTTAGGGACCCCCCCAGGTGAGTGGGGGGGCTGGGCTACGACCCCCCAGGTGAGTGGGGGGGGGATGGGGGGGGTTAGGGACCCCCCCAGGTGAGTGGGGGGGCTGGGCTACGACCCCCCAGGTGAGTGGGGGGGGGATAGGGGGGGCTCAGAGACCCCTCAGGTGAGTGGGGGGGCTTAGGGACCCCTCAGGTGAGTAGGGGGGGATTAGGGACCCCCCAGGTGAGTGAGGGGGGGATGAGGGGGGCTTAGGGACCCCCCAGGTGAGTGGGGGGACACATTAGGGCTCAGAGACCCCCCAGATGAGTGGGGGTGCACAGAGACCCCCCAGGTGAGTAGAGGGGCTGAGCTATGGCCCCCCAGGTGAGTGGGGGGTACAGGGAGGGCTCAGAGACCCCCCAGGTGAGTGGGGGGTACAGGGAGGGCTCAGAGACCTCCCAGGTGAGTGGGGGGTACAGGGAGGGCTCAGAGACCTCCCAGGTGAGTTGGGGGGCACAGAGGCTCCCCAAGGTAAGTAGGGGGGGGTACAGGGGTACTCAGAGACCCCTCAGGTGAGAGGGGGGACTCAGAGACCCCCCCAGGTGAGTTGGGGGGCACAGGGAGGGCTCAGAGACCTCTCAGGTGAGTTGGGGGGCACAGGGAAGGCTCAGAGACCCCCCAGGTGAGTTGGGGGGCACAGGGAAGGCTCAGAGACCCCCCAGGTGAGTTGGGGGGCACAGGGAGGGCTCAGAGACCTCTCAGGTGAGTTGGGGGGCACAGGGAGGGCTCAGAGACCCCCCAGGTGAGTTGGGGGGCACAGAGGCCCCCCAAGGTGAGTAGGGGTGGGTACAGGGGTACTCAGAGACCCCTCAGGTGAGTGGGGGGACTCAGAGACCCCCCAGGTGAGTGGGGGGCTGGGCTCTGACCCCCCAGGTGAGTGTGCCCATTCCTGTATCCATCTCCATGATTTCGGTGGCTCCACCCCCCTCCCTCCCCCCGGGGGGAGCCCCCCCAGGCCCTTCCCCACTCCCCCCTCTCCCCCCATGGCCCGGGGGGGGTGTGGGTAACACGCTGTCTGTTTTTGTGCCCACAGGACTCCCCTCACCTCTGCAGAGCTCCCTGAGTAACCCGTCCCTGCAGTCCTCCCTGAGCAACCCCAACCTGCAGGCCTCGCTGCAGGCCTCGCTGCGCGGGCCCTCCCTCAGCAACCCCTCCCTGCAGTCCTCCCACAGCAGCTCCTCCATCCCCTCCTCGCTGTCCAACCAGTCCCTGCCCTCCTCGCTGTCCTCCTCGCTGTCCAACCCGTCCCTGCCCACGTCCCCCCGCAGCCAGCCCCTGCAGTCCTCGCCCAGCAACCCCAGCCTGCCCTCGGGGCTGGGGGGCTCCTTCGGGACCACCACGTCGTCTCCCCGGCGCCGGGTCCCGCTCAGCCCCCTGTCCCTGCCCGTGGCCGGTGACTCCAGGCGGCAGCACCCCAAACAGTTCTCACCAACAATGTCACCCACATTGTCCTCCATCACCCAGGTATGCATGGCTCCATTGCCGCGCCGCCTCCTCGTCCTCCTCGTCCTCCTCGTCGTTCTCTTCCTTGTCCTCATCCTCCTCATCCTCATCCTCCTCGTCCTCATCCTCCTCCTCCTCCTCCTCGTTCTCCTCCTCGTCCTCATCCTCCTTGTCCTCCTCCTCGTTCTCCTCGTCATCCTCCTCCTCGTCCTCATCCTCCACGTCCTCCTCCTTGTACTCCTCCTCATCCTCCTCCACGTCCTCCTCCTCGTCCTCCTCCTCGTCCTCATTCTCCACATCATCCTCCTCATCATCCTCCTCATCCTCCTCCTCATCCTCCTCCTCGTCCTCATCCTCGTCCTCCTCCTCGTCCTCCTCCTCGTCTTCCTCCTCCTCATCCTCGTCCTCCTCCTCCTCATCCTCCACATCCTCCTCCTCGTCCTCCTCATCCTCCTCGTCCTCATCCTCCTCGTCCTCCTCCTCGTCCTCCTCCTCGTCCTCCTCCTCGTCCTCCTCCTCGTCCTCCTCCTCGTCCTCCTCCTCGTCCTCCTCCTCGTCCTCCTCCTCGTCCTCATCCTCCACATCATCCTCCTCGTCCTCCTCCTCGTCCTCCTTGTCCTCATCCTTCTCATCCTCTTCCTCATCATCCTCCTCCTCGTCCTCATCCTCCACGTCCTCATCCTCCTCCTCGTCCTCATCCTCCACATCCTCCTCCTCATCCTCCTCCTCCTCCTCCTTCTCATCCTCCTCCTCGTCCTCCTCCTCCTCATCCTCCACATCATCCTCCTCATCATCCTCCTCGTCCTCCTCCTCATCCTCCTCCTTGTCCTCGTCCTTCTCATCCTCTTCCTCATCATCCCCCTTCTCCTCCGTCATCCTCACTGTCCTCCTCCTCCTCCTCCTCATCATCCTCCTCATTGTCCTCCTCATCCTCCCCTTCCTCCTCTTTCTCCTCGCTCCCCTTCCCCTCATTCCCCTCGTCCTCCTCTTCTTTGTCCCCCACCTCATCTTCCTCTTCCCTGTCCTCCTCCTCCTCCTCCCTTGTCTTCCTCTTCTTAGTCCTCCTTGTCTTCCTCCTCCTCAGCCTCTTCTTCCTCATCCCCCTCCTCGTTGTCCTCATCCTGCTCTTCCTCGTCCCTCACCTCATCCTCCTCTTTCCCATCCTCTTCTCTGTCTTTCTCCTCCTCATCCTCCTTTTCTTCCTCCTCTTTCTTCTCTTCATTATCCTCTTCCCTGCCCTCCTTTTCTGTGTCCTCCTCCCCTCGTCTTTGTCCTGTTCCTCTTCCTCCCTGTCCTTCCTGTCCTGCTCTTCCTCCTCCTCCTCCTCATCTTCCTCTCATCCTCCTTGTCCTGCTCCTCTTCCTCCTCCCCCTCACTCCTCCCACCTCGTGTCCATCCTCATCTCTCCCACTCCCAGGGCCCCCCCTCGCCCCCATTTCCCCCTCAGCCCCCCCCTCAGCCCCCCCCTCAGACCCCCCTCAGACTCCCCTCAGACCCCCCTCAACCCCCCCCTCAAATCCCCCTCAAATCCCCCCTCAGATCCCCCTCAAATCCCCCCTCAGATCCCCCTCAAATCCCCCCTCAGATCCCCCTCAAATCCCCCCTCAGATCCCCCTCAAATCCCCCCTCAGACCCCCCCTCAGCCTCCCCTCAGACCCCCCCTCAGACCCCCCAAAGTGGGGGTGTCCCGCTGACCCCCCAAAGTGGGAGTATCCCAGTGAGCCCCCCAGAGTGGGGGTGTCCTGGTGAGCCCCCCAAAGTGGGAGTATCCCAGTGACCCCCCCGAGTGGGGGTGTCCCAGTGAGCCCCCAGACTGGGGGTGTCCCAGTGACCCCCCAGAGTGAGGGTGTCCCAGCAGAGCCCCCAGAGTGGGGGTGTCCTGGCAGAGCCCCCCAAAGTGGGGGTGTCCCAGTGACCCCCCCAGAGTGGGGGTATCCTAGCAGAGCCCCCCACACTGGGGGTGTCCCAGTGAGCCCCCACTTTATGTTGTCCCACTGACCCCCCCTGTCCGTGCTCTCTCCGCAGGGGGTGCCCCTGGACACCACGAAGCTGCCGGAGCAGCGGCTCCCGCCGTACCCCTACGGCCAGCCCGGGGTGCTCTTGGGGTCCCAGCCCCCCCCAAGGCCCCCCGGGCCCCCCCCACGCCCCTACGGCCCCCCCTACGCCCCCCCTGGCCCCTCCCTGGGGCAGCCCCTGGCACAGCCCCCCGGAGACTTCGGCCTGGGCAGCGTGAGTGAGGGGGGACACCCCAATACTGCTCTGACCCCTGGGGGACACCCCAATACTGCTCTGACCCCTGGGGGACACCCCAATACAGCTCTGACCCCTGGGGGACACCCCAATACTGCTCTGACCCCTGGGGGACACCCCAATACTGCTCTGACCCCTGGGGGGACACCCCAATACTGCTCTGACCCCTGGGGGGACACCCCAATACAGCTCTGACCCCTGGGGGACACCCCAATACAGCTCTGACCCCTGGGGGGACACCCCAATACTGCTCTGACCCCTGGGGGACACCCCAATACAGCTCTGACCCCTGGGGGACACCCCAATACAGCTCTGACCCCTGGGGGACACCCCAATACTGCTCTGACCCCTGGGGGACACCCCAATACTGCTCTGACCCCTGGGGGACACCCCAATACAGCTCTGACCCCTGGGGGACACCCCAATACTGCTCTGACCCCTGGGGGGACATGGGGACACTGCATGGGGGCACTGGGGGGACATGGGGACACTGCATGGGGGCACTGGGGGGACATGGGGACACTGCATGGGGGCACTGGGGGGACATGGGGACACTGCATGGGGGCACTCAGGGGACATGGGGACACTGCATGGGGGCACTGGGGGGACATGGGGACACTGCATGGGGGCACTGGGGGGACATGGGGGCACTGGGGGGACATGGGGACACTCCATGGGGTCACTAGGGGGGACAGGGGACACTCCATGGGGTCACGGTGGGGGACATGGGAATGGGGACCCTTGGGGGGGACATGGGGCCAGGGGATGCTCTGGGGGGGCCATTGTGGGGGACAGGGGACACTCCAGGGGGTTCATGGGGCCAGGGGATGCTCTGGGGGGCCATTGTGGGGGACGGGCACAGGGGACACTCTGGGGGGGCCATTGTGGGGGACAGGGACACAGGGGACACTCTGAGGGGTTCATGGGGCCAGGGGATGCTCTGGGGGGGCCATTGTGGGGGACAGGGGGACAGGGGACACTCCAGGGGGGCCATTGTGGGGGCCAGGGGGACAGGGGATGCTCTGGGGGGCCCATTGTGGGGTACATGGGGCCAGGGGATGCTCTGGGGCTCACTGGGGGGCTGTGGGGACAGTCTAGGGGGGTGATCACCCCTACCCCTCCTCTCCCCACAGCTGGAGCAGTTCGGGATCGGGGAGAGCCCCCCCGGGAACAGCGGAGGGTTCCCCGAGGACCTGGGGGCCCTGAGTTACCCCCCCAGCGAGGGGGGCTACGACCCCCCTGCCCTGAACCGGCAGAACCTGAGCAACTGCAGCCGCCACGGGCCCATCCCCAACATCATCTTCACAGGTGGGGGCTCGGGGGGCTCGGGGGGCTCGGGGGGTGGGGTGGGGGGGCAGTGGGATGCCTGAGGTGGGTGGGTGGGTGGGGGGTCCATGGGGTGTCATGGGTGGGGGGGTGTGTGTGTGTGTGTGTGCCCTGGGGGCTCTGGGGGTGTCCTGGGAGGGGGGCTGTGCCCTGGGGTGTCATGGGGTCTCTGGGGGTGTCCTAGGAGGGGGGCTGTGCCCTGGGGTCTCTGGGGGTGTCCTGGGGTCTCTGGGGGTGTCCTGGGAGATGGGGGCTGTACCCCGATCTCTCTGGGGGTGTCCCGGGGTCTCTGGGGGTGTCCTAGGAGGGGGGCTGTGCCCTGGGGTCTCTGGGGGTGTCCTGGGGTCTCTGGGGGTGTCCTAGGAGGGGGGCTGTGTCCCGATCTCTCTGGGGGTGTCCTGGGGTCTCTGGGGGTGCCCTGGTCTCTCTGGGGGTGCCCTGGTCTCTCTGGGGGTGCCCTGGTCTCTCTGGGGGTGTCATGGGGTCTCTGGGGGTGTCATGGGGGCTCTGGGGGTGTCCTGGGAGGGGGGCTGTACCCCGATCTCTCCGGAGGTGTCCCAGTCTCTCTGGGGGTACCCTGGCAGGGGGGCTGTACCCCGATCTCTCTGGGGGTGTCCCGGGGTCTCTGGGGGTTTCCTGTGAGGGGGGCTGTGCTCTGGGGTCTCTGGGGGTGTCCTGAGGTCTCTGGGGGTGTCCTAGGAGGGGGGCTGTGTCCCGATCTCTCTGGGGGTGTCCCGGGGTCTCTGGGGGTGCCCTGGTCTCTCTGGGGGTGCCCTGGTCTCTCTGGGGGTGTCCTAGGAGGGGGACTGTACCCCGATCTCTCTGGGGGTGTCCCAGGGTCTCTGGGGGTGCCCTGGCAGGGGGGCTGTGCCCTGGGGTCTCTGGGGGTGCCCTGATCTCTCTGGGGGTGTCCTGGGGTCTCTGGGGGGTGTCCTGGGAGGGGGGCTGTACCCCGATGTCTCTGGAGGTGTCCTGGGAGGGGGGCTGTACCCCGATCTCTCCGGGGGTGTCCCGTGGTCTCTGTGTGCCCCCTCCCCATCCCTCTCAGGACCTCTCAGACCCCCCAACATCCCCCCTCCCCTCCACCCCGCAGGCGAGTCCCCCCAATTTCCCCCTCCCCTCCCCCCCGCAGGCGAGTCCCCCCAATTTCCCCCTCTCCCCTCCGCAGGCGAGTCCCCCCAATTTCCCCCTCTCCCCCCCGCAGGCGAGTCCCCCCAATTTCCCCCTCTCCCCCCCGCAGGCGAGTCCCCCCAATTTCCCCCTCTCCCCCCCGCAGGCGAGTCCCCTCAATTTCCCCCTCCCCTCCCCCCCGCAGGCGAGTCCCCCCAATTTCCCCCTCTCCCCCCCGCAGGCGAGTCCCCCCAATTTCCCCCTCTCCCCCCCGCAGGCGAGTCCCCCCAACCCCCTCCCCTCCATCCCACAGGCGAGTCCCCCCAATTTCCCCCTCTCCCCCCCGCAGGCGAGTCCCCCCAATTTCCCCCCCTCCATCCCACAGGCGAGTCCCCCCAATTTCCCCCTCTCCCCCCCGCAGGCGAGTCCCCCCAACCCCCTCCCCTCCATCCCACAGGCGAGTCCCCCCAATTTCCCCCTCCCCTCCCCCCCGCAGGCGAGTCCCCCCAATTTCCCCCTCCTCTCCACCCCGCAGGCGAGTCCCCCCAATTTCCCCCCCTCCATCCCACAGGCGAGTCCCCGCCGGGTCTGTCGAAGGAGATCGCCACGGCGCTGGCGGGGGTGCCGGGTTTCGAGGTGGAGGGGGGCTCTCTGGGGGGGCTGGGGGGTCTGGAGGAGGAGCTGCGCATCGAGCCCCTCAGCCTGGACGGGCTGAGCATGCTGAGCGACCCCTGCGCGCTGCTCACCGACCCGGCCGTCGAGGACTCCTTCCGCTCCGACCGCCTGCAGTGAGCCCGGGGGGACCCCAACGCCGCAGGGACCCCCTCCCCGCCACCCCCGGGGCAGCCCCCCGGCCCCGCCGCCCGCTGCGCTCACGCTGAGCCCCCTCCCCACCCCAAAAACGGGGTCTGCGGGGAGCACCGGGGGAAGGAAAGGGGGGAGGGGGAAACTGCAGCGATGAGATGAGAACCCCCCCCACCCCATCATCAATTCCTGCCCCCCAAACCCCCCCAAACCCTCCGCGGTGTGAAAGGGGGGTGGTCCAGGGGCCCCCAGAGAGCCAGGGGGACAGGGAGGGGTCCAAGCACCCACAGAGAGTAGGGGGGGCTGCAGCACTGTGACCCCCCCCTCAATTCCCGGCCCCTCTGCTGGTTAAAGGGGGGCAGAGGGGGCAGTCCAGGAGCTCTCCAAGCCCTGTGACCCCCCCCCATCAAACCCTCCCCGGGGTGAAAGGGGGGTGGTCCAGGAGCCCCCAAAGAGCCAGGGAGGGGTCTGAGCGCCCACAGAGAGTGGGGGGGGCTGCAGCGCTGTGACCCCCCCCTCAATTCCCGGCCCCTCTGCTGGTTAAAGGGGGGCAGGGGGGGCAGTCCAGGAGCTCTCCAAGCCCTGTGACCCCCCCCCCCCCAAAATCAAGCCTGGGGGAGTCCAGCACAGTGACACCCCCTCCCCTAATTCCCACCTGCAGCTCCTGCCGGTCCCTGTTCCCCCGGGAAAGCCCCTCGGGAGCCGGGAAAATTGGGGAGGGGGAGACAACGGGAGACAATCCAGGCACCCCCGACCCCCCCAAACCCAAAACCAACCCTGGGGGGGTCCCAGCTCTGCTCCCCCCCCCCCAATTCCTACCCCCAGCCCCCCACCGGTCACTGTTCTCCCAGGAAAAACCCTGGGAATGTTGGGGAGGGGGAGCAATCCAGGCACCCCCCCAGACCCCAATTATGGGGGGGGGGGTTGTACATAAACCCTGTAGGTAGAGAGACCCCCGGGAGGGGGGCGGATTTTGGGGGAGGGGGCAGCTTCTGCCTTTATTGTATCATTTTTCCGGCTAATCATCATCTTTAAGGAAAAAAAATCCCGCTCCCTCCCCTTCCAATTATGTACCCCCTGTGTCCCCCCCTCCCCAAAATTACCCGACTGCTGGGGACGTGTAGAAAGCACTTGTAACTTTGCCCCCCCTCGCCCCCCCAAAATTGCCCCCCCTTCCCCCCCTCCTTGCCGGGGGGAGCACTGGGGGGGGAGGGGGGCCCGTCCATGGGTGAGGGGTCCTGGCCCCCCCCTCCCCCCTCCCGGAGGGAGCCAGAGTGATTTATAATTATTATTTTTTAAAATATATATTCTATGTTAATTAAACCCCCCCCGCCCGCGCGTGGCTGATTTGGGTGGGGAGGGGGGGCACAAGAATTGGGGAGGGGGGTTCAGCTGCTCCAGACCATCCCCCCCCTTGGCAATGCCGATCTTTGGGGTTGGGGTCTCTTATTGGGGGGTGGGAAAGGGGTACTGGGGTCCCTTATTGGGGGGGCGGGGGGGTCTTACTGGGGGAGCGATAAGAGGAGAGGGGGGAATGGGGGTGACAAGGGGGGTCCCCACAATTCCTGGGGGGGGCTGTGAATTCTTTGGGGTGCTCGAAGGGTTCCTTGGGGGGGGTCATGGGTAGCTGGGGGTGGGGGGGGGAGTCCCATTTTGGGGGGGATGGGGGAATTGGGGGGGAAGATTTGGGGGGCCATGTCCCGCGGCGGGTCCTCCGGGCCGGCAGGGGGCGCTGCGGAGCCGCGCCGTGTGGCGGTCGCGGCCCGGCGGACCCAGGGACGGCCCCAAACCCGGCCCGGCCCGGCCCGGCCCGGCCCGCAGGTACCGGGGGGGGAACCGCAGCTCTGGGGGGGCTCGGGGGGCTCGGGGGAACCGCAGAGAACGAGGGGGGCCGTGCCGGGGGGTACCGGGGGGCACCGGGGGAGCGGCGGGCGCTGCGGGGCCCGGGCAAGGCCTGTGGGGCCCGTGGGGGGGGGCGTGGGAGCGTCATTGGAAGGGGGGGACACGGGCACGGGGGACCCTTCTGGGGGTCACCGGGGGGGGACAAATGGGGATGGGGGACCCTTCTGGGGGTCACCGAGGGGGGACAAATGGGGATGGGGGACCCTTCTGGGGGTCACCGGGGGGGGGACAAATGGGGATTGGGGACCCTTCTGGGGGTCACCGAGGGGGGGACAAATGGGGATGGGGGACCCTTCTGGGGGTCACCAGGGGGACAAATACGGATGGGGGACCCTTCTGGGGGTCACCAGGGGGGGGACATGGGGATGGGGGACCCTTCTGGGGGTCACCGGGGGGGACAAATGGGGATGGGGGACCCTTCTGGGGGTCACCGAGGGGGGACAAATGGGGATGGGGGACCCTTCTGGGGGTCACCGGGGGGGGGACATGGGGATGGGGGACCCTTCTGGGGGTCACCGGGGGGGGGACATGGGGATGGGGGACCCTTCTGGGGGTCACCGGGGGGGACATGGATACGGGGGACCCTTCTGGGGGTCACCGGGGGGGGACAAATGGGGATGGGGGACCCTTCTGGGGGTCACCGGGGGGGGACATGGGGATGGGGGACCCTGCCAGGCCCCGCACGGGATGGGATCCCCTCAGACATGGGGGTGTTGCTGTCACCGGGGGGGTGTCACCCCCCAGCCGCCCCGACCGAGGGGGTGTCACCGTCCCCAGGGGGTGTCATCGTCCCCAGGGGGTGTCATCGTCCCCAGGGGGGTGTCACCGTCCCTAGAGGGGTGTCATCGTCCCCAGGGGGGTGTCACCGTCCCTAGGGGGGTGTCATTGTCCCCAGGGGGGTGTGACCGACCCCCAGAGGGTGTCATCGTCCCCAGGGGGTGTCACCCCCCCAGCCAAGGGGTTGTCACCGTCCTTAGGAGGTTGTGACACCCCTCCCCCCATTAAGGAGGTGTCACTGTCCCCAGGGGGGTGTCATCGTCCCCAGGGGGGTGTCACCGTCCCCAGGGGGTGTCACCCCCCCAGCCAAGGGGTTGTCACCGTCCCCAGGGCGTTGTGACACCCCTCCCCCCATTAAGGGGATGTCACTGTCCCCAGGGCCTTGTGACCCCCCCAGCCAGGGGGCTGTGTCCCCTCCTCAGCCCAGGGGATGTCCCCGTCCCCAGGGGTCGTGACCCCCCCGGTTAATGAGGCTGTGCC